>JAIGNY010001425.1:747500-772500 GCA_020152595.1 Chiridota heheva | reverse complement strand
GGCGCCACCGGTCTGCTTGGCGTGTCCATTCCATCGGAAATAGGAGGCGTCGGCGGAGATTTCAAAACACAAACGATTGTAAATGAAGAACAGTGAGTGATCATTTTTTTTTACTTTTAATATGACACATTTCTAAATTGAACGATTGTAAACGGACAGCAGTGAGCTAAAGTATGGCCAGGAGTCCAAAGGATTGTACGACGACCCCATAAGTAATCAACAGAATAATAAAGGCCTAGAAAATATACGTAAATATTCATAGGTTTTAGTATAAACCCTGTGAGTCGAGGGAACGAATCTCCCGGACGATATGAGAGTTTAAGCACTCTTTAGGCATTTGACGATGAAACACAAACTGCAAATTTGTTCTTCTTTTTATTTAAAAGTGATTCATGAAATATGTCAGCGTTTTTGATATGTTGCCGGGTATCAATGATCCTGAGTCCAACGAGTAAGTTCTAGCTCATGAGTGCAACCTAGCACGTCACACACACCAACTGAAGATATTGAGCCTAAATATGGTTTTAAAACGTGATCCATTTTTAACTTAACGGGTAATCTTTTGTCACAACTTAGGCAACAACTTTAGCTGTGACAAAAGTGGTCATTGTAACAAAAGTGGTTGCTACAGACGTTTGTGTTACAAACTGATATATTTGTTTCCCTGTATCACCTAAAATCAAATGGTCCTTTTTCAGATGCTACGCGTGTTTTCCGGGCACTTCATTTGCTATGCATAGTGATATTGTCATGCCATACTTTGAACATTTTGCGACAAAAGAACAACAAGAGAGATATATCCCTGCAATGACGAGAGGGGAAATAATAGGAGCGCTTGCCATGACCGAACCAGGCGGCGGCAGGTGAGTGCACGTGGAATCCAGAGTGATGTTTTGCAGGTTGTGGGAGGGGGTAGTAAGAGGGGGCAAATTGAATATGATTTTCCTCGAAATCTTATGCTTTGTTATTGGAACGATCCATTGGTATTCAAGCAATTTCTAAAAGAATAGCAGGCCTGTTCGTAATATTGTTGATGACCTATTAATTTTATTTCATGACTTAAATATGTAATGGGAATGGGATATATACTGTAGCCTCTTGATCGTTTTGTATGGGCATGCGGATCATTCAAGGATGCGCGTTTAAAGCAGCAGCGCCAAAACAAAAGAAAAGTGGGGAGTTGGCACTATTTTGAAATACTACTTTTAGTTTATGCGATCTTAATTTTTTTGATGAGTTTGGCCGAGAAAGTGTGTATGTATGTGTGTGGGGGTGGGGGAGGGAAGGGGATACAAAAGTGGAATTCCTGGCCCATAGCTCTTGGTCCGATTCCTGCGCCACTTGTTTCATAGGGTCATTAGATGGATCATTACATAATTCACGACTTACTCAATGAACTGAGTCAATTGACATGATTGATCAAGTAAGAGCACACCGGTATTTTGAAGAATGTGAGGTTGTGGTATCCCTTTTAGACTTATACTAGTCAGCTAGTCTACAGGGTGCTGTGCAGAGTACGGGTTGTATGAGATGATAACATTTGATCATTAATAAACTTTCATTTATTTTTAGTGACGTTCAATCTATAAAAACAAGAGCTGTAAAGGATGGAGACGACTGGATACTTAATGGAAGTAAAGTAAGTATTTATACAACCAGAGGCGCAACAAGGAGGCGGGAAATCCCACTTGTATCATTGGCACGATGATCTGAGCCTGCGAGGATCCCTCCCGGCCCAAATGAGCATTGTTTCATACGAAATTGCAAAAGCATACAACATCATCATCATCATGAATGGTTTTTATCTAATTTGCCGATGGGGTTGATTTCGACATTTGTGTTAGAATTGCCACTTAAATAGATAAAGAAATGGTGGTGTACTTTCAAACTTAAGCGTAATACATCCAAGCCATTAGTATCATAAGGCCGGTACTTATTCCCGGTTTCAATGGCGCAAGCGAATGAGAGTACATGACTCCCCCTAAACGGAACGCCAGTCCATCGCAGGTTAGCTCACCAGCAAATGCTGGTACTCATTTTACAGCCGAGTTTACTGCTCAAGAACACAATGCATTGTTCGCAGTGGGAATTGAACCCGGTACCTTTCGCAAACGAGGACTTCGCAACCACTGAGCCACTGCACCTCTCGTACTTGCAAATGTCAGGAAATGTGTGTGTGTGGGGGGGGGGTGTTTGTGTTTGTGCGTGTAAGTGTGTGTGTGTGTGTGTGTGTGTGTGTGTGTGTGTGTGTGTGTAGAGGGGGGTGTAAAATTAAATGAGTAATTTTGTATCTGAAATTTTGTATCTAAAGTTTGATCGTTCACATTGATGCTTCTCCAGGGGAGGGTAGGTGTTCTTCCATTTTCAACATATATTTCAAAAATCATTTCAAAACTATGCATAAATGCATGGTTGATATTCGCGAAGACAGGCAAGGCAGAAAGGCGGCTTACTCCCTCCACATTTCCCGTTGCTACGACACTGCTCACCCTTAGAGTATAATTTTTTAAAGAATTTTATTTGATTTTGACAAAATAAGTTTTTAATTAGGTTCATCCTGGTTACACGAATGAACTTGTGGGGTAGATGGGGTGGGTGGGTTGGGGTGGGGTGGGTGGCAAACCCGAAATTGACGTAAATGATCTTCCAACAGTCTAGTTCTGCATCATGGACGAGAATCATATCTTAGCCAAAACACAAAGTGCAAAATAGTTGGCCCAAAATAGTTGTTCTTCATCGAGTTGTAAATTTCTGACCTCCCTCACGTAACATCATAATCGTTTGCCTTGGCCTTTACCCTAAATGGCTAAGGATGTGATCACATTTTTAGCGGATGACAAAAATGCGTAAAACTACAGAACTATTATAAATCACTCTTATGTTTGAAGATGTGGGAGGCTGCAGCGTGTCACTGCTATGTTAGTTGAATGGTTGATTATTAAGTTAACACCTGATGTTTTTGATGATTTTTGACAGCTTTTCACAGTTTTCAATGTATAAACAATGCCCCATAAAGATTTGCTGATCGTAGTTTCTTGTATTGAATTAATAATCAAAATAATAGTCACAATTTAATCTTTTAGGCAACTGATCTATAAATATTTCATAACTATTGAAAAAATATTCCATAGTTACGATAGTCAGATATCGACATTTAGGAATGAGTTTTGGCCCTCTCTTAACTGCAGAAGGAGCTAGAGGATCAGCCCGCGTGACCAGTGGCGACGCCAAGGTTGAGGGAAAATGTACACACATTTATTTGATATACCGTGCAAAATGTTAGAAGCAAGTGGCGGGGCAATGGGTGCGATCTCTTGTGGGAAGAGAAGGTGGGGGGGGGGAAGGGGGGATTCCCATTTGCCTCATAATACCGCCACTGCTTCTGACCCCTCCCTGCTTTCTGTGAGATTTTCATAATATTTCTTATTTTTTCAGACTTTTATAACACACGGATTTACGTGTGATGTGGTTTTGGTGGCAGCAGTCACAGGCCTTACTTCTGAAAAGAAGGGAGCCCATGGTATGTCTTTGTTCATAGTGGATGCTGGCACGCCAGGTTTTCAGAAGGGAAGAATTTTAGAAAAAGTGGGACTGAGGGCACAGGTAATATAATTATAATTTTAGCATACTTTGGCAGCAAATGCAAGAAATTTGTTTATTCCCAAAACATTTTTTCACCACCAAATCCTTTGTCCATTAGGTCATAATCAAAAACATAATTCTCTGTGAAATATTGTACGTTGGTTTTGTCTGCATTTGAATTCCAGAATCGAAACCTTCGCCATTCCGGTTTTCTTTATCAAGAATAAGAAAGAGGCCAGCAATTAAGAATTTTTCGATTTTCGGATTTTTTTTCCATTTTGAAAAAAGTTTTATTTTTAGGAAATTTTGCCAAAACTTTAAAAAAAGAAATATTTCAAATAATTTAATAACCTTTACAAAAATGTAGGTAAATTTTTAATACTTTTATCACAAATGTTCTTCATTTTCAATTGATAACTTTACCTCCTAACAGGGAGGATGAAATCAGCCCTCTCTCCATCCTCGCTTCCTATGACGTCTCTGGCAACGACCATTTCCCGATAATTTCCGTTTCTCCCCCCCCCCTCCCCACCCCCCTCTTCCTCCCGCTCCCTCGCCGGCACCGAAAGTTGAATACGCCACTACCACTGTACCATGTTGGCTCCTACCATGGGCATGAGGATATGCCTGTCCCTAAGCCCTGGAAAGTTGGCACTGCATATTGAGTGTCAACATTTTCAAATGGTCTTGAAACAGCGCAATAGTACCCGAAATAACCACTGTGAGGCATGGATACTGTGTCCTCCATTCCTAGGAATTTGAAGAAGGAAAAAACAAGTCAAGTACTTGAAATTCTTAGTTAAGTCATCGTCACCAGTAGTGACATATATAGAGTTTATCGCTCATCAAACCAATTATTTTTTATTCAATGAAAACAGGACACCGCCGAGTTGTTTTTCGAAGATGTCCGACTTCCATCGAACGCTATTCTTGGTGGAGAAAAGATGCTCAACAATGGTTTTTACGTCCTCATGAACCAACTACCACGTGAACGATTGCTTGTCGGATTTGGCACACTAGCATTGGGAGAATGTTTATTTGAGGAGACCAGGGCCTATGTGAAACAGCGAAAAGCATTTGGGAGAACTTTATCCAAGTTGCAGGTAGGATATCACAATATCTCTCACATTTAATTACCTTATACATGGAATAATTCTAAAAGGACAAATCTACACAACATACACTCTAAAGAAGGAATGGTTCAATTTAATCATGATATGTTCAATTGTGTACGTATTAAAGTTGATCATTTGATCAAATTTTGTTGTTCAATTTTGACCGTAGTTAGATTGGTTGGCTATATTAGATAGATTGGTTTCTCCATCGTCTTATGGCAAAGACTAGGGTTCGGCATGTCCTTCTACGTGAGATACTCTTCGCCGATGACGCTGCTTTGGTTTCTCACTCTGATGACTACAGCGCAACATCAACCGCCTCGCATCTGCTTGCAAAGAGTTTTGCCTGATTATTAACCTGAAGGAAACTTAACAGCATGTCAGCAATGCCCCACGCATTGGGGCCTACACCCTGGAGGTCGTCGAGGATTTTGATACCAAGTTGGTACAACCATATCCAATAATTTCTCACTCAACTCAGAGCTCGACAAGAGGATCGGAAAATCTGCTTCCGCCATGGCAAGACTATTCAAAAACAGTTGATGACAAAAAAAACTTATTTTGTGCATTAGAGAAAGTGCATGCACATGCTATTTTACACTATAATCTGATGTGACCACTTTTCGTAATTTTCTTACCCATTAAGGTACTTATGCTAATATGTCTTTTTCATACCGTCTTAAAATTTTCTAAACAAATTTTGGTGTGTCATAAAATCTTTGCTTTTTTAAGGACAAAGATGTTACCAACATTATTTCGGTGAAATACGGTCATTAACAACTCATGCACAAGAGCAACAAAACAACGCATTTATTTTGAAATACTCTATTTGGCATTTTTGAGTCATCGTTTACATTTTTAGGAATCGTTTCAATAATCTTTTAAGATTTGATTCTTCTAAAATATTGGTAAAACTGATGCCAAACTATTCAATGTTTTAATTGTTATTTGTTCAGACGATTCAGCACCGGTTGGCAGCTATGAAAACAGAACTGTGTTGCGCCAGGCCGTTCATCGACAATGCTATTGAGCTGATGAATGAAAACAAACTTGATAATACTACAGCTTCAATGGCAAAATATTGGTAAGATCATCGTGTATATAATCTGATAAAATCAGATAATTATCAATCGGGGCCTGTATCAGTTTATTGCACGACTAGACTAACATTCATTCTTAGGTCTGATTACATCTAGAGGCAACTTGAGCCTAAAAATTAAAAACAGAGGATTGACCATTAATACAGCAAAAATTCCCATCAACATAAAAACTGACCATTTTTCAAATTGTTGGCCTTATTGCGCAATAATTTGTGACAAAAGCATATGAGCACTTCTTCAGTTGTTTATTCAAATCCTTCCCCTTTTTTCCATCCTCTCTCAAATTTATTTGAGGGAATCTGTAAATATCCTGATAATCTACAACTTGATTATACCACTAGCAGCCTAGGTTAACATGCAGGTAATCAATAAAGAAGAAATGTAACTAATAATTGGTCAAAACTAAAGAATATATTCGAAAGAATTACTTAACTGCTTAATGAGCTATGTTCATCTGATCACAAAGTTTGCCTGAATTCTAAAATTTTGAAATGTTTCCCTCTTAAAACTGCATGTTTGCAACGACCATACAAAGCTTTTCGTATTACAGAGGTAAATCTCGTATCAACAATAAAAGTACAATGACACGTCTTCGTTAATTGCGCTGCATATCAGCCACGTCACTTTAGCTGCGATATTGATTTAGACCAATCAAAATCTTAATTTGTATTATAGGCCTATATTTCTCTCAACGTTAACACGATAACTGACTTTTAATGTGGATAACTTGGAGGTAAAAAACATTTATAATACAATCCAACGTTTCTGATTGGCCGAAATGTTTAGACAATCACCGACAAGCCAATCAATTACTGTCCCGGAAGTGACGTTCTAGTTTGTATCGGAATTATTGGTGATGGTCGGGCAATTATCTTGAGAGGAGATTCCCTCTTTATTATATTGATATTATTATTATATTGATATTACTATTATATTGATATTATTATTATATTGATATAATAATATTGAAACTTGGATCAATAATTTTTGTGTGGTTATTTTTAGAATTTAAATTTATTTAAATCCTTTTTTCCTATAGGATGGCAGATATGGTGAACAGAGTAGCAACGGAGTGCTTGCAGTTGCACGGTGGATGGGGATACATGTGGGAGTACCCAGTTGGAAGATTATTCGCTGACAGCCGTGTAAATTCAATATACGGAGGGACAACAGAAATCATGAAAGAACTTATTGCAAGGGACATTGTAGCCGATAAGTAGCATGTTATTGCCTCTGAGATAATCAAGACTGCAAGTGCAAGATTTCTGTGTAAATTACCAAAATTATTGGGGAAGTAGGGAAGAAGAGAATGGTAGGTAGCCAGAGAGGAGTCGTCCCGACAAGCGGTGGAAAACGTAAACCGATGACGCATCATCATTATTTGAAGTAAACATTTAACTGGTTAATGAAGCCACAGTGTGGTTGAACCAGGAATCTGTTATATAGATCACGGGATCCTGGTCGAACAGTCGAACAGCTGGCAACCACAACACGCTGCGTTCTTTTCCCTGCTTTTCATCTTTGTTAACAAATTAAGATTTCACTTGTTTTGTTCAATTAAACATAAAGTATAGTTCTATACTGCGTACTACGGTCATATCATATGGAACTGTTTAGTGTTGTCGCTGTTTGCCGCTTACACATTTATCTAACGTTAAAACGGGAAATACGATTAATGATCACAAATGCAGAAAACGTTTGTTTTTATTTTCTCTTGCATTTAATTTTCTGTAAGTTGCAATTGCAAACTTAAGAGCAAAAAGTAACTTGGTAAGCAATTTGGGAAATTTTGACACGATATGTAGTGTGAATGTATTTATGGTAATTTTTTTTCATGCACTTTTTTCCTGAATAATTTTGTATATTGTACCAAAAGCTAAACGCGGTTCAAAATAATAGTTTTATGGTAGAAGCTGTCACCAGCCGTTCACACATTTAAAGGAAATTTCCCATGGATTTTAATTTTTACATATATGATTGAGAAAATTTGAAGAAACAGAGTGGTGACAAAATTTTGCTAATATCTTATTCCGTTTAGAAGTTATAACAATTTAAAGAGTAGAAATATGTTCTTAAAAACACCTCGTACAGTATATGTCCTTCAGCTTGGTGATGTCATTAAGCCAATTCCAGCACAGTTCTTATGCATTTCTTATAAATTCAATCACACTTTTTTACGTTATCAAACAGCATTTTGGCTCATTATATTAGGTGGAATATATAATTTACAAGAAAACATTTTGCTTTGTTCTTGGTGTACATCACATTTACGATGAGAAGAAATCCAAATCATTATGAAAGAAATACAAAAGAAGTTTTTTTGAATTAGTCCATGATAAAATCACAGATGTTGCCAATCAGTCACTTTTGTCCAAATTACAAATATTTTAAAATTTCGTAACTTATAAACGGAATAAGATATTAACATAGTTTTTTCACCACTTTTTTCTACAAAATTTCTTTAACATAAATGAAAAATGAAAATCCATGGGGAATATTCCTTTAAAGAAATAGAAAAACCCCGGCTGTTTTCCGTGTATGAGAATAGACAAAAGGTTGCAACTCTTAAACGTACTTCTCCAGATTAAAGCAGGTTTTCTTACATAAAATTACAAATTGTATAACCTATATATAAACCTCCGCTAAAAATGGGGAATTAGAACACTATGCACACATGCAGAAAATAGTTGAGTTTTTATTTCTCCTAAGTTTAACTATCTGTTATCATTTACAAAGTAACAAGCAAAAGCAATTTGGGAAAATTTGAGACGATATATAGTGTGAACGAAATTACGTTAAATTATTTTCCATGCACTTTTCTTTCCTGAATAATTTTTATTTCCGAAAAATATCAATACAGCGGCAAATATGTGGGGTAGGGGGCGGGGGAGGGGTCCTCCTTGCGCTCTGTAGTACCTCCCATGTCTTTCTTAACCAAATTTTTCGAGGATATTTAATCCTTTCTTAAGGATTAGTACTAAAACAGATTATCTAAGAACTCACAGATGTTTTTGTTCTCTAGTTTTGAGCCAGTTTTGTAAACAAACAATGATAACAATCACAGAGCAATTACAGGGTATGGCATCTATTTTATTGAAGGTCATTGAACGGGTAGGAAAACTTGAGTTTAATTGGAAGAAATTATGCTATTAACCATCATGGACAAAGCGTTTTCATCAAATTCTGTTAAAAATTGACCATTTTACAGCATTTTAAATTTTGGAGCCTTATTATAATAAATTCTGCGAATTTCATTGTAATTTGAGACATTAAAACAAGAAAATGCATGAATTTTCTATTGTTTTTTAATTCTTCACCACCGTTTGCATTTCTGTATTTCATTTATTAAGTTTCATTGTACATAAAGCAATTGACATAAAAAGAACATAATCTATGTGCTACTTAGCACGTCGGGAAGGATTATACTACAATAAATACTGGGTCTGATAACTCGGTAAATACACGAATATCATAGCTTAGCGCCAAACCGTCTCTTTCGCTTACACTTAATTATAATGCAATTCAAATGAAATACTAACATAACGAAGCCACCCTGGGAGGTATGGCGTACAGCACAATGCAAATAAAGCACAAAGTAAAAGCAAGAGCGGCGGCGCTCTATTGAAAGAAATCAAAGAAACTATCAGCTCTGTCACGATTGATGTTCTTCTCAACTTTCAGGGTTAAAGAAAGAAACCGAAGAAAATGGTCACTCTGAGGCAAAAAATGCTTAACACGGCTGGAGTAAATATAGTTCTTAGCGTTTAAAATCCCAAAAAAATAAAAATAATGGATGAAAACATATTTATAACATCACCAAATAATATTAATTCTTTGCTTTAATTAACATATTCGTTAACAGTGTTGTACACAGCTTCCCTACATAAATTGGCTATAATATGACAATCTCAGAATAGGTGGGATAATGTCTCATTATTCAAAGGTACATAGGGGGCATCAGCAACTCCTATCTTAAACAAAAAACTATTTACTGCCAGAATGCGATGAACAAAACGGATCTGTAGGTGTCGGAGCTTTGGATTACTAAGTGATTCAAAAGGGATGAGAAAATTGTTGCTCCAATTGAGTTTACACGAGAGCTCTTTGTTCCACTTTGACACACTGAGGAATGCTAGCATTGTCCTTAAATAAGGAGAAATAAATAGATCTGTTCAAAAAAGAATTCTGATTCAGAAGCACTAGCCTCAACTCATTGTTATTAGCAGTAAGATTACCAATATCATTATTACGTAACTGGTCTTCCATGAGGAAGGCAAAGATGAAATAATACCAAAATAAATTGTGAAAGGCTGAAAGGTAAGACATTTAAATGGAATCACTAACAAAGGTATGTTAATCTTAGAAGAACCATCATAATGATACAAATCACGTACTCTGAGCCGACACTGAACAGGCACCGATCATAAAAAGTCCTATGATCGACCAATATAAGACAATTTGATTTTCAAAATGATCTGTTAGTACATTATAGTTATACGTAATCAATGCTTCACACACCTGTTTTACAAAAAATATTGTGAGTAATATATAAATATTTAGCATTCATGTTACATTTGAAAATAAACTCACCGCCATACTTGCACAACGCAATATCAAAAAATAGCTTCCACTTACTATGATTTGGAGAGCAAAACGACGTACCCAAGAACATTTAAGACTCTTATAAAAGAGTCAATGTGGAACATAAATCCACTACAACCAAAATCATTGATAAGAACAGTATGTCTAATCTTATGCCTCTTATTACTCTAAATAGATTTAAATAAAGAGAGCTTTGGGAGATACTTCAAATGAACAAAAATCATGTTGCTACTACTACTACTACTACTACTACTACTACTACTACTACTACTACTACTACTACTACTACTACTACTACTACTACTACTACTACTACTACTACTACTACTACTACTACTACTACTACTACTACTACTACTATTAGTAGTAGTACTACTACTACTACTAGTAGTAGTAGTAGATGATGATGATGACAATGTTAAATTATCTCTCTCCCCCTCTCTCTCTCTCTCTCTCTCCCCCCTTCCTTCTCTCTCTCTCTCTCTCTCTCTCTCTCTCTCTCTCTCTCCCTCTCTCTACTGTGAAACAATATTAATATTTTATCTCCCAATTGTGCAGTAAGGACGGGTGGGTGAATTCCTCTTAAAGGGGGCAGCCTTCCCCTGTCCTCCACCCACATTCTACGCCTTCAGTTTGTTGGTTGTGTCAACGATTGCATGCGTTGAATGTGGTCAGGTCTGTCTATAGTGGTTTTTGCGGGCAGAAAGGCAAACAAAATTATGAAGAAAAGTGCCTTGACATTTTGTGCCGCTCGTAAGTTGAAAGTAACTTTAAAAACAAATAAAACAATTTCAGGTACCTAATAATCTTTATTTGTCAGAGCGCCAGATGATATATAGGGGCAAAGTTCAGTACTGAAACTATTGACAGGTTTCATAGGCCTGCTTAATAATAGCTGCATGTAAGATTTCACAAATTATACAATCTTTGTTCGCGTTTCACCTATTTTTTCTTCACTTCTTTTAGTGCAATATGTCGTTTGCTACAAGTTTGGTCACAAAGTGGCCAGTGAGAGGATTGCTTAGAAGGTGGAACGTCACATTAACTCCAAGCTGTCAATTTGGATTACGGTATAGTGTTAGATCATTGCGTTATCTTCTGTTGACATTTGCGTATTTTGAGCCATGCACAGAATTGTTGATACATATCCAAGCCTTAAAACCACATAAATAATATCAAATTGCAATGCGGAGGGGAGGGGAGTGGAAGGGAACTCAGTTCTGTAAGGTGAGAGGAGGATATAATTCGGATTTGGAAAACATGAATTGGATTTTGGAGAGAAGTGGGGGTGATGTCTCCCAGTTCTCCTCCTCGTGGCGCCACTATTGGTCCTAACTTGGGTTCAGACATTAGGATTTCTGTAACTAGTCAATTTTGAGGGGTTTTGGTGGTCCACAATTAAAGATGTTCAGTGATTTAAAACTGCAGATTATTGTTGCAAACTGGAAAATTTTTGGTCCGAAATTAAAGATAATGCAGTGTGTAAGCGAATAAAAAATAGTAATATATCTGTTTTCTATGTTTCATGTGATATTTCAGCTAGTTAATTTTATGGGTTTGACTAAATTGGGGATACGACACGTGTTTAGGTGCCAGACTAATCTCCAATAGACCGTCTCCCTCCGTACACGCCGCTGCCCAACACCCGAGAGATTAACACCCGCAGATTTGGGGTATGGCTCACCGACAGCGAGTATTACCACTGGCCCTCGCCCTCTGACAATTCCCCAAGTTTGGCCTGCCCATTTCTTCCCCATAAGAAAACTCTATGGGCCAGCCCATATTTTTCCCACATGGGTTTATCGAGATTTATAACTTATAAGGGTTAGCCCATATTGTGTCCACATGTGCTTACCCAGGCTTTCCCCATACGATATTGGTTAACCCAAGCATGAAGCACTATATATTTTCGAGTAAGGAAATGCAAAAACTGAAAGGAAAAGCTCTTAAAAAGAAACTGCTTGCACCGCAGCCAGCTTTTGGTGGTAGATTTGAGTCTATATAGAGAACCATCTCAAGTAGCACACTCATATGGGCCCGTGTGGGAAAGACCCAGGACATCTGGGCATGGGTCGACCCATAATTATCCCATTCGTTACCCGTTTAACCATGCATATGAGTGTATACTTGGTTTAACCAATAGCGTATGGGGAAAACCTGGCTAACCACATGTGGACAAAATATGGGCTGGCTTATACAGTTTTTATAAGGGGAAGAAATGGGCAGGCCCATGTGGGGAATTAGTGGCCAATATGGGTGTCATATGGAAACAAACTGGGGAAACCCATGTGGGGCCAAAATGAGCTGACTCATATGGGCTTCATGTGGAATAAAATTGGGCAAACCCATATGGGCAAAATATGGGCTGGCCCATAGGGTTTTTATATGGGAAAGAAATGGGCATGCTCATGTGGGGAGCACACTGTGTGACTTATATGGGTGTCATATGGAGAAAAAAACCTGGGCAATCCCCCATGTGGGGCCAAATATGGGCTATCCCACATGTGTTTTATATGAAACAAATTTTGACAAACCCATGTGGGAAAAATATGGGCTGACCCATACGGTTTTCAGATGAGGAAGAAATGGGCAGGTCCATGTGGGGAACACGATGGGTGACCCATGTGGTTGTCATATGGAAACAAAATGAGAAAACCGATTTAGGGAAGAATAAGAACTGACCTATATGAGTCCCACATGGGATATCCCATCTGGGTTCCATGTGGGAAACACCGCAATGTGCGGAGAAAACTCTAAGCTTAAGCAGGCATTTTGCTCATTTTCCCCTTTCATCTTGTTTATTGTTGATCAGAACAGTAGCATGACTTAAACGGTTTGGTGTTTTAATATCCAAATGAAGTGAATATGTTTCATTTTGGGATTAAAATAAACTAATTCTGAAGTATATACAATACAAAATGATTTTTTTTTATTCTATCTGGTATGACGTTGATTAAGTTACTTCGCTGATGTAAATAAAGATGCAATTAATAAATTGTATTTCTGTATGTGTACCTTTTAGATACTTATTCTTTGGATTCGTTTTATCCATTGAGGTCAGTTGTTCCATATATATGGGACAACTGACTACAATGGAAAGACACTACATCTGTATCCCATATACACCATCTGGATCCCATATACACCCCATTTGTATCCCATGTGCTCCCCAGCTGAGTCCTATGTAATACCCATATGGGTTATCAGGCTTGACCCATATGGGTCCCACGTAAATCTTGGGTGCAAAATCCTATTGGGTTCATATAGGACACTTTACATGGGAAATATGAGACACATAATGGCCCCATATGGGTGAGCTTCCTGGGATTGTTGAAACAAATCGTAGGGATGCATTGTACATACAATTCTGGGGATGCATGTTACTTAGAATATGACAAAAACTACCCCACAGGGGCGGTAAACTCATCATAATGTAGGTAAGGTGCATGAACTGCTGGATGAGGGCCATTCCGCAATATGTCCCACACGTATAACAGGCTGGAGAGCGGTCCTATCGTATATCCCTGAGTATATCTCGGGGATCTATTCTGCCTGTCACACATAACATACTAGAGAATGGCCAATTAGGGGGTTATGCGGTGAATACTGGGGCTATGCTAGTTGTAATAAGGGAGGGGGGAGGAGAAGTAATCAAATACACCTTTAAATTTGTGAAAGCACCTTTGTGCAGTTGTGTGGGCACCTTTCAATAATTTCGGAAAGATTGTATGAACAATTAGTTTCTTATCTAAACCATGTACTCTCCAAGGAACATGATCTATATGGGAACAAAAGGGGGTGGGGGTGGAGGGGAGGGGGTAGGAGAGTGGCGGTCCGGAACCCACATTTTTTGTTTAATTGTTACAAATAACGTTATTTCTTCTTTTTTTTTTAAAAATAACATTATCGAGGTCTCTGTGACCCCAACTTTTGGACATTTACATCAAGAGGTCAAGGTTTGACCCCTACCCCCTTTGTGTAGGATGGCTACCGTCACGATCTAGAAGAAATATTTTTCACCATATTCATAAATGTTGCACGTCTCTCCCCTTTCAGGCACAGGAGCACTAAAGAAGAAATATCTGGACAACCACGGTAAGGCGTGCATGTTTGTTTCAGTGATATATTGCAACAAATTAACAAGGAATCCTTTGTTATTATACAGATACACCCAGGGCCACCGAGAACCACTGTTTACCCCGGGTATCTTGAAGACATGGCTCCTCTGATAAACTAAAGTTGATCTGTTGGTGTTACTGGTGAAAGGCTATCATCTGAACGCGTATACCTTTTCTTATTTTTACGGCCAGGTCCGGAGCAACGCGGCCACATAACCCCCTTGTCGGCGGTATACTGGACACTGGAAGAGGAGAAAACAAGGGTACTCTCTCCCTATGCATAATCATTAATGCTAAGGGGGTTTAGCATGGGGTGGGGGTATGGATCGCCATTTTTCAGAAGTAACGTGATGAAAAGTCACAGTTGGAATCTCACATATTGGATGCTGGCTACAACAATAACAGGGGCTGATTCAACTGTATAGCTTAGATATCGCTAAATGTCAAATAGTTTCAGCCACAGACCTAAAAAGCGGGGGGGGGGGACACGGGGAAAACTGAGAGGATTTTAAGGTGCTGGAGGTACAATTGGGAAAATATTAACATAAAATGGTAAATTTATTTATAATTAGCATCATTCCCACAAATTGAAGCAAATTTATCGAATATGAAGGAATATTCCCGAAACTTGAAGACAATTGTTGAGAATTGAAGGAACTTTACCAATTAGCAGCAACGATTGAGGGAAACTGAATTTATCAGATTAAAATGCAACTTGGTTTTACGTTTGTAACCGAAAATACGGGCTTTCTTGCCCCCTCCCCGTGAGAAGTGACCTTTCCTAGGCCCTGGTTTCAAGCATTACTAACTAATACTTTTTCTTATCTATAGACGTCCAGATACAAGTCAAGCCGAAAAGTTAACAGATATCGGAACCCGACAGATTTTTCAGAGGAGCATGACATGTTCAGAAAAACTGTCAGAAGGTTCTTCAAGGAAGAAGTTACACCTCATCATTCACGGTAAGAACATATTTATACCTATTTATGTAGTCGGTGACCGGGGCAGTGGACTTGTCATAGGGGAGGGGGTATATGGTAGTCACCCCCCCCCCCTCCCACACACACACACACATACACACACTTTTATAAAAGATGGTCCTTCAGATTACTATTTTATAATCTAATCTATATTAGTGCTTAAAGTTTGCTTAGGTAATGTCATGTAAACAGTACATGGTAATGTTAACCCTTTACTTCTCTTTAAATGCATATACCGTTATTAGTGGGGCGGATATGTAACAATTTTTACTTAAAGTGTGCACTTCTGGATAGAAGCATGAAAATTTGCACAAAGGGGTTTTTGAGTATGCTGATTTCAAAAATTGCGGAAACCACGATGTCACTTTAACGTTTCCCGCCAAAAATTTGCAATTTCAAAATGGCCGCCATAAACACGTTTTTGCCCATAAATCAGATGTAAGTTCCCCGATTAACATGATCTTGGTATCTATACCTATGTTCTTCAGGTCAAGAAATCCAATAAAACATATGCCAAACATCATGAGATACATCTTCCCCCTCCAAAAATTCAAAATTCAAAATGGCCGCCACAAGAAAGCTTTTTTATTATAAAACGGATCTAAGTGCCCAAATAGCCATAATCTTGGTCTCTAGACATATGTTTTTGAGGTCAATGTACCCAATAAAACCCACGTAAGCTATCATAACATCTTCCCACGAAAAACCTAGAATTCAAAATGGCCGTCGCAAATCCATTGTTGGCCATAAAATGGCTATCCAGCCATCATTTATTGGTATCTATACCTGTTTTATGTCAAGGAATCCAATAGAAAACATGAAATATCATGACGTACATTATATTGTGAATAGTAAAACAGATACAATCAAAATGCCCTCACAAAACAAGTTTTTGACCAAAAACCTGCCCCAATCACCGTGATCTTACTATCTATACCAAGTCGGTAGAATACATATGAAATATTATGGTGAAAAGTTGAAAACAATTCCATATAATAGCATTTATTTGTCAGATCAAAGTATATCACAATTGAGCATGGTATACCTTTTTCAGGTAAAGCAGTCAAATAGTGTGTCATACATTATGTTAAAAATGATTACATGATCGCTGTCAGTTTCTCATATGTTCAGATTTGCTTTATTCTCTGCTACACTGTCCGGAACAGAAGCACAACTGTGTACACTTCAGATTTGCGCAGACACACTTGCATCTTTTTGTACAAGACTTTTTGCATCCACATTTCAGCAGTTCCTGACAAGCTTTGGCTGCCTCTGAAAGAGTGGTCCAGCATGGAGTCCATGGGGAATCACTTCTTACTCTCTCCCAGCCCCATAAATCTGGCGATGGAACTTCAGGGTCTCCTATAAGTGACTGTCCCCAGATGTGCCCTGCCTGATAAACAGCCCTTTTCACCTTCTTTCAGGGCATGTAACGTTGGAGGAATGTTTTCCATCTTACGGTTTTGAGTGAACAAGTGCTTCCTGGCTTCATTCACATGGTTGAGTGATGATGTTCGCTGATACAAGAGAACAACATATCTCTCTATTTGCTCCAAGTCGCTGGGGGAAACCTGGCATGCAGCATGGGATGACCGAGCAAAAATACAACCCAAGCGGTTCTCTTTCCAATTCCATGAAAGGCAGAGACAGTATCACATCCTGATATTGCGTGCAAGAATAGTAAACCCCATGATGCGTCATTGCCTAATTCCGCTGCAATTAGGTGGCATGGGATGTAACGTAGTCTACCACCATGACCAAATGCTATCCGTATTTCACAGTCCTGTAAAACGCTGGACACTGCAAGCGCAATAACCACTACATCAGTATCTGTTGCGTGTATCATCAGCTTGGTAAATCCATGATGGAACGCATGGGAAGCATGAAAAAGAAGCCGTGTGTCCGCTTCTTCGTGAGTGCAGGACAAGCTTGAAAGGTCAGTCATGGGAGATGATACAACATTCTGGCCATGTGTGGAGATCACTTGCTTCTCTGGGGGAGGTTGAAACTCTTGTATTGCATTGGCTAGAAGTCGGAACAGGCTGTCTTTGTTTGCATCACAGCGAAGGAAGTTCTTCCAGTTAACAGGAATGTTGGTGTTGTTGTCCACCCGGAGATGATTACCAGATCCACGGCTCTGTCGTGTTTGTGTCTTTAGGCTGTCCTCCCTGTAGACATCCCAGACAACATCTACACGAACAACGTCTTGTAACATGTGTTCTATGTAAGGCAAGAACACCAGTTGTGAATAGTACTGGAATGTTTTGACAGAAAGTTTGGACTTCTTTGGATCAAGCATGTGCACAAGGGCAGCACCGTCAACAATTTTGACGTCAACTTTTGGAACAGATTCTGGTTGTGGTACCATTGTCTCCAGGCATCCCATCAAGTCAGATTTGCATGTTTGATGCATAATACCATTTGATGCCAATGATGGAGGCCAGGCATGATTTTCATGGCTGAAGAAGGCATCCATATCGCTTTCTCTAGCTTGACACAATATATACATCCGTGAAAAGAGACAAACATCACTATGCAGGTTGGAAATCTTGGAAGCGGACTTCGCAGGTTTCTTTCGTGAACTAGAATTTAACAAAGGCAGATTGTTCTTATGTATGGTGTCTTTAAATGCAGTGATTGTGCCATTGATACGCTCGGCAACAAATTTCTTGTACTGTGTTTTGCCTATGTCTTCTGCGGACCTTATAGCATTTATCACACTATCAGACATTATCACTTTGGTGTCAAGTGCGTAGAGGTCTGTGCTTGTATCAGCAAAGGGGTTGCCAAGTTCATCCATTACATCAGTGACACTCTTGACGTGAGATAAGAAAGTCTTCTGTACACTTGGTATTTGTTCATGGTGGCGTTCTGTGTCCTTCTTTCCCCTAGCATGTTTGTCATCATACTCCATTAGAAGTCTAGCTGTTTCTGGACCTGCCACCATCCACCTTGCTAGTGCTGCTTCATTTTCAGTGATACCTATCATGCCTCCATCTCCCTTCTCCATTGCATTCAGCTGTTCATGAACTTGATCATGGGCTAGTGCTGAAAAATTGTGCATAGTTTTCTGTGTCACAAAGTTGCCTTTGGAACTCTGCATGTGTGGTAGGGCAGTTAATCTCAAGGGATTGTAGGTCTCTCACATGAACGGTCATCCAGCGAGCATAGTGGTAGTGGTCAAGAGCGAACATCCATGGAATAATCTTTCCAAGTGACTGCACGTAGGCAACATATCTTTGCTCACGCTGTGATCTAAGGAACTGTAGGAAGAGAAGTTCCAACTGCCAGACTTTGTACCAGTAATCGAACTGAGGATGCTTTGAAGCCATCTGTTTACACCACTCATCATAGTGTATTTGTTCATCATCTGATGTGTTGATTTGATACTCAGCATATGACCTGTGAAGGAGAATGTACAGAGCCGCTGCGGTTACTTGATGTGCCCACTGACCTCTGGATGTGTGTGAACCTTTCTGCAGACCAGCTGCACGTCCCTCAGTTGTAACATTGGCCGAAGTCATAACATAGGTCCAACCACTACCATCAAGCCAGTCGCCAATTACTTTCAACATGGCCATTTCTATATGAAGACCCCCCATCAGTACAACGTAATGTCTTTCACCATACTCTTCTGGCCATTTTTACTGAATTCGTTTTGCAATTGCATATAATGGCTGATCGACAGTGAGCAGTGGTATCTGGCCTGGCTTGACACGAACCGTGATCTGTTTGATGATATTCATTTGAATTGAATTTTCAATATTTTGACAAGAAGATGGATCTTATGATGTTTCGCATGGGTTTTATTGGATTTCTTGACCTCAAGAACATAGGCATAGACACCAAATCATGGCAATCGGAGCACTAACAGCTGATTTATGGGCAAAAACGTGTTTGTGGCGGCCATTTTGAATTTTGAATTTTTTGGCGGGAAGGGTTGGAGTGACATCGTGGTTCCCGCAATTTTTGAAATCAGCATACTCAAAAACCCCTTTGTGCAAATTTTCACGCTTCTATCCAGAAGTGCACACCTCAGTCACATATCCGCCCCACTATATTGTCTAATATAGATATGCAAATTTAACACACACCCTTGGCACACACACTTATTTTACCATAGCCTCGCCCCTGGATCGGGGGACAGCTTGTTGGGGGAAGAATACACTTGAAATTTTCTTCAAATTTCCGTGAAAACAAAATCTTAATATAACTTTGTACTTTTGGACACAAAGAGGTTTAAAGCAGGTCAACACAAATATTGAAAATCCAAAGAAGTTACTGATGACGTTTTGCCTGAGCGTGAAAACATTTTCAGTTATTGGCCACATTTGAAATGACAACCATAGAGGTCATCTGTGTTAAGCTGCATAGGAAAAACCTCAAATTTTGTTGAATTTTGACTCTATATGAAACCCTAAAAATTGCAAGATAAATTTGTTAACAATCCATTTCCTGCAAAAATGTTGAAAATTGTTTCTCCAGGTGGAAAATACAAAATACAAAGTATTCTAAAAGCCATGTTAGACTTAAAACAGTGATTTGGTTGCAAATGATCAAATTCATTAAGATAGCTATTTAATAAATGACTAAGTAAGTGTCAGTATATATGTTTAAAGGATATTTTTACCTATCTTTTCAGATTTGTTTATGATCAGATGTAAATAGTGTGATTTAACTTGATTTTGATAATATTAAAGGATTGGAATTTCATTTTTAAGGCCTCAAAAAGTGTCTCAAATTTTCCCTGATTTTTTACCCAAGGCGGAAAGTTTTTGACTATCTTTTTCACAAGGTATGGATTGCTAAAAATTCATCCTGCAATTTATTAGAGTTTTATGACCAGGATGACCAGGATGACCAGGATGACCAGGATGACCAGGATGACCAGGATGACCAGAATCTAAAATCAACAAAATTTGAGGTTTTTCCTATGCAGCCTAACACTAATGACCTATGGTTGCCATTTCAAGTGTGACCTACACAGTTATATCGGAATTTGCTGCACTTTCTTCAACTGTTCTACAATCCCCGACAAATTTAATGAAACAAAATATTAGAGATTCACCTCTTACAGTCCTATTCAACTCGTATCGCATTCACATAAACTTACAAGCCCCTTTTTGCTACAAAAATTTCAATATTAAGGAATGCCCTGGGGCAACTGGCCGTGTGGTCCATCGGCTCTGAACCAGTGCGCCGTTGGAATTAAGCGTCGGGGGCTTCGATTTTTCCCCATAACTAACGCCATAATGATTCATTCTTGTCTGCTAGTGTACATGTATATGGGTCCGATTACTCCACTTGACCAGTAAATTTCGCCCATGAGGAAGGCAGCGGATTTGTGTCATTTACTTTTGTCGGAGATTGTAGATTTGTGTTTGCTGGTCTGTGTTGTGTATCCACCCTTATTACATTATTTTTGCACTCCGGATTTAGATCTATTTATATAGTTTGGCTTCATTTTCATCCTTAATTTTCATATTCCATCCTAAAACGCATATTCCATGAATTTCCATGAATGTTCTCATCTGATGAAAGTTAAGAAGAAATGTTGTTAAAAGTCTATTTAAAAAAAAAAAAGCATGGAAACTTAATCTTTGCAAGCTTCACCAACCAACCACTCACTCAATTGCAAAATCTCACACACTATCACGACGTCACAACAAACACACGCTCAATACCTTATTACATGTAAGCTGATCATTATTATTTTTTTCTTCACAAACTTCCCATACCTTGCATGTAGCCTGCCAACGTCTTAGATATATCTTCACATTATTATTATTAATGTTATCATTATCATTATTAGTGTTACCATCACTATTATAATTAGAACTGTTATCACTATTATTATTACCACTAATAATAATAATAATAATGAATACTTGTCATGTGCCAGTATCCATCAAAAGTGATGCTCATGGCGCAGCGACAAAATAATTAATGCAAAACAATGTGAACAAAAAAAAAAATAGTTAAGAATACATACATACAAAAACAAATATAAGCTTAAAATTGAACAGAATAAGAACACGTGAGGAATGTTTTAATGATGATTTAAAAAATTGAGGGAGTTCTAAGTTTGATGTTGTTTGGAAGTCTGTTCCATAAAAAAGGGGCAGCAGAAGAAAATGAAAGTTTACCCCATGTTCTAGAAGTACGTGGAATAGCTAATTGAAGTTTGAAATTAGAAGGCATGAACTGTCGGGGAGACTTATATGGGAATAAAAGATTATAAATATATGTGGGAGACAATGAATGAGTAGACTTATACACAAAAACAAGTATTCTAAAAACAATTCTATGATGAATGGGTAGCCAGTGTAAATTCCTTAAAATGGGAGTAATGTGTTCATTTGGTTTACTTAGGGTAACAATCCTGGCAGCAATATTTTGTAAGCGGGAGAGAGGTTTGATTTAATTGGCTGGGAGACCATATAAAAAAAGAGTTACCTATATCAAGGCGGGAAGAGACAAAAACATGAACTAGTTGTTCAGTGGCAGGCATTGTTAAATATTTTCTGATTAGTCCTATGCTACTTAATTGAAATAATGAAGATTTAGATATTTCAGAGATATGGTCAGCCATTGACATGTCAGCATCAAAAATGGAGCCAATGTTACGAACTTTAGAGGCTACACATACTTGAGCATTACCAATTTGAAAAAAAAGGAGGTTGATTTTGTTACGCTGACGTTTGGAACCAAGAACAATAAATTCAGTTTAATCATCTTTTAACTTTAAAAAGTTGGAGGACATCCACTTGCCTATTTCAATGATACATGATTCAAGTTTATGTAGTGCAATATTTGCTTGTTACTATTATCATTATTTCTATTAGTATTACTATTATAACTAGAATTGTACTTCATATATACTTTCTTATGCATACATTCGTACATCCGTGATTTTTATCAGCATGTTCATTTATTAATTATTAGCAAGATATTACATACTTTTCCATGAATAGGTTTCACTCCACCTTTACTTGTGCTTATCTCTTACACATTCTCTTGTGCATAGCTTATCTGAGACTATTCTTGTATCATTTTGTATTTTTTAGTGCACCTGATGAAGGCCTAAGGCCGAAAGCTTACACAGAAACGTAGTAATATTAAGCAACGTCTTCCTCATTTTCAATCTCACAACTATAAATATATATATATATATATATATATATATATATATATATATATATATATATATATATATATATATATATATATATATATATATATATATATATATATATATATATATATATATATATATATATATATATTAAATATATATACATATATATATATATATATATATATATATATATATATATATATATATATATATATATATATATATATATATATATATATATATATATATATATATATATTAAATATATATATATATATATATATATATATATATATATATATATATATATATATATATATATATATATATATATATATATATATATATATATATATATATATATATATATATATATATATATATATATATATAAACAAAATAGGAAAAATGACAATGTCTCTAGCCAACAGATTATTTTAAAAACCAAATATTTCAAAAACTCCTGTTTCCTTCTTCAGTGGTATGATACCACTGAAGAAGAAAACAGAGTTTTCGAAATATTTGATTTTAAAATAATCTGTTAATAGAGACATTGTCATTTTTTCTATTTTTTTTTGTTTAATAATGGCCAATGCATTGGAACTTATCTTTTATATATATATATATATATATATATATATATATATATATATATATATATATATATATATATATATATATATATATATATATATATATATATATATATATATATATATATATATATATATATATATATATATATATATATATATATATATATATATATATATATATATATATATATATATATATATATATATATATATATATATATATATATATATATATATATATATATATATATATATATATATATATATATATATACATATAGTGCTTAATTACCATCTCCCCCTTCCCGATGAAACCTACAATCCCGGTCAAATTTGAATGAACTAAAACACTGGTCTTATTTAATTCGCGCCTCAATCACATACATTTAGAAACGCACACAACCCCCACCTCCGCCTTTTTTATGTTGGCTGCAAAAAAATCAATATTGAGGAAAGCAGCAGGTTTGTGTCATTTACTTTTGTCGAAGATTGTTGGAGATCAAAAACATAAGAGAATAAAACATTTTCCTGGGTCATAGTTCAAAACATTTGCATTGAAAATCCAACAGCCATACAGGGATTTCATCACGCGACTCTAACTTATCTGGAATCCATGTTGCAGGGGAAGAGTCGTTGTGTTTCACGGGTCTTCACAATAATAATAATAATAATAATAATAGCTGGTGCTTATAAAGCGCCTTTAACTCAGAAGAATCTCAAAGCGCTGTACAATACAATAAAGAATGAAAGAGAAAAAACAAAAACAAAAACTTAAAATTCATAAGTTACAAAGTACCGAACAATAAAATTGAAATGCATATTTAAAATGGAATGCAAATTTAAAATGGAAATGCAGATTTAAAAACATTTATGTAGAAATAGGTGTAAAAGAGTAAAAATGATTATGGTATATACAGAATACAAAAATATAGATCTACGGTCATTGTGTAAAAAGAAAAGTCTTAAGTTTGGATTTGAAGACAATTATTGAAGACGCAAGTTTAACATGCAAAGGCAGTTTGTTCCATTCGGTGTGAGCCGCTTCCATGAAAGAACGTCTTCCATAAGAAGTGCGAGAACGACATGTAGGGGGCTTAATAAGGTTTTGCGACGAAGAACGTAAGGACCGCGATGGGGCATATTGTGTAACAAGATCTGATATGTATGATGGTGTCAATGCGTGAAGCGCTTTGTAGGTGAGTAGATTAATCTTGAAGGCAATCCTCTGACGAATGGTCAACCAATGGAGTCTTCGCAGAATGCCGGAAATACTCTCGTGCTTTTTCGAGCGTGTTACAAGTCGGGCGGCGGTATGTTGGACTCGTTGCAATTTCATGATCTCGATATCAGGCAATCCGTATAAAAGGGAATTACACTGATCCAACCTAGAAGTCACATAAGCATGTACTAGTTTCTCGGTAGTGTCATTATCAAGATAGTGTCTGATTCGACCAATGCATCTGATTGCGTGTGTGGCGTTCTTGCAAATGTTGTTAACGTGTTGTGTCATGCACAGCTGCTTGTCAAAAATGACACAGCTTAGTCACTTCATACATACAAGAAACATACTACATACTAACCTACCTACCAGTTCAGACAAAGCCTATACAATGTTTGCTGCAAATCCTAGTGTGAACCGTGGGTTGAAAGCCGTCGTGTCTTACAGCAAAAACCCACTTCGAATGTCGATCAGGATCAGATGGAAATCAGGAAAATTTATTTTTATTCCCCCAGCAAGATTCCACGTATGTAAGTCTAATTATGTGTAC
>JAIGNY010001425.1:730000-742500 GCA_020152595.1 Chiridota heheva | reverse complement strand
TCACGAAACGCTTAATACGACCCGGACGAGAACACAGGTACGACGTACGGACAGACATAACATCGACAACCAAGTCAATGTCCACGGCCTTTGATAACCAGTTGTGGTGCACTGGCGTGTCTACCCACCCCAGGATTGAACCCGGGGCTTCGTGGTTTGTAGACAGGTATGATAACCGCTACACCACAGTAGGTAGATTTTGGCTAAGGATTTTATTACATTTTAATAGATAAAAAAAAGGCGTGAAACTACAGAACTGTATAGGATTATATATCTTTCGCATGTTCGGTGATGAAGGCTTCCTTTAGCATGATATTACTGTTATATCAGTTGATTATAAAGCTAACTCTGATCTAGAGGGACATTTTTGACAGCTTCTCACAGTTTTCAAAACAGTACGCCCCGAAATGACCATTTAGTTGACTACTCTGACGTCTAGTGTTAATACATATCGTATCCCCACAAATTTGATTACGTGAACAAATAATAATTACATTGTAACCATTTAGGTAAGTGATCTCTAATCATTTTTATCAAAAACATATTAGATATTTATGATAATCAGATATCGAAATTTAGGATAGAGTTTTAGCAACTCTCCTAACTGCAAAATGAGATAGGGGATTAACTCGTGATCAGTGCCGTCGCCAAAATTTTGATTCCTTGAGCAAGAGAAAGGGTTAGCTTTTTCTCATAAGAGGGGGAGGGGGGGGGGGTTGAAATGTACATTCATTTATTCTATGTATGTATATCGTTCAAAATTTTCCAGGGCAAAACGATCTCTTGGGGGAAATTCCCCCTTGCTCTCATAGTGCCGTCACTGCTTCTGACCCCCCCTCCCCCTCACTATATGATACTTTCATGACATATGTTTATTTTTTCAGACTTTCATAACACACGGCTATACTTGCGATGTGGTTTTGGTGGCAACAATCACAGATCTTTCCCCTGGAAAGAAGAGAGCTCACGGTATGTCCTTGTTCATTGTGGATGCTGGCACGCCGGGCTTCAAGAAAGGGAGAATTTTAGAAAAAGTGGGCCTAAAGGCACAGGTAAAATCATTATATTTTTGATTCTTGTATATAGCAAATGCAAGAATGCATGTGTAACTTTAATTGTGTACCAAGAGCAGGAGAATGGCCATTTGCCGTTGACGTCAGATTTTGATAAGGACACAAAATTAGAAATGAAATAATAAAAACAATCCTAGGCAAACTGTTTGGCCTGCGGAAATATTATAAGCCTTGGTGATTAGCGATTTACGCGTATTTTAGGTTCGCAGTTTGCGACGTTTGAGATGCCAGAGGTTCTTTACTCAGATCTTGGAGCTATTAACTGAGTTCATAGCTCCATGCTCAGATGCAGACAAGGAATGACACCTATGTTGGCTCCTGCCATCGGCGCGAGAACATAGCCTCAATAGGCCTTAGATATCTGTATCGTTCCTTGAGAGGAGGAATTATTTGAAGATGGAAAAGGAACAAAAAATCGAGTGCTACTTCTTTGTTAAGTCATCGACACCAGTGACATGTATACAGTTTATCAAATCAATTTTTTTATATTGTTTCAATGAAAACAGGACACCGCCGAGTTGTTTTCGAAGATGTCCGACTTCCATCGAACGCTATTCTTGGTGGAGAAAAGATGCTCAACAATGGTTTTTACGTCCTAATGAACCAACTACCGCGTGAAAGGATGATTGTAGGAATTGGCACTTTAGCAATGGCAGAATATTTATTCGAGGAGACCAGGGCCTATGTGAAACAGCGAAAAGCATTTGGAAGAACTTTATCAAATTGCAGGTAGGATACCAGCGTGACAATACCTCTGATAATTAACTAGCCTATACACCTAACGATTCTAAAAGGATAAATCTAAACAGCATACACTCTAAAAAAGGAATGGTCCAATTTGATCATGATATGATCAATAACTTGCGTACTATGGCCAAAATATGGTCAAATTTGATCATATTATACTTTGCTGTTTAAAGTTGACCATAGTTAGATCGGTGCATAGCATAGATGACCATGTCAAGGTCAAATTTGACCATTCCTCTTTTTTAGAGTGTAATTTTTAACAGATTTGTGCCTTTGAATCACATTACTCTTCCCATTCAACAATACTGAGCAGTTCATGATGTAAAATACTTAATTGTGTGCATTATAGAATGTGCATGTATGCTATTACATGTACTATAATGTCACCGGTCTTCGTATGTACTATAACACTATAATGTCACCGGTCTTCGTATGTACTATAACACTATAATGTCACCGGTCTTCGTATGTACTATAACACTATAATGTCACCGGTCTTCGTATGTACTATAACACTATAATGTCACCGGTCTTCGTATGTACTATAACACTATAATGTCACCGGTCTTCGTATGTACTATAACACTATAATGTCACCGGTCTTCGTATATAACACTATAATGTCACCGGTCTTCGTATGTACTATAACACTATAATGTCACCGGTCTTCGTATGTACTATAACACTATAATGTCACCGGTCTTCGTATGTACTATAACACTATAATGTCACCGGTCTTCGTATGTACTATAACACTATAATACCGGTCTTCGTATGTACTATAACACTATAATGTCACTATAACACTATAATGGTCTTCGTATAACACTTAATGTTTGACCATTTGGATATTTTAATGTCACCGGTCTTCGTAATTTGTTTGACCATTTGGATATTTTTCCTGTTCAAGCTTTTTCATACTTTTTGTTTTGTATTTTTCTAAACAAATTTTGGTATTTCATAAAAGTCGTTGCTATTTCTAAAGAAGATGTTAAAAATATTATTTCTGTGAAGTTATATAAATTAAAAGTCGGACTGTAATTGGCTTTCTTGTTGACGTCACATAATTCCGCCTTCTCTCCGCCACGATGAACCTTCTGCGTTATGTTTCATACAGTCGTCAACAAGCCCTGCACAAAAGTAACATGTATCTAAACAGCGTATTCATTTTGAAATACTCTATTTGGCATTTTTGAGTCATCATTTAGATATTTTGGTATCGTTTCAATAATCTTTTAAGATTTGATTCTTCCAAAATATTGGTGAAACTGAAGCCAAACAATTAAACATTATAATTGTTATTTGTTCAGACAATTCAGCACCGGTTGGCAGCTATGAAAACAGAACTGTGTTGCGCCAGGCCGTTCATCGACAATGCTATTGAGCTGATGAATGAAAATAAACTTGACAATACTACAGCTTCAATGGCAAAATATTGGTAAGATAATCATGTATATGATAATAAGATAATTATCAATCGGGGCCTTTATCAGTCATTGCACAATTGAACTAACATTCATTCTTAGGTCTGATAACATCTAGAGGCAACTTAAGTTTAACAAAAAAAAAAGGATGACTCATTAATACAGCAAAATTTCCTATCCAAATAATTAAAAACTGACCATTTTTACAGCATTTTTATTATTTGGTGAGTAATTCCTGACATAGGCAGATTAGCACGTCTTCAATTATTTAGGCAAACTCTTTTTTTCAATCCGCTCTAAAATACATTTTAAAGATCTGATTCCATGCGAATATTTGACTACTTGATTATACCCCTAGATCAACGTGTAGGTATTCAATAAAGAAGAAATGTTACTGATAACTGATCAAAACTGAAAAACATTATTTTAAAGAATTACTTAATGAGCTGTGTTTATCCGATGATGACATCACAAAGTTCGCCTGAATTCTAAAATCTTTAAACTTTGATTGACCATTACTCAAAAACTCCACAAGCTTTGTCAAAGATTTAAAAGGAATTTTACCCAGAATGTAATGTTTTTTTCACATATGTAAAAACTGCTACATGTCGCTATTGAACTGCATGTTTTGTTTACTTTTGAAATAGGTGCGTGAATGATAATTTGGGTGGTAAAACATAATCATCTTATTAAACAAGGAAACAAATACGAAGAAAATTATCATGCAGAAAATATCTCAAATTTTACTCCGTCAACTGTTTAAAGTTTTGTCTCCATTGTGTAGAAACAGCTGAAATCAGAATAGTTGTGTATAAGTGACCCAGTGACTGACATCGACTAGAACTGACATCACATAAACAAGGGCGTAGGAAGGGTCACCTCTCAGGGGAAAAAACCCCAACAAAATTTGCTGGTAACAAAATTGCTGCTATAATCTGGAAATCTCTTGCAAGTTTTGTTCAATTTCCGAAAAATATTTTTCATTTTCAGAATATTTCCTTTATTTTCGGTAATTTTTCATCGCGGGAAATTTTGGTCAATTTTCGGGAAGTTGGCCAGTTTTCGGGAAATTTTGGCCAATTTCTTTAGAAATGTAACCAAAATATCCTATAAGTTTACCACATTTTTCAAGTTTTATTTTAATAATTACCCAATTTTACCATGGGCTATCTATGATATGACATGAATCCCGTGGTTCTTAAGATATCGTGTTTACAAGCAAAGCGCCTTACCCGCACACATACACACCAGGGGCGGAGCCAAGATAAAAATACAACGAGTGTGAAAAAATCGCTACAACAGACATGCCAGAACGGGATGTTTTCCAAACAAAGTTTGGAAATTTCAAGAAGATGACAAACTGGAGGAACCATTTAAAGACAAGGACACCAATATAGTCAAGCTTGGAAGAGGTACAAGGAGAGGCTGGAGTGACAGAACAGGTGATGATCGACATGCAGCGTCTTACTTCAATCTTCTGTCAGTCTGTGTACCAGTGTACCGTGTTGTCAAGTTGTTGCTTTGTGTATATAGGGTATAGGGGCAGGCCTACTGTACTGTTGTATGTTGTGTACGTCTTTGCGTACGTACATAACGTTACAGTATGTACTTGTGCATTATTTGAAAAATGCTCAGGTTGAAAAAAAATGCCTCAAAATGAAGGAAATTGTCCGAAAATTGTACGAAAATTGAAGGAAATTGTCCAAAATTGAAAGACTTTTCCCAAACGTTGAAAAGAATTTTCCAAAATTTAAGAAAATGTACCGAAAATAGATTGAAGAAAACTTACCCCAAAATGATGGAAATTGCACGAAAATTAAGGAAATTGTCTAAATTGAACGACATTTCCAAACATTGAAGGGATTTTCTTCGAACATTCAAAAAAATTCCCCGAAAATCGAAGAAAAATTTGTTGAAAATGAGGTCAATATTTCAAAAATTGCACTAAAATTAAGGAATTTTTACCGAAAATTGCATGCGACTCATTCTTTTGCATATTTGCCAAACATTGAAAGACATTTCCAAAACATTGAATGAAATTTCCTGAAAATTGAAGAAAATTTACATAAACCGTGACAACAATGATCTCATGGTAGAAAAGTATCATTGGAAAATTCTAGCCGATAAGTAAGATGTTATAACCTGTAAGATAATCAAGATAGCAGTTTCTGCTCGAAAGAATGATATCCGGGGAAGGGGGTGTAAATTACAAAATCATTGGAAGTAGGGAGGAGGAGAATGATAGGGAGGACTAAGGCTTGGCCCCTCCTGAATCCTGATACACACACGGCTGCACAGCTTCTTGATACTGATAGCATCGGAACCATAAAGGCTTCCAGTAATTTAGGAAGAGGCAATTAATTTCAAATAAATACACAATTGTCTTAAATTTACCTTTATGACATCACACTGTACACTGTGAGGTCATTTTCGTGAGGTCGCACTCGCACAATCTTTGAAATACAATAACTACTAAACGGAAAAGATATGAACATAATTTGTACACCAAATTGTCACATGAATATTCCTTTAATGGCAGTCAATAATATAATCATGACCTTAGGTCGAACATTCCTATGTTCCATGATTCCACCCATGTCCCACAAGTGCAATACGCTCAATGCCTCCCACCTGTTGAACTAAGTCTATTCAAAACTTTTCCATGCAATTGAAAATTCCTGATATTACAGATAGCTGTACCTATTATGTAATTCGTTCATTCAATCATTCATTCATTCATTCATGCATTCATTCATTCATTCAGATGGTTCATGCGTTGATTACCATTAGCAGAGGAAGTGGAATTATCTAAAATCTCAATAGACAGTCCGGAGGCATGCCTATTAATAGGAACAATTATAATACACGTGAATATTGAAGTCATGCAGCCATATTGTTCAGGTGTTGTGATAAAATGTCATAGTTTCTAATTTATGTACTTGAGATATTAAAAATCATTGTGTCGAAAAACATTTGAATATTTAAAATGACCGTTGCGCGCCTAAAATCCTAGCTCTATTGTCTATTTGATCTAATATTTTGAAAACGACGTGGTGAACATATCAAATGGCAGTGGAAAAGTTGTAGCCATGACAGTAATGAAGGTATTTTCATCAGCTTTAAGTTCCCCAGCAAAGATATTTTTCCCAGACGTATTTCATATTTGAAATATGTAACATTACATAAGGCTTTAACGTTAGGATAGCAAAGGATCATGCGAAATATTACAAAAATGGCAGATTCCATGTAGCAAAATGTAGACATTAATAGGAACATTTATTTTCCCATTAATAGAAACATTCATGTTTCCATTAATAGGAACATTTATGTTCCCATTTATACGAAAATATATGTTCCCATTAATAGGCATGCTGCCGGACTGATAGACCTACGTGGTCTAGTGACCTTAGCATCAGCTTGTCAACGGTCAAGCGTCCCGTGTTCAATTCCTAGTGGGTATCTAAAATTGATAAAATCGTCGTGGACATCTTCATATATCCTTGGTTGTTGAGAAAGGATGCAAAATATTCAGACAACCAAACAAACTAAACGCTTAAAAGGAACAAATTATGTTGATACATTTTAAAACTTGTCAGTTTGAACACAGATATATGTGATATACAACCACTTATCAAAGAGTCATTTCCAAAATTAGAGGAGGCAAATTGAGCTCAAACTTTCAAAGAGTCATTGCCATAACCGAGCTTCAAAGTGGGCCCAAAATCTTCTCTGTTTGAAAAGGAAGAGGCCATGAAACATGCCGACTTTGAAATACACTAACAATTTGTTCAGAGAACGCCAGCCTTCTACAGTAGACTTACTACACCAGTCATTTCTACACAGGCGAGACAGAATTTTAAATTTGAATCTCTTCTTAGCGGAATAATATATTGAAGTACTTTCTCACCATTATGCATTTCATAACAGTAATACGATACAGGCTTTTTCAAGGTTTTGAAAACCCTTTTCAACCTTTGCCACACAAACAATACAGTGGTTTCCTAAATCCAAATTTGCTGTCGTGAGATTCAGACTCGGACCTCCATTTTTGACTCCTTCGGTGCAATCTCCGTAAATATAGAGTTGTTGTGAAGATCCCCTAAACTAGGCATTGTGTTACACCGCTCTCAATTCTTAAGTAATTAAAGAGTGGCGTAACACATTGCCTAATTTTAAGGATCTTCACAACATCCCTATATTAACCTAGATTGCATATTTGTCTACTTCGGTAATGCATGATTAGCAAACATTACCAAATTATAAAATATAAAGTATGGGGTAGGAAAAATAGGTAAAATCCAAACAGGGGAATGTTTAGAATGCCCCTTTTCAATGTTTCCTCTTAAAGCTGCATGTTTGCAACGACACTGCATGCAATGCTTTTCGTATTAAAGAGTCAAATCTCGTAACAATAAGAGTGCTTGACACGTCTTTGGTAGGTGTGCTACATATACTAGCGTCATCTCTTTCGGAGCGGTATTGATTGGTAGCTTATTGATACATTAATGAAGATCAATCAAAAACTTTAATTTGTGTTATAGGCCTATATTTCGATCCACGTTAACTGTCCTTTAACAAAGATGACGTGGAGACGAAAAAATATATAATACAATACAACGTTTTGATTGGTTGAAATAATTTACACAATAACCGACAAGCCAATCAATTACCGTCGCGAAAGTGACGTTCTAATTGGTAGCGGATTTATTGGTGATGGTCGGGCAATTTTTTGGAAAGGAGATTCCCTCTTTATTATATTGATATTATTATTATATTGATATTATTATTATATTGATATTATTATTATATTGATATTATTATTATATTGATATTATTATTATATTGATATTATTATTATATTGATATTATTATTATATTGATATTATTATTATATTGATATATTAATATTGAAACTTTTATTGATATTATTATTATATTGTATTTTTTAAATTTAATATTGTCATATTTTTGTATATATATATTGATATGATATATTAATATTGATGGCATTTTTATTTAAGTCATATTTTTGTATAAATAGAGGATAGCAAAACGGAGTGCTTGCAGCTTCATGGTGGATGGGGATACATGTGGGAGTACCCAGTTGGAAGATTATTCGCTGACAGCCGTCAACATTCAATAGCCGGAGGGACAACAGAAATCATGAAAGAACTAATTGCAAGAGATATTGTAGCCGATAAGTAGCATACTATTATTCTAAGATAATCAAGATAGCAGTTTCTGTTCGAAAGAATGATATCCAGGGGTGTAAATTACCAAAATAATTGGAAGTAGGGAAGAGGAGAATGGAATAGGTAACCAGGGAAGACTGAGGATGGTCTTAACAAGCGGAGAAAAACGTATACGGATGGCGCATCATCATTGTTTGAAGTGAAAATTTAAGTGTTTAATAAAGCCCAGTGTGGTTGAGCCAGGAATTTGTTATTTGGACAGGTGGTACTGGCAACCACACGGCTGCACTGCGTTTTTCTCCTGGTTTTCTTCATTTAGGTTTGCAAAATAAAAATTTCGTTTCTTTTTAAACATAGAGTATAGTTCTATATTCTTCTTTGATCCCATCATAATTAAAACCTTATTTTCCCGAAAGAGAGATGGAAAACCTTTCTTTGAACCCTTAGCTATGTAGTAAAATTTCGTATGATATTTGAATATATTCACATCTATTTTATTTCCAATGCGTGTACAAATATGTACAACCATTTAACTGTTTGAAATTCTTTTGCACTTATTAACTTCCTCAGTGCTTATATAGCGCAGAATTCCACAATTCTTTGCACTTATTAACTTCCTCAGTGCTTATATAGCGCAGAATTCCAAAATTCTTTGCACTTTACAGTACAAAACGAAACTCCATACACAAATAATCCAACAATAAGTTAAACACGTTAAAATGAAAGAGATGAACACAAAAACTGGTACTATACATGCAGGAAGTGTTTCTCGAAGAGAAAAGTCTTTAGGTGTTCTTGAACACATCAATGGAGGAAGTGTTTCTGATTTTAAAGGGTAATGTATTAACAGAGGTGGGTTGGCATGATATAAAGCTTGGTTCCCTACTTTCTTTTTTGAAGTGAAAGTAACTAGTGTGGGTTTGTCACTTAAGTATCTCAAAGGTCGGTTGGGATTATAAATTGTGAATGTGTGTTGAAGATGAGATGGTGTAAGCTTGTGAACACATTCGAAGATATACAGCAGACGGCGAAAATGTACTCAAAGATGACATTTTCAGCAAGTACTGGTGAAATATGATTAACGTAAGCAGGTAAGTGCACCTTCTAGCAACCCTAGTTGCTTTGTTTGGCATAAGCTGAAGACGTTTACTTAGTGTTTAAGAGATTCCTGTAAAAGAGAACAGCAGTACTTAAGTCTTGATGTAACAAGGCATTGGATAAGTGTCTTGCAAACCTAAGTGGATAGAAAATGGTAAGCCTATGTTTCGAAGACAGCACCAATACATGGGACGCGTGGTGCATTATGGGTACACGGCGGCCTCCATTGCATTACAAATTCTTCATTTTAAGGATCTGAGTAATTCTTAAAATTAAGATTTCTCTGAAGTGCTAAAGAGGGAATTTCGTCTGAGGATAATTATTACTTCACACGTCACCGCTACATTCATACTACTACGTCAATTCCGCGACGGTAATTGTTTGGCTTGTCGCTGATTTCGGAAATATTCAGAAACGTTTGATTGAAATGTAAAGGTTAGGACAAATTTTAGCTTCATTAAAAGAAAGTATGCTATCAACCATAAAAATAGCATTTTCATCAAAATCAGTTAAAAATTGGCCATTTTACAGCATTTTGAATTTTAAAGTCTTCTTACAATAAATTATGCAAATTTTATTGTTATTTTGTGACATCGCATTGCATTACATTGCATTACAAATTCTTAAATTGAAGGATCTGAATAATTGATTTCTCTCGAAATGCTAAAGAGGGAATTTGGTCTCAAGATAATTACTTGACCCTTGACCAATAAATGAATAGTATCGTCAATTACGCCACGTTAATTGATTGGCTTGTCGTTGATTGGGGAATTATTTCAACCAATCAGAAACGCTCGACTGAGTGTAATGCTATCTCCACGTTAACACAATATTTGGCCTTTAAAGTTTCCTTGACATGCCTGTTAATCAATCTAAAACTCTAATTACTTTGGACAGATTAGCCATTCTTGTAAATACGATCTTAATTAATTACTTAATATTTGTATGTATATTCAAGTCCTTACAGTCAAGTTGTATTATAAGGTAGCATGGAACTTGCCATTCTTTCCATTTACAATCAACTACACATGTAAACAAAAATATAAAAGTGATAGATTTCGTGATAGCAAAGTTTTGGAAGGATAGGTTGGGGAAATATCGTGATGTTTTCTTGAAAATCCGTTCCTCAAAATGAAAATAACACCCAGTTCTTCCGCTAATTTTCTGTGCAAGGATCTTGTAAAAATAATCAAACATTTCTCCGAGTTGCAACAAACGTACCGCGCACCAACCTGTACTATCACCACATAGGTAGGCCAAGCATTGTAATGTGGCACTCCTCTTAATATCCCCTGCACCTTCATTCTGAGCCGTTTCTAACATCCTTTTGTAATAACACAACTGATAGAAAGCTGCTTGTCTCTCAGGAGCGAATTAAAAACTAATGTAGGACAAAAGGTTTCCAAATATACGCTTTTATATTTTCGAAAGACCCGATGATAAATTATGTCCAAATTATCTGCACAATCTTTCAGAGAAAAAACCCCGAGAAATCCGATATACTTCAATGCTGTTAGGTTTAGTACAATTGTCATAATTACCACTTTGCGTCTAAATCAGGTGGAATTTCCCGCTACGCTACACTTCTGATACGATGACGTCATAGATAATTATAGTACTTACTGCAGAATATCACCCAAGTAAACACCGTGATTACAAAGCAGCTTCAACAATTTATCACAAAACATAGATAGCTATAATTATATTCACGAGAATGTGTTCTTTATTCTGTGTATACGAAAATATTTATTGGATGAAGGATCACGATATCAGTTAATAAATAATTGACGCCAAAAAGCTACTTTTGATTCATATTTTTCTTTCATGGAAGGTTTTCCCAGCTGACTAATGATTATCAACAACCGTGAATCTGAATTTTGTCACGTTCCTTCTCCGTCGATCGATCAATGCATCTTGTTGCCAAATTCTCTCGTCTCCACATCTCTGATTGCCCAACATACAGGGAGATTCTGAAGCCTAACACTAAACCTAACCTGATAGGGTGTGGGTGGTTCACTTTAAACTGTCAAAACCTTCCGGTATGTTGGGCAATATATCATTTTTCACCCTGATCAAGGTTGGTAGATCGTCCCAAGAGCGAAATTAAGCTTAAAAAAAGCCAAACTTGAATCAAATTAAGAATATTCCAAGTTTTGAGAGGGGCTTTTCTGGGAGGGATAAAATGTAGTGAAAAACAAACAAATGTTATTATGATTTCAGGGGAACCATGCAACATATCACGTGGTCAGAAGGTAATCAAGATTACTTTAAACTGTCTTTTTATTTTTCATCAAAACCTTTAAGAAAAGGTCAAATCAGAAGTTTACAGCCAAACAAGTCTCCAAAAACAAACGCAAAAACCATATAATCAAAAAATTCAAATGATATTTTTGTGGCCAATCAATTAAAAAAACAAAAACATTTTCTGATTCAAATTTGGCTCATAAAAAGTCAATGTATCAAACCTGAGTCTTATTCAAAGACTTTCATCTTTGTTTTGTCTGTTTGTTATTTTATTTAAAAGGACAGACGTCTAAAGTTGATTATGATATTACAAGGTTACGAAATGTTTAATTTTGGGAGTATAGATCTCTTTCTAATTCGGAAATAGCTGTTTTAGTTTCTTTTAGTTGTGGTTGATCAAAGAATAAAACATTTTTAAGTATATGCTTAATGTACGATGTAGTACTGGACAATCAAAAATGTAAATCTGTAAATTTCTTTTCTAGCTTTCAGTCGTTCGAATGAGAAGTTACTCAGCGTTTTGTTCAGTATTACGACATACGATTAAGAATAATGATTTACACTTGAGAAATTTGCATAGAAATTTGCATATTAATGTTGAAAATTCACAACAATGATTATTTGATTCAAGAATTTTTTTTTTTATTTTTATAGATGTAAACCAATCTTACAGCTATTTAATAAGTTAATTTTTATCTCCAGCAACCCCTTAAACAGTCCGG
>JAIGNY010001425.1:715000-725000 GCA_020152595.1 Chiridota heheva | reverse complement strand
TGTCTATTAAAACGTCCAAGTTTAACAAAAACTGTTAAAGTTTTCAGAAAAGATTCGCCTCATCAAGCTAACCATTTAAACCTTCTCTCTTTGAAAATCTTTTTAAACCTCTGTTTTGTATCATTCTAAAATGAAATCACCTTTAAATTTTTAATGTTTGTAGAAAAAAGTACTTTCAGCTGTTTGTACTTCATGTACACAGCAAGAAGAATATAATCTGATGCATTATGGGTAATGATCTTAGTGACCATTAAAAGTATTGTTTCTTTCGGACTATTTGCACACAGTGAAATAATAAAAAACAATCGATTGCCTTATTTTTTTTCTCACATCACATATTAAGAAAATACAAATTACTGCGACGACCACTCGACGACACAACAAGTTACAACAATACCTATCTACCTGTCTACGAACTCCCTATTTTGGAAATGTTATATATCTTTCAGCAAAAATTCCTTTTCGAACTTTCTTGCAAGTTCGCCTGCAGTTGGCATTATCTGATTATATAAGTGTCTCGTAAACTTAGTAAGGTCAAGTAAAAGCAAAATATTACGATAAAGAAACCGATACGTTGTACAGTTCATGTACAGTTCTAGCATTCAATATATTCTTTAAAATTCATTCGGTTAGATCTTAAAGAATTCAGCTGCTTTAATTCAATTAAAAAGTACTTCTTTTTCTATCGTTTTTTTTTTCTTTAACGGATGCAAATAAAATGAGACAGAATTTCATTTCTTCCTCCAAAACTTTGATCATTTATCGTTTTCATGGGAGTCGTGAACCGACAATTTTAAAATATGAATATACATAATCAACAAATACAACGTTTGTAACTAAAATCAACAAACACCAGATACTTTAAATTATGTTTTTGTTGATGACTAAAGTATTATAACAAAAATAAAGCGAATCTAATTTGTATACACAATAACCATACTAACTTCTTATTGGTAAATCTTTGATCCATTTTTTTCATTCCTTAATTTTTATTTTCTAATGAGAAATTCGGAGAATAATGCTATGATCATGTCACATAATTCGATATTCCTTCCAGCATCATTAAAAACCCTTCTCATATTAAACCTTTTTACCTTAACTGGTAGATTTAAGAAACTTTTTCATCTAATCCTGGTAACTTTCTCGCATAAAATGAAACCAAGGAAAATGATGTTGCTCTGATATTTTGAAAATCCCTCAACCAATAAATGATGCAACCAATTAATGATGCAATCAACTCTAAAACAAGTACGGAAATCTCTTGCAAAGCTACTCTGATTAATTATTCCAACTAAACGAGTCGACAAGAGCAAGTCCTTGATGTCAAATTTTGATTATTAAATTTCTGAAATCACGTATTATAGGCACGTAAAAGCTTTTAAACTATGAACTTCCCTAACGAATTAGATAAGTTCGCATCCTAAAGTTCTATCATTTTCTATCATATTGGACAGAATTGAGTGTGAATACACCCAGTCATTTGCTTTGGTGGGATAAAACAATATATCTATTAATTTTAGCTCATATTTCAGTTTCCATTGTTTTTAGTTCAGTTGACATTGGTGCCTTTTGAACGCACTGTCGCCATTGTCGCCTCTGGATATTTAGGGCGAAAACTCATTAGCTATGAAATTAGAAATAAAATAAAATATAAAATAAAGATGATATATATTTTGGGAACAATTTTGTGATATTTGATCTTAGTAAGCCATCTTTGTAATGGGCTACTTGGTAAACTCTAGAAAGCTCCACAAGTATAGCGTTGTAGGATGAATCTTTGCCTGGACTGGACTTTTCAGTATCAAATGGACACAAAGAGTTCGCGAGAAATCAATGAGATTTTAAGAAATCCCAATTCAAAGAGTCAAAATTTCAATGCTCTTTTGATTAAAAAACCCGTCAACCAACAAATCCTCTGGTGTTCAGCTATCCTCATGTTTTTAGGAAATGGTACCGGAATATATCATGTAATCCATTTTGTTTTTATCCCCAGAAGGAAAATATTTATGTGATAGATAAAAAGAAATATCTGTTATAGGCCTATATTGATCAGTCCGGTCCACGATCCTGAACGGAAGATCTCCCAATCGGGAGATTTTTTGTCATTATAACCCACAAGGCATCTTTCTCAATTTAAATCGCCCTAAAGAAATACATAACGCTTAAATAGGTTTAAACCAAAGGTAGAAAAATGCATGCGAAATATTTAAATTTTATTGGTGTAACAGAACGATGATATTATTTTCTCTATTTTTACCAGCCCAATTTTGACTTTCACCAGGTAATCTTAACGTAATCTTTAAAAATTAATTTCAATATTTTTTGAAGCGCAGACTTTAACATTTTAGTCACCAGCAAAAGCTTAAACTATACTGCAATATTAATTATAATATCATTTTCAAAGTATACAACTTTAGAATTACAGAATTTGACAAGCAAAAAAAAATTATAATAATAAGGGCTGAACTTATTAGTAACAATTTAAATTATGGACAAAGTTTTGTACTAAAGTGCCTTGCCACAGTTACTGATCTGACTGGACACGAGCAACATAAATTTACACATTAATACCTTATTGGGAACAATATTGCCTGATATATAATTATGTCACAAATAGATTTGATAATTAATACACAAATATGTCTGTAAAAATATGGAAATTTGAAGAATATCATTGAATACTGATTAACGATGGAACTGAAATTAGCTGATACTATGACGGTATGTATCACACCTCGATTCATATCAAAGTTGTTAGCTTGATCATGTATAAAACAACTCAAAAAGAATTATCAGTCATTTAATCTTTTAAGAGATATTCCACCACACAAGGATAGCTACATACTGGAACAGGGAAGTCAAATGGTTTTCGTGAAACTACTGCGCTTAACCAGAAATATTTGGCTTTTGTTTTACACTCCGGGTCGTTGTTGCAGATGGATAGAAGTTCTGCTTTGTAAAGTTCGTCGCAAAGATGAGATGGAATGTCAAAAATGTCACTCTGAAAGAAGAAGAAAAAGATCTATTTTAATGAAAATACATGTAGTTTGATATATCAGACATACTCCTCTCACTCTTTGTGTTTTGTCAATTTGTTTGCAGCTATTGTGATTGAGGACAATTATGATTCTTGTATTTCTATGAAATAACAAAAATGTTTTTGTTTTAGGGTTAGGTTTATGAGTGGATGGGCAAAGCATGTTCTTATAAAGTGCATTTTATCTCAATAATTAAAATAAAAAATGCTTACAGTAATTTAGGAAAGGTAATTTATTTTCAAAAAATTACATAACAATTGGATTTGCCTTTATGACATCACATCTTATACTGTGAGGTCACTTTTCAACACCCACACGCAGTCTCCAAAATGCAATATCCTAAACGGAATAAGATTCATACATGTTTCACTATTATTCAAGGGAATTATCATTTAAGACTTGTCTCAAACTGGCTGCAAAAATAGCTTTATAAGGATATTTGCTTAACGTCATGGTAGACATGTTAGTTGAATTTCAAGAACGATATCAGTATGTTTTGGTTAGACTAGTGTGTCTTTTACTATTCTTTTACATTCTATATCACAACGTGTTGTTTCTGTTTTCTCTCTTTGGTACTAAAATCAAAATAATCAAAGACCCAATTGCTAATAGTATCATCATCATCATCATCATCCTTCGGCTGCGGAGCAGGCGACCACAAGATTTTTCCATGCACAGCGATCTTTGGCAAGTGTGGCTATCTGTTTTGCTTGGATGTATTCATCATACCCTAACATACGTTGAATGTAGTTAACATAAGAGGTGCGTGGATATCCCGGTCTTTTTTTGCCATGAGTTGGAATGTAGAGAGCATTTCTTATAGCAGGCTCCTCCTCTGTGAGACGAAGGATGTGTCCCAAGAATCTCAGTTGGGATTCCTTGCACAGTGGATAAGAGGCTCAGTGCTGTTCATGTCATATATGCTGGCACTTGGGACACAATCTCTTCTTTTGATATTTAGCATAATCATAAAGCATAAGGTAGCAAAAACATTGAGTTTGCACTCCATGCCCTGGGACAACACCAATGATTTACAGCCATAGAGGAGGATAGTCACGCAGGTAGTGTAGAATATTTCACTTTTGCAGAAATGGATAGTTGGAAATTCCCCGCATATCTTCCAGTTTCCAAAACGTAGAATATTGATGGTGAATAGTGGATATATGTGAAAATGCTAGTGAGCACAAAAAGGGGTACCGGGATCAAAGTAACCGTCAATCCCAGGTCACACGTGGATGACCCGGGTCATTCTACTTGGGCCAAAGTCATTTACCCCGTGCATCAAATACGCATATAAACACTCCGCCTCAACATTAATCTTCAATTATCATCTAAAGCTGTGAAAATTGGCATCCCACATATGCAAGAAGTGTTTAAAGGCATCCCACATATGCAAGAAGTGTTTAAAGCATGCGAAGCTACGTTTGTCTCAATATGATCTAAATTGCAACACCCTGGTATAATAAGGGCTGCGATTGCAACTAAATTATTTAGAATATACTACGTCGACCTGTATCGGATTATATTTCAATGACGTCTGATTAACAGCTCGACACTAGTAACAAATTAACTGAAAAACTCGATTCTAGTAATAGAAACCAATTAAAGCTGAAATTGAGAGTTAATGTAAAATATCAATTAACTCGAGGCTTGAAACAGCTGAGATTTCATTATGGAATCGAAATATGAGACGAAAACCGTATGATTTGTGCTTAGCTCCAGAGGCTTAAAAAGGAATGATGTAGTTATATGGCGGTATGCAATTTGGTTCATAGTTTCGAGCATTTTTCTTGGGAAAAACCGAATGAGAGCTAAATAAGAAGAAGATTAGTCATTATTATCAGGTCTGTACTCTGGCCATCCAACAGAGAAATGATACTTGCTATTCTAACTACAGGATATGTTCTTGTTTATGTGTTTCTCGTTGCATTTTGTGCTCCGGAGAAATGTTAATAGGCCTATGATTGAAGAATAGACTGCAAAATATTACCAAAATTGTGTACTAAAACAACTGTTCTTTTGCTCATAAAGTCATAGCAGTTTATAGACCTTTTCAAACCGAGTTAAGCCAAACGTGATTTCTTTAGTACTTTGACCAATCAAATGCTGGGGCAACTTTTCCTTTGTTTCCCAACCATTCAGGTGCAGGTTTGAGAAAAAAATGTAAGCAGCAATACGCGCGTATTTCCTTCATGTATAACGCACGTATGATACGTACGCTTGAAGCAATTTTTTTATACACTTGGTCCCATACCGTACGTGAATTGTGCAGACGGCTAAGATTCCTGCAGTATTTTATTGGTCAATACGATTCCCCCAGTATACGATTGGTTCATTATGGACACGTGAATCTCGGCCATGTGACATTATTTAAATTAGTTATTAGGAAATTGCCGATTCAGATTTGAAAAGGTCTATTGTTTGCTATATAACGATACCATCCTGTTTTAACGGGGTTGGATTTCATTAATTACAATATTAAAAGTGTTTTGCAACGAACAATCATGCTGTGTATCTTCGATGTAAAGAATGCCCCATTAATGCTGAAGCTTCATAACGACCCTTAAATATACATGAAAATCACTTGGTCTGTAAATTTCCTAGTTTGAGATGTGTCAATATCTAGCTCAAGCGCTTTTTCTTATACGACAAATCTGTTAAGTATGCTGGTATGTGATAGCATTAGCGGTGTCCTAGAGGTTCCAGGCGGACAAATTTGCCAAACGAGAGTAAGATTCATACCAACGAAACTAAATTGCTGTAGGGACAAGTAGCGTTGGCACCTTGTATATTACTATGTGGTGTTTACACCATCTATTGCGAAAAAAGAAAAATACCTGATATTTCTTATGGAAAAAGCAATTATGGCCTCAAAATGTTTAGAATACAGAGTAATCTTTAGCGAAATGTGTATAAACATGAATTCTATGTGCATATGTGGGACATGAAGGTTGGGAATTTGTGTTTTTCCTAGGTAGCTTAATTAATTGACAAAACCACTAAAAGCATTACATGGGCATCTCACATTGATCAATCACCTGTAAATTGTATGCAATGAGAGATAAATATTGACTATGACTTACACAAATGTAACAGAGTTGATGTCTATTGCACGGACGAGCGAATCCTTCCTTGTATCCACTACCTCCAAGTCCCTCGTACTGATCTACCACGGAACAGTCGTCCAGTAGGTAATCTATTACTGGACACGAGTCGTCAACTGGCACTGCTGTAAAAATTGAATATCCTTGAATACTAATGATTGTGACGACAACATAAATTTGATTAATAACGTTGGAGACTGCAGATGTGATATGCTATTGGTATAAGGATATTCAGTTATAATTTTCTGATTGGATGAAATTTCAATCAATTGCTATTCGCGCCTCTTTCGATCATATTTTGACCTATAATAAAACAATTCGTCTGGCCGAATGGATAAGGCGATGGGCTGAACTTTCGAAAACTTGTTTTTGTGCCAAACGTAACGAGTTTGATTCTCGACAAGTTCACAGTTTTTCTTCTTTTTTCCACTCATTTGAATTAATACATGGAGCTTTTAAGTGGGATCATTTTCAGTTAATAGCCCCATTATAAAACTAAAAACGAACTTGTTCAGCTTTGTTCAACTCGACGGTGTCATGTTACTACACATACATACCGTACTACAACGTTCATTTAATCTTCATACACACACTGTATAGTATAGGCCTATATAGCTATCCGAGTGAGATAACGATTATAAAAAGTTAATGACGTGTGTAAGTACATGTCATGTACTTACTGACGTCATTGCGATTTGTTTTGAGACGCCTCTTTAAAATTGTGGAAATGTATAACACATGAATCTATGACTATTACTATTTGGCAGTTGAATTTTTTTTAAGCAATACCGCTTTATACATGTAATAAAGATCAAATGATTAACAATTTCAAAGCTAGCGCTGGAGCAAGAGAGTATTTAACGTATTTTAGGTGGAAAATGCGCATTATCTTGTACAAAAGTACAAAAGCATATATAGACTATTATATTATGTATTAGTGAATCCGTAGATACAAAGTAAGATTCATCAAACATCATTTTTTTCTAATCATTGTAGGGAATACCAACAAACAGCTTTAAGTTTGATGTTTTACATTCGAAATAATGGAAAAACTCAAACTACCTTAAATATTTTCATTAAGCTATGTGTATGATCGGTATTTGTGACAAACAATATTTCTCTAATCACATTTTGCAATTATTGATATCTAATTACCACAACTTTTCGGTTTTGAACTATGGGTATACTGTCATTGTTTTTTCAAAGACATTTTTTTCAGCAGTTGAGTGTTGCATCTTGTACTTAAAAAGCTTATGATAACAAACGTGAGTAATGACATTGGAATTCGGTCATTATGAAACATCCGTGATTTTCTTTCTTATTCTTCCTTGTGATTTTTTTAAAGTAAACTTATTTAATAATATATACCAGTAAAAATTGCTCACTTTTCTAATGTCCAGGACGCACATACAATGCAAATAATATATATTGTGCGCAAAATGCTTTGTTTGTTCCTTGTGTAGAGCGGATTGAAACCACTGGCAAGTGCATTGATTATTGTTTATCTTAATTAGTTTTTTAATTCTCTTCTCTAAAACATGCACTCATTACCCATTCTTACCGTTATAATTAGATCCCGATTCTGCTTCATCTTGTGCCGATGACGTCACTGCCCAACCATTGTCAAAAACAACTTCCGACTCTTCATTTCTTTCACTCTCTGGCTTGGTCTCCATAATTCCGTTACTTAAATTAGATTCCATATTGTCATCTGTGCTGCCTTGTCCATTTATTAACTTGTTTTCATCTTCAATTTCATGCGCAAGTCTATCCGCCAGTGCATGTGTTCCTTCCACCAATTCTGACATCAGTCCATTGATAAATGTATCTATTTCGTCATCTACGTATTAAATAAGAAATGAACATTTTGATAACCAGGTAGTAAAAAGTAGTACATCAAGATTGAAATTAGCAGACAAACTAAAAATAAATGTATTGGTGGAAAACTTCTTTTACCATCGTTGTATTACCACGATAAGTAGTAGTTAACTTTTTCGCTATTTGTACTATATATAAATATAGCATGTGCAAGGCACGTCACGTTTGTTCCAAGTCACGTAAGTAAACTTCTAATTCCTTTTGACTTTCTTCCGATATTTTTAAACTTTAAAATGTGGTGGCATACATTTTATTTCTGGATGACTCTGAATGGCCTATCAATGTAAGTGCAAATTTATTTACCTTCACATTAAACTGTTAGAGACGATAAATGACTTATAAGAAAGCATATATCTGTAAATCTGATGTTCCTAAAGTTGTGTTTCAAACCAATCAGTGTGGACAAATCAATACACCCTTTCACACTTCCGTCTACCATTTTGCGTTGCAAGTAAACAAAGATAAATTCCATTGTTCTCGTGCGACGTACAATGTGCGTATTTCTAAACGACGCGTGATAATACTACGCAAACCAGAACGTCTTTCGCTGTGCCCAAGCTGGTTGGTTTGCTTAATCGCAACTTGAATTTACACGTCCTTGTAAGTTGTGTGCATGAGCAGACTGGAACTGTAAAAGGGTGTATATTGTTTCATACTTTTGCTGTCTGCGTTGTACACTCTACAATTTATATGTGTGAACGCGTGAACAGTAGTCTTCAAAGGTAGACAAAAATTCTGTGTCGCATGCTCTGTATCCTCAAAACCTAAATGATTTTTTCCAATGACCATGATTTGATGATTCCTGATTTTCAAGATAAATAAAACATGCCAAGATTGACTCTTTCCTCCATCCCTTCTTCATTTGCTCATTTACCGAACAAAGCTGAGGTTTTTTACCTTCATATTGTTTTCTGGTATTAAGTTTGTTATTTTGTCTACTAGATTATATGTTAGTCACAAGATATAGAATATATCATGCACGAATATCAATAAAACGCATACGACTGCGATGTTTGAAGGGACAGGACAGGATGGCCATATACTCGTCTCGCCTGTTAAAGAAAGAAAGGTTCTCAAAGTGTGTAAAACACAAAAACACAAAAGTTATGACGGTAAGTGTTTTGGCTACGTATAAGAATCTATACTAGAATCTATATCTACCTCTAAGCATCCATCTATGAGTATTTCTCAACGACACGCTTTAAAAAAAATTCATTGAAGATAGTGTATTATAAAGCAGGGAAGCAAATTGAAATTCAAGTATAATCATGGTACTTGTATGTATGATTCGCGTGACTAATTTAAAACATTTGTAACCTCTCTTGCAAGATGTGAATATACCCTGTCTCCACACAAATCATTAGTTTTTTAAACCCATACGGTCTGTCACCTACATGTCCATACGCGAGTGGAAGTTTTTCAATGGAAATCATAAAAGCTAAATAGCTAAATCCATCTGAGCCATTAAGCCCATGGGGCCAGTGCTTATCCCCAGTTTGCATGGCGCAAGAGGATAACAGTACATCGCAGATTTAGTCCCCAGCAGTGCTGGTACTCATTTTACAGCTGAGTGGACTGAAACAAGTATAAAGTAAAGTGTCTTGCTCAAGGACACAATGGCATCGCTGGCTGACGATAGGAATCGAACCCGGTACCTTTCGAATACGATCATGATACCTGAACCACTGAGCCCCTGTACCTCTTTGTGGAAATCATGGTATTGATTCAATGAAGCGCTAAGTACATTACAGTGTACACATTAAGCAAAACTTAAAAATCGATGAGCTGCAAAAAATCTTATATTGGCTTTCAAATTCGATATCAGACCACAAAAAGAAACTTTGACGATATCTCTATTCAACAATGCAGCTGCTCTTCTTTCCTGAATTCTAAAATAACTCCCTTCATAACTTTCAGATGTAGGAAATTTGATCGAAGCAGAACAATTCATTCCAAATGATCATTGCGACAAATCTTGTT
>JAIGNY010001425.1:635000-710000 GCA_020152595.1 Chiridota heheva | reverse complement strand
CTGACACAAAATATGTGAGTATATCATTTGTGTGAAGTACAAATAAGTGAATGATTATGAATTAATAACAAATTATACGTAAAGAAAGTCTGTAAGTAACTCTTACTCTAGTTGTTTTTCTTTCAAATATAGAATTCTACCTGAATATCAAAAAGATGCTTCTTGTGAAATTCAGCACATTTTGAATGATCTCTTTCATGTTGCAATAGCTGTTTATATGATTTGTTTCAAGAAAAATCATAACATTAACAGGGTGATTTGCGTTGAAAAGATAAAACCAAAGTAATCATCAAGAAAAGACAGAACAATCGAAAGTTTATTTAAAAATTTATATTATGAAATTAATCTATAGCAATAAGGGAATAAGTTGACAGAAATATGACAACTTTTATGTTTATTAAAGTCATCGACCTGATGCATCAGTTCATACAGAAGGTAGCATGTAAAGGTTTTCCATGATAGAACAGCTGCACATATATAGTGGCTGATCATTAATTTATCAATTATACCGAGATAACTCAATAAGCATCTGTCATTTATGAACCGTGTTTCTATACAAAATATTCCAGCTGTGATGATTAATTAAGACGACGGTTTAACGTGAAGTTTAGACTGTTAGAAGCTATAGTTCATACCATCAAGTTTTACCGTATAAGTAAGAACATAGAGTGCCACGTAAATATAAACACAAACATTGTTAACAAAATCAAATGGAAACATGGAAGGTAATAGAATCTAACCTAACCTAGTCAGGGTAATTATCTTACCCGTTTCCACTATTTTTCTAGGAGATGCACCTTTGATATTATTAAAAGATGTAAGTCCACTTAATATATAATGCAACAAAACAACCCTCAAGACCAATTTTTGACCAAATCATATTTTGCCCCTCCAAGTAAAACATGTTACAGCCACCAATGCTGATGACGTAAATTACAGAAATAATCATGTAATAATAAATCATATAAATGATCTACTAGATCCTCCTAGCGATAATATGATAATCATTCAGGTTTCAGATTTCATGAATTGTTGGCAAAATACAACAGTTTCAATTGGCATTAATTTTCATAGTCTTCTTATTGTGTGGTATTTTCTATGTTAAAAGCGGACACTGTTTTTCAAAAGCGTACTTGTAATCAAAGCACAATGACAAAACAAATACCGTATTGGAGTTTACCTAAAACAGCCAAAAAGTGACCCATGCAACAGACTTCTTGATCAAAGTGTTTTACTTTTATGACGGTTTAAAGGATGGTCAAGTATGTCCAAATAACGGACAGATAGAGGACAAAAAAAACAATATGTTTCTTGTTCCACTCAGGAGATATTAAATTTAAAAGATGTCACAGTTTAAATGACAATTACTGGAATATGAAGTTAACAGTAGATGAGTGACGTCATACTGTGATAATTTAATACAATTGCATTGTTCTTTTTCAGATTTTCTGCAAATGGTAAGTTACATTTACATTACATTCCTTTCTTCTGACACATCCAATAGTAGGAAGCCACAAAGTCTCAAAGCCATTTTAAGTGAAATGCATATATCCATTTAAATTATAATACATAGCTATTTCAATTGAAATACATAGTCAGTTCAATTGAATTGCATATCTATTTGAATTGAAATATACAGCCACAGTTAAAGGATGAGATATCACATAGCCATTTTAATTGAAATAAATAACCATTTCAATTGAAGTACATAGCCATTTCAATTAAAATACATAGCCATTTTAATTGAAATATACAACCACAGGCCCGTAAAGGATAAGATATCTTTTATAATCAAATTTCAGTCATATCTCACAAAGACAGAAATTTCAATTTAAATACATGTATGTTCATGAAATTTAAGTTTAAACCATTATTAGTTTGTACCATTCGTTCGTTATATGATAAGATGCAGGACCTCTGATCCAATCCTTTAATTTGTAATGTACCAAAAGAAAATACATTTTCAATACACAATATATCGCCATGATGTTCACGCAGGTTGCTTAAAAGCCTGATGAAAAGAAAATCTATTCCTGACATTCTCTGTTTCAAATATTCAAAAATATAGTTGCAAAAAGATTACTAGAACATTATCCATCGTATATCATACAAAATATACATTTATGATACAATTGTTATGTGTTTTGATAACTGATAATTCTATAAAACCTTTTACCGACCTTTCTACAACTATTTAAAATTATGTTATTGCAAAAATTATCAAGTATTTGAATTGTGTTAAGAAAACATTACAGTGTTTGCTACAAATTGAGTACAAACGCTAACCTATATACAGATATATCAATTTCAATCAAATTTACTTGATTTTTGGCTAGAAATGTGGATATCGAATACTTATAATTCCCAATTATTGTTTGCAATTCATTGTGTCACACATTTTCAATCACAAACCTCTATTTTGTTCTTTGAGCATTAGTTCGGAAAGATATTTTTGCAGTTTCTGGAATGAACATCCACACATACATTAAATGCAATATACATTTTATTAGCCCAATCAATATAAGGCTGTTGAAATTATTTTAAACAATGCATGTTTTGTTTTAAATCGGTTGCCATAATTGTCTGCTCTATTTTTCGATGAGCTGAAATGTGTTCTAAGAACTGATAATGCTATTAAACATCTATCGGCCATTCTCCAACAATTCAAAATTATGTTATTGCAATTTTGTCAAAATATTGCATGCTGTTGAGAAAATATTATCGTGCTTGCTGGGAATGAGTACAAACATTAACCTAAATTGTATTTTTAATCAAGTTTACTTGATTTGTTCTAGCTGCATTCGTGTATATGGAATACTCATAATTGGATTTTCAATTATTGCTTTCAAATCATTGTATTAAACCTTTTCAATCAGAAACATCTATTTTTGTTTTTCGGAAAATAACCAACCAAAAGGATTTTTTGCGACAGTGACAGATATTCAAAGGGAATATATTTTGAATACAATTTACAAATATATTAATACCATTCAATACAACGTACGTAATTTTATTTAAAACAAACAGCATGCTTCATTTTAAATCGGTTGTTATAATTGTCTGCCTGCCTTTTCGATGCTGCAAAACATTTTACCATCTTTTCTACAATCAATAAAAATGATGTTAATAAAAAATGTATCAACATATTGGTATGGTGTTGAAACAATATTATCGTGCTTGCTCGGAATAAGTACAAACACTTACCTAAATATTATTCTCAATCAAATTTACTTCTTTTGTTTTAGCTGGAATCGTGTATATCAAATACTCATAATAGAATTATTGCTTTCAGATCATTATATTACACCTTGTCAATCAGAAACATCTATTTTGTTTTTTGAGTTCTACTTCGGAAAAATATTTTTGCGACAGTCACAGTTTGTGCATTAAATATATGATTCACACAGATAGTTAAACGAGATCTTTTTTGATACAATATACAAATTAATTAGTACCATTTAAACAAACATCATGTTTCATTTTCAATCGGCTGCTAAAATTGTCTGCCTTCTTTGTCGATGAGCTTAAATGTGTTTTAAGAACTGATAATGCTATAAAAAATCTTTTGTCTTTTCTACAACAATTAAAAATGATATTGCAAAGTACACGAACAAATAAATATCATCTAAATATCACTCTCAATCAAATTTACTTTTTTTTTTTATAGGCAGATACGTTGAATTATGTATATCGAATACCCGGAATTGTATTTCAAATTATTGTTTGCAACTAATCATATCATACCTTTTTGATCAAAATATATTATGTGTATTTTCTATTTTCATTTTGGAAGATATCAACAAAAGGTTATTTTAGGACACTAACAGTTTCTAGAATAAACATCTGATCCATTCAAATGGCTAAAGGGGATACATTTCAAGTACAATATACAATCAATGTTCATACCATTCAATACACGGCACGTAAAACTATTTTGAGCAGTTGAACAAACGGCATCTTTTGTTTTAAATCGGTTGCTATAATTGTCTGCCTTCCTTTTCAATGAGCTGAAATATGTTTTAAGAAGTGTTAATTCTATAAAACATTTTTCGACCCTTTTACAACCATTTAAAATTATGTTATTGCAAAATATTTCAAAATATTTGCATGATGTTGAGAATACATTATTGTGTTTCGTGGGAACGAGTACAAACACTATTATCATTCCTAGTCAAACATACTAGACTTTTAGCTGGATTCGTGTATATTGAATACTTCTTATTATATTTGCAATTTAACATTGTTTATAACTCATTATGTCACACCTTCTTAATCAGAAATATCTCCTTTTTGTAGTTTTTGAATATCAACGAAGAACTATTTTTGCGACAGTCATAATTTCTGGAATAAATATTTGATCTATACACATAGTTAAAATAGACATATATAGGCTACAACGCACTCTAAACTATTTGATACAAACATCAACATGTTTCGTTTTACATCTGTTGTTATGATTCGTCCCCGTTTTACATAGTGAAGAAAGCAGGATCGACTGCAAAAGCTCGTTTTGACATACTGGCAAATGTGCAATGAACAAAGTTTGGTATGCCTTCTTCTTCGATGAGCTGACATGTGTGGTTTGTCAGGAATTTTCTATTTTCGTGAATCAATTTTAATGGTAATCACATCATTCAGTCCTGAGCATGCCTATTAATGGGAACATAAATGCTCCTAAAAATAGGAACATGTTTCTACATGGAAGCCGCTATTCTGTGATATTTCCCATTGCCATTTGCTATCCTAAAGTTAAAGCCTTATGCTTAGTTAAATATTTCAAATTCTAGATACGTCTGGGAAAAATATCTTAGCTAGGCGAAACTTAAAACTCATGAAAATACATTCCTTACTATCATAACTACAACTTTTCCTCTCCCATTTGATCTGTTCACCACGCCAGTTTCGAAATATCAGAAAAATCGACAATGGAGCTAGGCTTTTAGGCGCGAAAGGACCATTTCGAAAATTCAAATGTATTTCAACACAATGATTTTTAATATTTCAAGTACATAACATTTCATCGCAACTTCTAAACAATATGGCTGCATGACTTTAATATTCTCGTGTGTTATAAATGTTCCTATTATTAGGCATGCTTCCGGACTGGCTAACAATCTTTGAAACTGCGGTAAAATCGCTCTACATTCTTCTTCAGACAAATTTCTAAGAATATGCAACATATATTCATTTTTTTCCTTTATTGAAGAAAAAGTAACCGTATTGATATCAAGCTCTTTTCAGAAAATCACAGTCGAAAAACTTAAAGGACCACTCATACATACATATTAAACACAATTATCCCCTATTTGATAAATTTGCGTATGAAGTCTTCCACATGATAAAGTGGCATTCATTACACCGTATGCATTAGAAATGTCAACGATTCCTACTTTGTCATAAAGTACTTAAACATCACTGCCGCTGGTGCACGAGGAATTTCCCTTCACTTGTCAGATTGTTTGTTACTCTTTAAAGAGGCGTTGGAATAGATTTGATATTAGCACGATATCTGATACAAAACACCAGCATACAAACTTATTATAAGACAAACGTACATCAGAAGGATGAGGAAGGTGGTACAATTAAATTGTGTCTGAAACGAAATCATCACAAAATTTCTGCATATACTCTTCCGAAGTTTTAAGAGATTCACAAGTTGATGACCTGACAGAGAAAACAATTGTTTTTGTGAAAATAAAAATAGAGAAATTGACCTTCCTAAACACTGACAGGCTTTTGTACCCTATTTCCGCGATTGTTTACCAAGCCCCTACCAAGGTAAAACCTATTTAAAGTTGATACGTAGGCTGTTGGACGGATGATTGAAGAATCGAGTGAAGATGGGTGAACTCCTTTAGGTTGTATCATCATTAGATTCTCCCTAAAATCACTTATACTACTTCGGCACGGCGCTTTCCACAATTGATAAACAGCCATCATTTTGCACATTGAGGCACCCTGCCCCTTATGTTATATTGCAGTTGTTACCAGACCAATTTAAATCTCTCCTTACAATCTTCAACACTTTTGAGTCCTCTTTGCTTTATAACCTCCTTTATTGTTACTGCCATAATACTTGAATCACCACCACCTGATTTGAGGTATCGTAATATGTTTCTATGCAACCTGACGTATAAATCAAAGATAACTTTTCCTTTTGATTAATTCGGTGTTCCTTATTGTAAATCTAACGCTTTTGTACATCCGCGGCATATCACTTCGTCATAAACAGAAAACGTTAAGTAGCGACAGAAATATTGCCATGTTTGGAGAAACTGCGGCTTTTATACACAATAAAGTAGGTTAATGTACGCCTGGGAGATAATGTGACCTTTGACCTTGAGGTGGCCATTAACGTCATCAAATATGTCGTTAATTTGGACTGATATCACTTAGGATACGTATCGTCTCATATTATGGATAGCTAGTGCAACGGATGAACATAATTTACAAACTAATTTATTTGGTAAGTCTTTGATAAAGTCTTTGATAACGTATACAAATTTTGTGTAGCGCTTGCCAATGAATTCTGAAGGTTAGTCTCCAATCAAATCATATTTGTTATTAATAACATTCGTGGTTATTCATTAAAATGATTAACTTCGAAGCAAAAAAACAAATTGTTGATAAGGTCAATTTACATCAATGGATCTTATCAATTAGTCCAACTATGCGTATACAACTTTGAACTTTACTTTCTTGGAATTATGTAATATTTCTTAAAATATCTTATATCTATATCAACATGAAGCTCTTAAAGCTCTTTTCCTTGAAAGTATTTTTCAATATTTGAATAAAGTAGTAAAAGGCGAACAAGCCAATTAGGTGACGAAAGCTATTCATTTAAGTTTTTTGTTGAAAAGAAAAAGTTACATGTTATCATGCGCGTAATCATATTCATTTTATTATTCTTAGAAATTCGTGTTTTTTTTTTTTTTTAGTTCAGAGACAAAGAATGTAACAAGGAACTCTATCAATAAGTTAATAATGTAGGGTTCTGGTAAATATATGTTTTTACCTCCAGGGAATGAAATGAAAAAAAAAAAAAAACATAGATTTGACCATCGATATTATTTTGTCTGATATAAAAGGTCCATCAAACTACAGTACGTGTGCATCATATTCTTGAAAGTTGATAACTGTACTTGAAATTAAGAGACGAAATTTGCCTTAAAATGTTACTAACTCTTAACAACATCATCCCAAAAATGTGTGCCACGGGGTGCTTCTTTTCCTTGTAGACATGTGCAATATCACACTAATAAGAGGAAGAAAATGATAAAGATAAATGGAATGATAACAACTGTTCATCATATAACATAGAGGGTGCTCTGATAGACAAATATAACAAAGAGCTCTTTATGAGCTGGTGTTAAAGAAATGTTGCCGTTAATTTTCATTCATATGGTAGAGGACTATCAAAGAAAGAAATTGGTCACGGTGAGAAAAAAACGTTTTTATTGTCCCCATTTCACGAACATTCAAAGTTCTCTTTACAAAATGATGGTGAAAAGCCATTTTGATATCTTATCCATTTCGGAGGTATTGCATTTCAAAGATGTGTTAAACAGTTAAGAGTGAACTTGGGATGCTATGGTTACAGATCCAAGATAATTCTTTAATGTATTTCTATAGAATTGTCATTTATTTCCCTTTGTATTAGAGTGTAAGATACATGCAGATAGAAAAAACATGTTATTGTGAAGTACATGTTTCACCCCATCTCAATAAGTAAACAAAAAAGTGTCCAATAATTTAGAAAGAGGCAATTAATTTTCAAAGATAAACATTGCAAGATAATTTTCTTGGATCTGCAATTATGACATCAAACTCTTTACAGCCAGACCCTTTTCGAACACTAGGTAATCTTTGAAACGTAATAACTCTTAAACAGAGTACGTTATCAACGTAGTAGGATATGTGTTTATATTCTTTTGTTGATTTAAAAAAAGTAAAGACTCCGGCATCATAGATTCACTTTGTCTGCAAGTATAATTACTACAAAATAAATTACTGCAATTGAAAAGATTATAAATCTATATTTAGAATACCTCGACTACCCACAGTCATAGTTTATATTTATGTTGTTTTATCGTTTGCCAACATAATTGCATAAGCAACACGTTTTTGATGTATATAGCAATTATCAAAACAATATTTAATTCCTTAGGCTATCCACTCTGCTTGAGACGAAAACCATGCGTGTCTTTCAGTGAGGCTCTTTTACGGCACTGAAAAAATGTTATTCTTTCCACACAGTGTTTGGTTGTTTATTCTCATAACATTTCACTTTAATCAGAAAAATATCAATCATTTATCGTAGGAATCGTATGACATAATTTAGGAACCTAACGTCACCTTGTGAAATAATAAATAGATTAATTATTATATCGTAAGAAAATAAGGTGATCATAAAACAATTCCAGAATTTGTTCAAAGAATTATCTTTAAAAATAATTAAAGTTTTTTACAGTAAGTTTATGCCTATGCTTTGAACTATAATGCATTGTTGAGCATTGTATACACATACGGTGAAGCCATGATATTTTATAGTATATGTAAGAGTTCATATTTCTAAAAGGAAAGATATCGTCCCATAAATACGTTCAGAAGTGAACGCCGCTGGCTGGTAACGTCACTTCCGGTTTTCAATTTTTCCTATTGATCGCGAGAAATCTACGATGTTATCGATCACACATTCGCCGAACCGAACATAGGGGCCTACATGTGTAATTGATAACATCACATATTTCTCGTAATCAATAAGGACAATTAAAACCAGAAGTTATTTTTACTGCACGGCGGCGTTCACTTCTGAATTTGTTTATGGGACATTATCTTCCCTTTAAATACACTTCCAAACATAGATGAACTTTCAACCTCGCGGTAAGACGATGCCTTCGTTGGAGATGAAGCGTTCATAGATCCTCTCAAAACATCAAGTATCCGCAGGTGTTAGGTAGAAGTTTCATTAAGGAGGTGGTAGAGAGGAAGAAGAAATACGTACTGCTATCGAAGTTTTATTATTTATCAACTATCCTTGGAGTAAATTTTAGTGCAAGACAGGAATATCAAATTGTAAATTTCAGTCAAAGATAATGCAACGTAAAATTTGAAAGTATTAGGGGAAAAGGTCAATTTATTCATACGTCGATTTCAACGGACTTCGATCAGTACTTAGAAATCTTACTTCATCTCTGAAACTATAGACCCTTCCTGAACACAGTATCTATCATTCTTCTGAAAAGATGTAACAGCAAGTATGAACAACTTAATTACACGGAGGATGGTTACCGAAACTGCTTAAATCTGCTCACTTTACTTTAGGTGTTAATGGAAATTAGGATGTCTCGTTTTGGTTTAGTAATACTGAAATTAATTCCTTCTTTTCATTGAATTGAATTTAATGAATGCAATAACAAAAAACTGATTCATGTTAAACTCGTTCTTATTTTTAGAAATAGATAGAATAAGCGTGTACATCGATTGTTACTTGTATTCTGCCCCAGGGCTGATAGATAGTCTGAAACGCAAAGCCAGATTATTATTTTAAAAGAACCAAAAGCAAGCTAGAAAAAGGCAAACATGTAATCCTTAAAAGTACAGAAATTTTTCAAATTTTGGAAGAGATCGACCACTGGAGGTCCATGCACTTTTGTAGGAGGAGTAAATTGTACTGAAAAACAAATTAATGTTTATTACGAATTCAGGGATTCACATGCAAAATACAACGTAGTCCGGACGTCATTAGAAACTATCTTTTACTTTCTTTTAATTCTCCATAAAAGCCTTTAGAAAAAAAATATTAAAACGAGGTCTCCAAAAAAGTCCCAAAAATAAAAAATTGTCATATTTTTAAAACCTAAAAGCCAAATAATGTTTTTGCAACCAAACATGTTTTTAAAACGCCATTTTCCCAAATGTGCCTCTAAGATGCCAATATACACTAACCCTGGTAAATACTGCTCTCTTCGGGAGCATGCATATTAACGAGAACCCAAATGTTTCTAAAGATAGGAACATTTGGCTACATGGAAGCCGCCATTTTGTGATATTTCCCATGATCCTTTGCTATTCCAACGTTAAAGCCGTAAACAATATTACATAATTCAAATTTGAAATATGTTTGGGAAAATATCTTTGCAGGGGAAACTTAAAACTCGTGAAAATACCTTTATTACTGTCATGGCTAAACATTATGCACTACAATTTCATAGGTTTACCACGCGGTTTTCGAAATATTAAAAAAAATATACAATATAGCTAGGCTTATAGGCGCGAAAAAAAATGTATTTTGAAAATCCAAAATAATGTTAATCTCTTTAACGGAGTAAGATATAAGTTAAAGTAATTTCTTCACCAGTTTGTTTCTGTTAAAGTCCTCTTCCCAGGGCCGGATTTAGCAATGGGCAACGTGGGCAGTTGCCCATGGGCCTCCACAACCAGGGGCCTCCACATATTTCATGACAAAAATTGTAATGGAAAAATGTGGTAGCAACCTGTTAATTTGCATTGGTAGGAGTGGTAGCAACCTATTCATTTGTACTGAAAATTGGGCAGGTAAACAGGCCTACAAAACGAACATTCTTGAACATAAATTTACTTCAAAAATTACAAAATACTGCACCAATTTGCATTTAAGCACCCTTAGTTATTCCAAACAATTCCAAAGGGATACACTGCCTCCCCTTAGACCCCTCCCCAGAACGGCGGTCATTAAAGTATTGTGAGCCTTCACTCCTGAAGTTGCACATGGGCCTCCACATGTCAAAATCAGGCCCTGCCTCTTCCATATAAAATGAACTTACTTGACCATTGAATTAATCATTTAATTCTATTAAATTATTTAGACATAATTACCCCTTACTAACGAAATTAAAACATTTTTTTTTTTAATTATCTTAATTGGACAAAACATATAAAACAGATATGTACTTTATTTTCACAGATTTTTGGTTCCGATACTATCAGTATCAGGAACTTATGCAGTCCGCTGTCAAAATGTATGTATGTATGTATGTATGTATGTATGTATGTATGTATGTATGTATGTATGTATGTATGTATGTATGTATGTATGTATGTATGTATGTATGTATGTATGTATGTATGTATGTATGTATGTATGTATGTATGTATGTATGTATGTATGTATGTATGTATGTATGTATGTATGTATGTATGTATGTATGTATGTATGTATGTATGTATGTATGTATGTATGTATGTATGTATGTATGTATGTATGTATGTATGTATGTATGTATGTATGTATGTATGTATGTATGTATGTATGTATGTATGTATGTATGTATGTATGTATGTATGTATGTATGTATGTATGTATGTGTGTATGTATGTATGTATGTATGTGTGTATGTATGTATGTAGGTAGGTAGGTATGTAGGTAGGTAGGTAGGTGGGGGGTAGGTGGTAGGTAGGTAGGTAGGTGGGGTATGTAGGTATTTGTATGTATGTATGTATGTATGTATGTATGCATGTGTGCATGCATGCATGCATGTATGTATGTTTGTATGTATGCATGCATGTATGTATGTATGTGGCAGGCAGGCAGAGTATATGGCAGGCAGGCAGAGTATGTGGCAGGAAGACAGGCAGGGTATGTGGCAGGCTGGCAGACAGGCAGGCAGGCAGGCAGGCTGACAGACAGACAGGCAGGCAGGCGTCTTTTCTTGTAAACACGATATCTCCTGAACAGTACGTCTATGCCATGTCACCTTTGATACATAGATGTATCATGACCCATACCACCTCTTGTATTTAGTACCGATATCGTGCATATCAACGAGTGGGCGGGGCAAAAGATAAAAATCTTCAAATGGCCTTATTTTGATAACCATATATCTGTTTTGCATCTTCTTTGAGATAAATAAGGTGCCATCTTATCCAAATGTTCAAAATCACTGATATGAGTAGTTGTTTTACTTGTAACAGTGTGTAAAAACGGTATCTCGTGAACCACACATCAGTGGCATGTCAGATTTGGAACATTGATTAATCATGACTCAAAGATAGTCATATTGTTTCTGGTGTCGATATCATACATATTAATGAGTAAGTGGGGTTTAATGCAAAACGCAACAGTTACAATGGATGTTTCACGGTTTGGTCATCATTATACTGACTTTGTATAATTATCAAAAAGCTTAAAAGAAACAAATACATTGGTCTAGTGGTCATATCATGACATTGCCAAGTTAGATATCCCAATTTCAATATGCTCAATTTTGAATCATAATTATGCATTCAACCCGATGAAATAAATTATACTGTGAAACAATCAAACACTTGGAAACATTAAAGTTGTGGACAGTTCACATAAGAAAATAAGTCTTAGCCGAGAGACTCGTCGTCGGTAAAACTTGAACAGTTTTTGACCTACTGACATGACCTAGTACCAGCTTTATAACAAGAATTTGTCATAACAACCATTTCTCCGTTTTCGAGCATCTGGGTTTTCAAACGTCATAAGTACAAAATGGAAAAGTGTTATCAACATAAACCAGGATATTATTTGACTTTTGAAAGAACATATTAGCATTCCCGAAGAAATGACACTTCGAACACATAGCGCTCATATTTAGAGCCATAGAGTCACAGTTTTCGCGATTCACATTGTTTTGGATGTTTTGACTAACGTTACTAGCGTTAGGCCCCGCGCTAGGCTTACTAAGGCTTAGGCCTGTGTTCTGTTGAAGTTGAACTGTGCTAGTAGCGTTGGAAGTTGAACATGACGCTGTTGAAACTGATGATATTTGTGTCTGCTGTTTGTTCTCGGGGATTGAATTTGCCATACTACATGTAGGCCGTAGTGGTGCACTTAGTGTACTAAACATGCTCCTTTTCTGACTTGTGCTGGAATCCCTGCAATATGATGTTATACCGCCTTTACATCGATGGACACTCAATGTAGCAATTGTTCGTGAATCAAAGTTGTTGTTCAGTGCGGTAATAGCTGTGGTTTGTAGGTAGTGGTTTGTGTATATCTCACTGCACGTTACCATTACAGAGATAAGTTTCATCTCGGAGAATAGTTTGTTGCTTTGTTTCTAGCGAAACATTGTCATGCCACACTGCATGTCCCTTCACAATGCTTTCGTGGTCGTTCAAAGAAGCATTGACATTTGGGGTTCAGTTTTTTAAGGTAATCTTTTAGTACTTTGATAGGACACATGTTTTCACCGTCACTGTTACCATACATCCTTTTTTCACCCTGGAAATCCTTGGTTGATCTAAACTTGGTCAACTTTAAAAAAGGAACATGGGCAAATGATGCTAATCAACCAATCAGAAGCAAAGATTTCCCAAAAGTATTAATGAATAGCAGGAAATCTATGGTTGTGTAATTATCTATAAGTTTGAGCAATTAAGAGACCTCAGTGAAGTAGTGCTTATAACACCAGCTTGACAATCTAGTTCAATTCCTGGTGGGTCTTCAACATTTATAACATCTCCAAACAAAAAATTGTTTCAACAAAATATTTAGATTTCCCCCTCAAATTTAGACTGAAGTCAATGATTTAATCTTTTTCTTCATAGACGTACCCCCTCCCCTGCACCCAAACACGCAATTTAAGAGTTTAAGGTGATATTTAAAAAAGTTCAGAATATTCTTTAATCCAATGGGTTTCTTTTAGTTGCACCCCCACCCCTAATGAGTTATGTCCTCCACGATCAATGTCCCCAGCCCAATTCAGGAAGGAAGCTTGAGAGTGTGCATATGCAGAGATGTTAAGGGTTTATTGAGCCATTTGGATTAGGATGAAATGCCCCTCTCCTCTCCAATCAAAAAATAGGACCTATTAATTCATGATAGATAGGAAACACTCTTCTTTTTTCACGATCGCCTAGTACAAAATTGCTTCAATTATATGACAATAATATTCAACATTTCCCTGTATGGAGAGGAAGAAGCCATGAAATATACTGACTTGAAATTCAAATAGGGCCTCACTGGGGCTGAAACTGATTAACAAAATGAAATTACGCAGATCTCAATATCAATAGATGTTGATTATAATGTAAGGAGTGACATTTAATAGGAGTCCATAAATTAACGTTAACACAACAGCTTCTAAAAAATTAGGTATCGGAACCACATAACCTTTTACTTTCTAGTTTTCCATCTGTTCTTGTACACAATAGGTTTTTGACAAAAGAAAGAAATTGCCAATATATTTTAATGCTTATAGAATGGACGCGCTTAACCTGTTACCAGCCGTTTGTATACAATTGCATAGTTTTAAACTTAATGAACTTATCATCAAAATTTTTTTTACTGGTTATATTTTCTTTATAATGTGAAATACACATGCTTTATCCCAGGAATATTTCTTTAAAAGGACTGCGGTAGCCTAAAGGTTAGGGCGTCGGTCTCGTACTAAAAAATACCGGGGAATTGAATCTCAACCAGAAGCGCTGTGCTGTGTCCTTTAGCAAAACAGTATCCCATTTGCTACAGTTCACTCGGCTGTGAAGTGAGTACCAGTTTCGGCTGGGGAGTTAACCTGCGATAGACTGGTTTCCCATCCAAGGGAATCAAGTACTCCCACCCGCTTAAGACCATGGAAACCGGGTATAAATATGGGCTGAACAGATCTATAAGCCCTTGAGACCTGATGGATTTAATGTTATTCTTGAGGAAAGGAGTACTCTACCGAATACTGTTGTCGACACGGTTTGCTACTAAAGATGATCGTATACAGCGTTCAGCAGACCGTATAACATTGAGTATATTTTTTTTCCTCCGAATGCATTAATCAAAGGAGCTCTCGGTCATAAAGTGAGAGCGTCCTTGATAAAATTTGAAATAACACAGTTGAAATTTTTGATACTCGTGTCGTTGACAATAAAGTGCCTGTACTCATAAAAAGTAACAATTATTATCATTATTATTTTGAATAATTGTATTAAAGGTTTCAGTACGATATCGTACATGAAAAGTGTGTTTGAATATTCTTAAGACTCAAGCCTGGAAAAATAAGGACTGAAGAAAAAAATAGCGCCGCACTTTTTGGCCGCTAGTTCTTTTAAAATGTCTTCACAAGCTCCAAGCAAGAGACGCTGCAGATATCATGCTTTTAAATCGTTTCGTTGACATAAGTGTTCGACTATTCCTATAAATAATACACCCTTACTTTAACTGATGGCAAAAAAATAACACAAGGAGAATATTTGTTTCATTTGAATTTGAAATCATCTTAAATTCAATATTGTTTGTTTGGTAAACTTCTTTTATTTAAGCGCATACCAGTTTTGTATTTCTGCAAGAGTGAAAAATGAATATATTGATATTGAATTTATAGGTAATATATTGCACAAATAACATTATGAGAGTGGGCTTATGTTTGCGTCTTTATTCGTTCATAGCAAAACGCCGAACTGAATCTTACATGCCGAGGTAAGCCACAAAGTAAAAGTAGTGCTTTAGAAATGTTTCTTTGATGAAACATGGGCTGATGGCTTAAAGGATATAATTGAATAACGGTCGTTTTTATCTTAATATACCACACAAACTTTCAAGAACTTTTTAACCTTATCGACATGACAACCCTTAAGGAAGGACACCTTTTCAAAAGTCATGTGTGCATGTTTGCACGAGTTTTAAAACCACGACGGCCAGAGGAAGTTTCAGTTGAAAATAGTTTTACGATTTTGTTGTTCTTTAATTGTTCTTCAAATTCATTAATCAAGTAAACAATAACTATGGTATCTACTTGGTTGGAAACTATCTAATATCATGAATAATACAGTCACAGATGAATCTAAAATTTAACTTATATTTATAAATGTGAACCTACAGTAAACTCTAACATTTCATTTTACAGATGTCTAGGTCACATTAGATCTATAACATCTGTCAGTCAGTTAATATAGGGATTGTGTGTAATATGAATGCATCACTATATAGGTCTACATAATACAAAAAGCGTACCATTGTCACTACTTGAAAGCTCTGTACCTTGAATCTCTTCAGTTTGTGATGAAACTTGTTCCGCCTCAGATGGGATGCTGAGTTCGTAGGCTTGATTAACCATCTCGGCATCAACACTCGACTCAAGAGCTACAAAAGGTCAAAAGATGTCTCTCACGATAACATAAGTGTTTACACCATGGGGCAAGCTCTTGCAGTGTATAATTGACATTTCACAATATATCCAACAAAAATAAAAACATGATAAACCCACCAAATTGATTGACACAAAAATTGATTCACCACTCGTCACAATTGTCGATTAGTCTGAACAACTATTAAATATTCAAAGTTTCCTAACTTTGACTTATGCTGAAATATTAGTAGGCTTAAACATAATACAAGGTGACAAAAAAGAAAAAAAGTGATAAAACAAATCAATGATGTCATTGATAAACTAATGGGTAAGTGATCATTGACATTGAAATAAAAAAGTAAAATATTACACGGCGAAACAAAAAACGTATATTGGTTTTGCATTCCAAATTATAAAACAATTTTAAAGTGTTTAAGAGTTGCATGTTTGCTTCTGGGGTAGTGCAATATATTTGAAGGAATATTCCCCAAACCAGAAATCTAACTACTCAAAAATGGCATACCTGAATTGTCCATGTAATCGACTGACTCCTCCTGTTCTGGATATTCGGCTGCATTTTCTAAAATCTCCTCAAAGATGACTTCTTCCATCAGCTTACCAACCAAATCTCCGAGTTCTTCTGCCTCATCAACAGAGCTATCATAATCCAACGTGTTATAGACGGGCATGTTAGCATATTGGTTATTATGTGGATCAAATTGGTTATCATTCGGACCAAACTGGTAATCATTCGGACCAAATTGGTCATCATGTCGACCAAAAAGGTTATCACTTGGAATATACATGGGAAGGTATTGGTTGTTTCCAACCAAGTTATCATATCGCAAAGTATTCCAAGGCGGGTTGTTACGATCATATGATGAAGGGGCCGGTAAATAGCTTGTTTGCTCTAGATGGAGTGGTGAGGACGGAACACGAGAAAATCTTTCTTTAGCCAAATTATCCTCATTTTTGTACAATGGGTTATTTTCTACCTCATACTCTTCCAAGAATTTAAGAGCTTTAAATAGCTCTTCTTGTTGGAGAATGGGTTGATTTTGAGGGTATAATCCTGGAAACGACAGAACAAATGAAGGGGCGTGGCTGATTAGGGCACAACCAATCAAAATTGTCACTGCTGGTTGCCAACGCATGATGACTAGAAGCTTGACATCCGATCTGTGTGGGGAGAAATAAAAATAATAAAAAAAACGGTTGTAAAATTTAGATCTATCGATTGTAAATAATAACTACACAATAATTCAAAAGAACAGAATTTGCAACAAAGTGCGCAGCTATCATTTAAAATTGCTTGTGAAGGATGATATCTGATGAAAATATGATTTGACAATTTTCTTACCGTTGAAGAGTCACATGTATCTATAAGGGATATCCTATATAAGACAAAAGGAACATTCAAGGATGATTTTCTCTTCCAGTCTTTAAAGTTATTTCTTCTTTGTATGTTTTAGACCTGTCTACAAATGGATCATACAACTACATCAAGCTAGAAAAGGGACCACTTGATTATGCTACAAGGACAAATTTATTAGCCTTGATTCAGCCACATCTTTGAATTGAAATGAATTGAAATACAGAGAGAGCTTGCCCAGAAAAGCAACGATCACTCTGATTCAATAACAGTGATAGATTGATTGGAGTTAGGGAGTGCATAGCGTGTACATGCTAGTATCCTTGTTATTAATGACAAACCACAGGACTATTCTACATTTAGCTACAAAGTGAAGTCTGACAGTTTTGTATAGGCTTTAATTCAGCCACAGAAATGACAACCAATGTATTTTGTGCTGAAGAGAAAGGTTACAACCATTCTGCTGCAATGGCAGTGACAGATTGATCGGAGTTAGGGAGTAAAAGGCGTGCATATATTGATATCCGTGTTATTAATGACAAAGCCAAGGAATATTCTGTTTTAAAGCAAAATGAAAAATAAGTTTCTGATTTTGTATAGGCTTTGATTCAGTCGGAGAAATTATAATGAATTTTTAACTAAAGAGACATTTTCCCAGAAAATCTAAAACCATTCTGCAACAATGAAATGATCGGAGTGAATGACGTGTACATATTAGTATACTTGTCACTAATGACAAACCCAAGGAATATTACAAATTATATTTTGAAGCAAACGTAAAAATGTAGATAACTTCCTGATATTTTTTATTAGCTTTGATTTAGTCACAAAAATGACAACCAAAGCATTTGGAACTGAAAGGGTATAGTCTGAGAGTGAGTGTCCGAGAAAACTCACCACGACCATTATATTGATTGGAGTGAATATCGTGCACTTATAGAGCTTTTGCCGTTTATGACAAAGCCCAATATTCTTAGAATTAATTTTGAACTGAAAAGAGAATTCCCAGAAAAACAAAAAACATTATGTTGTGATACAAATGTTTAGATCAAATGGAGTGTACATATTAGTATCCTTCTTGATAATGACAAACCTGCAGAGGCGGAATATTCTTTCGACGTAAAGTGAAAATTTAAACAAGTTTCCGATTTTTATATTGGCTTTGAATCAGTCGCATAAATTACATTGAGTCTTGAACTAAAGAGACATTTTCGCAGAAAAGCTAAAACAATTCGGCTGCAAGAAGATGATCGAAGTAAATGATGTATATTATTAATATCCTTTTCATTAATGGCAGACGGACGAATATACAGATATTGACTTCTTTTGTCCCTAATACTTCTAGCAATTGCTAGCCTGAGTGGAAAAATAATTGGTAGTGTAATCATGACCTTCTGAGAAGAAAGATGTTTAGGTGCAAATTGTGATTCTTTGCGCACTTCAATTCTTAAAGGCAAAGAAGGATCAAATTGCAACAAGCCTAACAAAACTAGATGTGTAAACAGGGCGTGGTCAGCAACCAAAAGAGTGTTGGGTCGAACGTTGAAAACATTCAGTCTGTCATAATTTTTCGAAAGCCCGGGCAAGTTGCCTTTAAGTTTCTTTTGGCTGTGAATTTTGTTTTCTTTCTCAAATTGTACACATACTCATAATAAGCCTTTCGTTTGGTTTCTGAAGAATCAAACATGCGGGTTATGGGATTTCTGGAGGTATTAAACAATCGCAAGTTACATAACCAATTTGAATCGGATGGATATTTGTAAATAGCAAATTTCATGACACATTCAAACACAAGAAGAAACACGACCTTTTGTTGCTCACACTAATGCATAAATTAAGGCTGTCTTCTCAATCAAGATATACTGCTTTAGTCAAAACAATTACAAAATGGCTGCCTCATAAATCATATTTTTGTGTACCTGCCTTCCAATAACATTGCGTTACATTCCTAATCAATTGAATATTTCTGAATAACAGGACTAGGAGAATATATGTACTGGTAATATGCCAGACAGAAACCGGGAAGTAACGTATTTGTTATATACGTAACATAATCTTGGAGATCAATATCTGGACGGTAATTTCGTTTTCTTACAACCTCGTCGGCATTGGGATGTATTAAAGGTCCAATGACACGTAGCAGTTTTAAATTATGAGTAAAATGCCTTTTAAATTTTTGAAAAAGCTTGTGTATTTTTTCAGGTTTGGTCAATTAATATTTCAAGATTTTCGAATTTAGGCGAACTTTTAATATCATCAGATGAACACAGCTCCACATCCTAAAGTACTTCTTTAAAATGTGTTCTTAGGTTTAATTTGACCAGTTATAAGTTGTATTTCTCCTGTGCTGATTATCTGTTGCCCTAGGGGTATTATCAAGTTTTAGATTATCCGGGTGGAGTCAGATATTGACCTTCAAATAGATATCTTAAAGAGAATTAAAAATAAAGGATTTACATAAAGAATTGAAGACATGTTCATCTGGGTATGTCACAAATTATTGCGTAATAAGGTGAAAAATTAAAAATGGTGAGTTTTTAACTGATTTTGTTGGGAGATTTTGCTGTATTAATAATCCAGTCTATATCGTGAACTATGTCAGCTCAAAATGTCCCTAGATGTCATCAGACCTTTAATAATAATATTTATCAATGTTAGCTCCCTGCATTGCCAAAGATGTTTTGGACGTGTTGGAGTGATACAGAACTTAAACCTTTAGGATTTTCATGATAATGTGGGCTCTCTGAAGAGTAGTGAGTCTATAAACCTGTACCATGCGTGACATATGGATGTGTTGGGTTATATTGTTTTGAATAAATATTTACATACATTTTTACATTATTTTCAAAATTGTTTATAAACAAATATTTTGTTCCATTTTTACCGATGGGGTAGGCCCGGGGTACATACTTTGGTGAGCTCAACTACATACCTGAAGTAAGCTATAAAGGCATACTTGTATTGGGTATCAAATGTTGACGTCTCCTACGTCTTGGTCTATAAGCATTTTTGAAAAATACATTATACCTCTGTTATACAGCTTTTTACACCAACTATGAATAAAACCATCTCAAACACTAGTCTGCAAATATGCTATAGATAGAAAATAGGTATCTTCATGAGCCTCCGCTACCCATCGTCAAAAGTTTGAATCATAAAATTTCAACTTCCACACACGCACAGTAATGAACCGAAACAGTCAAAACAGTTTTAACATATTAACTTAGTACAATATATATATATATATATATATATATATATATATATATATATATATATATATATATATATATATATATATATATATATATATATATATATATATATATATATATATATATATATATATATATATATATATATATATATATATATATATATATATATATATATATATATATATATATATATATATATATATATATATATATATATATATATATATATATATATATATATATATCTATATATATATATATATATATATATATATATATATATATATATATATATATATATATATATATATATATATATATATATATATATATATATATATATATATATATATATATATATATATATATATATATATATATATATATATATATATATATATATATATATATATATATATATATATATATATATATATATATATATATATATATATATATATATATATATATATATATATATATATATATATATATATATATATATATATATATATATATATATATATATATATATATATATGCATATATATATATATATATATATAAATATATATATATATATATATATATATATATATATATATATATATATATATATATATATATATATATATATATATATATATATATATATATATATATATATATATATATATATATATATATATATATATATATATATATATATATATATATATATATATATATATATATATATATATATATATGTATATATATATATATATATATATGTATATATATATATATATATATATATATATATATATATATATATATATATATATATATATATATATATATATATATATATATATATATATATATATATATATATATATATATATATATATATATATATATATATATATATATATATAGACAGTAGCAGCATTTGGTTTAATTGGAAGGAAATATGCTATCAACCATAAAAAACAAAACGTTAACCTATTGTTTTCTACTTATTCACCACCGTTCCTTGAATAGGAGTAGTTGAAAATGACAAAAACATTTTGAATTTCAAATAATACCCTCTATCACAATTCAGCAGGAGAAAACAGTATAATGACTTTTAAACAATTACATTACAGATTTTAAAATGCCCTCTCTTGAGATTTTACAGATTTTGAAATGCCCTTTCTTATATATATATTACAATTTTGGTACTACAATTTCTATTGCCGCAATATAAAGACTACTCTGTTCATAATTAAAGCTTATTCTGTCCATACACTTTTAATGGGGAAATGTTTCACCCGGAGATGAAAATTCGCCTACTATCTGACTATATGTACCAGACGGTCTTGTAAGGAAAAATCATGATGCAGACTCTGATGTGTCTTTACCTTATGAAAATGTTGCATCACTGGATATAAGGATAATACTTTATATAAAATGACAATTCTTGCAGCCACGGGAATATAGATAACCCGTTTATTTCACTTAGTACACTGAATGTTTCTTATCAAAGTAACTATCAAATATAATTCAACGAAAAACGCTTAGATATGCATTTCTATGAACAAAGAACACAAAACGTGAAGATATTTGCAACAAAATACAAGGAAAGGATAATTGATGCTTATCAATTCCTATTCACGTCAGCATGTTAATTATACTTAGTGTGCAAGTTTTTACCCGAACGGGAGGCTCGGCTACTAAGTACCAAATAGTGATGTATAAAAAAATCATGATGCAGAACCTGAAATATCTTTACATTAGAAATAGGTTACACCACTGGATACAAGGATAATACTTTATATAAAATAACAATTCTTACAGCTAAGGGAACATAAATGAACATGTCGATTCCTTCGGGTGCACCGAATATTTCTTATCAAAGTTAACTATCAAAAGTTAACAAGTGAAGAACGCTTAAATATGCATTGTTATTAACAATGAACAAGGAAAAGCTAGTTGATGCTTATCAATTGCTATCAACGTCAGCATGTCAATTATACTTTGTGTGCAAATTTTCACCCGGAAAATTCATGATGCACAACCTGAAATATCTTTACCCTATCGAAAGGTCAGACTTTACATCAGTAGATGATATACGGATAATACCTTATGTAAGTACACCGAATATTTCTTATCAAAATTACTATAAATAAAAACCATTGAAAATTTCTTTATCCCAGCGAAAGATTTGATTCATATACAGGCGAAATTTGCGGGTACAACTTTTCACGAATATCTATCTTTTGTATGGTGGCTTTCGTATTTTAGCGTGATAATAGGGAACATATAATTCATCTGGATACACGGTATTTCTTATCATATGGTACTTAGTGAAAATGATACACTAAATACGCATTGTTATGAAATTTACAAAAAGAAGTCCAAATTATAATCAACAAAAAAGATTCTAAAATTATGAACAAAAAAGATTTCAAATTATGAACAAAAAAAGACAACGCTAGTTGATGTTTATCAATTATCCAAAACATTTTTTGCTATAATCATTGAGGCAATATTCATGTTTTAGAAAAACGATAAAGATTATAAAGAAACAAATTGGTGTAAAACCTATATTGATATCTTACTCTGTTTCTAATTTATTACATTTCAAAGATTTCACTGTAGAAAAGTGACTTTCCAGTTTTAAATGTAATGTCAAAATTGCAGATCATAAGGAAATCTCTTATAGGTTTCTTTGAAAATCAATTTTTCTTTCAAAAATTATTGGAAGCATTGTGTAAGTATTAAAATTCACTCACAATAATATGTTTGCCTACCTGCTATGTACCTTACACTCTAAAAAAAAAGAAACAAATATATGAATTTTTGTGTAAAGAAGGGCAGAAAAATAAAAGAAATAAGATGTCAGCATGATTTTTCACTAAATTGTTTCTTTAATAGTTCTCTATCAAATAAATAAAATTCACTGAAATATTCATTTTAACTCACTAATAAAGAAATTTAAACATGTCAGATATACGGATTTGCTCGATGACAACGTAAAAGTTGTTGCGTTTTTTGGAAAAGAAAATCTTTGTATCACAAATAGTTATGCTTAGCTATAATATTCCTTTCATTCAATATTCGTTGTTGTAGCTGTTACTTCAGTCACGAAATTAGTTTAACAATTACATTGATCTTCGTTTCCGTTAACGCTCTGCGGAATATCTCTGCGTGTGCAAATTGCACCGTCTGAATTCATTTCCACACTATTTGTGTCAGTCATTAACTTTGATTTGTCATAGAATGACATATTACGTAATGCATTAGCGTGTCCGTCTGTTCAACGGAACTAATCAAGTCTGGTTAACAACGACAAAAGAAAAAAGTGGGATTCTTATATATGCAGCAAGAAAAAATTGAGTTAACCATGGGAATAGAAGAGAAATTAATAAACCCTCTTAATTCTCTTTTCAAGAACAAGAAGAGGAAGGAAGCTTAAAATTGATTTTATAAATCAACAAAAAGATAATTAAAGATTTGTGGACTGACAGGGGAAACAACACTTGATCAAAAAGAATAACAGGTTTTTGAATTAACAAAATAATGAAAGCTTTTTTTTTTCTTTTTTCTGGTCTTAGAAGTCACACAAGGTTGTATGCAAATGTGTGGTAAACAGTGGTATATACCGTGAGACATATTACTTTGTTATGTGTATTCATGTTTTAAGGAAACAAGACAAGGTCCCTACGGTCCCATGGACATGATTCCTAAACCACAACCAAGTTGACTGTTTGCAGCACTGGTGAAAGTACATTTTCAATCGAAAGTGCGCAAATGTTGTATTTCTCTGATAACCAATCACAAGTAAACAGTTCTTCAAGAATTGATGAATTATTGATAATACATACCATAGTTGAGACAAATGTGTTGCATCTTACTGCAAACCCAATCAAAACGATATACTTCTTATTTTCAAAGAATGGTACGAAGGAACGAAATACAAAGAATTACATAAAAATTTCAGCAGTTTGTATACGTCACGTGTTTTGAATATATCAAAAAATATAACATATTTTATATTTACATTTCTAAAACTCTGAATGCTATGAAATTTAATTGAAAATGAATATTTTTACCATATAGTCATAGACCTTTAGACTAATGCCTTAATCAGTGTCTGAGCTATAGCTGATCAAAGTTTTAAGGATATTCTGGTGTTTAAAGGAAAGGTATCGTTTTTAAGGATATTCTGGTGTCATAAATATACACAGAAGTGAAGGCCGCCGAGCTGGTGGCGTCACTTCCGATTTTAAGTTTTGTCTATTAATTGCCAGAAATCTGCGATTTTATCGATCACACACTCGCCGGATCGAACATAAGGACATACAATTGAAAACCGGAAGTGACATTTCTTTATTAATCGTTTATATTTTGTGAGAGAAACTCGCGTCGTGACCTTTAGATGACGTTTTCATGGCATCGAGGCACGATCTGTTGTGGTCCATCAAAACATCATCTGTGTAATTTAGTTTTCGTTTTCGTAAGGGATTTTCATGAAGATAATTAGAGATCGTTTTTAAAGTATTTGACTATCACTTCATTCGTTATATGTATTGTAGTATTTCATCGGCGCGAGTCACGTAACATTATCTAGCATCGATACATCTACACGAAGGAAATGATTAGTTGTGTCACCAATAAAAGAGGACATGAGGGAAAACAAAATAGAGAAAGTGTTACTGTTAGTTGCTCCGTAAAAGCATAACATTGAAGTGGTTCCGTTAAAAGTATTTGGCAGCTCCGAGAAATACTTCTTTCATTTCCTATTACAGAGGAATATTGATTCTTAGTAAAACTGTGAATGTAGCTACAGTATTTCCTCTACACATAAGTAGACCTTTAAGAAGATCTTAATCAACATTAAATGTTACGAAAACGGTCTAGTAACTGATGAATAACATTTCTTATACAAAATCTGGTTATGCAAGTCTTCATACTTATGTACTTGAGGCATGGCTTTCAAATAATATTATCTTATTAAAAGAATTGGGACATTGTCTCCTGCAATTTATCTTTCGTTTTCGTAAGAGCTTGTTATGAAGATGCTTAAACATCGTTTATAAAGTATTTGACAATCACTTCATTCGAAATATGTATTGGTAGTATAGACCAGCGCGAGTCAGGTGACTTTATTTACAAACGATACATCTTCTTGAAGGAAATGTTCAGTTTTGAATCACAACCGCCACTTATAACAGAGGACATGACGAAATACAAAACAGTTCAGAGTAGTAAATTACTCAGTAAACAGGTAAAGGGAACACTGAATTTTATTCAGCTAAAGTTCTGTCAAAGTTATATGAGACAGCTACAGAAATGTTCTCTTTTACTTCCGTCAGTATTAAAACTGGCATAGCATCTACCTGTCTTAAGTTTTAATTTTTTTACGTACTAAAACGTATTTAGTTAGCAAACTATCTGTTTATAAAAGTGTTCAGTTTGTTCACACATGCAAAATTAATGATGTATAAAGTGAACACGGCTTACTTTTGACCTAATTCTCTCTCTCTATATATATATATATTATATATATATATACATATATATATATATTCATATATATATACATACATATATAGATGTATCAATATATATATATATATATATATATATATACATATCTATATATATAAATATATATAATATATATATTATATATATATACATATATATATATATATATATATATATATATATATATATATATATATATATATATATATATATATATATATATATATATATATATATATATATATATATATATATATATATATATATATATATGTATATGTATATATATATATGTATATATATATATATATATATATATATATATATATATATATATATATATATATATATATATATATATATATATATATATATATATATATACATTTCTTTCGTTAATTATAGTCTTAGAAAATGAGGTTGTTGATTAGGGATATCTTATTAAATTTACTCTCTTTGCTGGAGACATGATATATCGTATTTAACTAACGAGCGCAGTAATTCCCGTTGATACATTGTAATTTGCATATTAGGTCCTTAAAATTCGAAAATCTTTAAAATGACCAAGTTTTAACATATTTTTGTATAGAAATATTAATATGTCTATGGCTGTAACTTAATTTGAAAGAAATTTAGTTACTGGTACTCCGTCCATCCAAATATCAATTGGAAAGCTGTTTCCATAGGTCTAACTGTCTAAGCAGCATGAAAAACTATAACCAAATTATATTCCTTGCATTAGAAACGAGCATAATAATGTCCCCTAACAGAGTATGTGTTATTATAAATAATGATTCCTTCTAAATTGTTATCGTATTAATATAAAGTTTCTGCTAAAATGAATTTTGTCAACTTAGCTTCTAAAATTCCTTTTTAAGCTGCATACTCGTTCTGCAGCAGCTAAGATAAACGAAGATTGTAATACTGTACAATTGATCTTAAAACAAGCTACATATGAATTTGCACACATAAGATATCTAATATATTAGAGATTGTATCCTTTAGTTTAATTATGTAAGTACCTAGCTGTGAGCTGCACTATGTTATTACATGACAGCTTCCATTTAGATAACGAATCTTCGCTTTCACAGTATTTGACAATCACTTCTTTGAAAACTGCGTTTGATATATTTCAGCGGCGCGAGTCACGTGACTTTCTCTTTGGCCGCTTACAGTCTCGTGATGGAATATTGAAAATGGTGAAGCAACCGTTACTAATCAATCTATAAAGTTAATTTGGGAAGACTGATTCAACAGTTCTTGGCAACAGCAAAAGGCATTAGAATCATGATAGGCCTTTTCTGCTTACATTGGTTATTTCATTACAAATTAGTTGAGCCTGTAGCTCATTCCTTCAACAGACGAACAACTAAAAACTTATTGCTATGTTTACTCTGGTGTAACGGTGGAAATATGCACAAGAGAAATTTTAAATTTAAGAAAATGATGAGATAACTGGATAATGTTTGCCTGGTAATGCTTGGCACGAATATAATCTTTACTGTATGATTTTCTTTTCGCCATATCGTGTGAGAAATTCATATATGCAGTAATTTCTCCTGTTAAATATCAGTAACAAATATATATTGCAGGTGTCGAATAGAGGTTCTGTCATGCCATAAGCAATAAGTTAATCCGTTAATTGGTTATATACCATTTCAAAGCAATGTTTTTTTAGAAGGTTATTCCTCATGAAAGAATTGTGAGTTCTTTATGTACTTCTACATCTAGGAGATGGCAAAGAGGGCGCCACAGAGAAAGCTCACAAGAATGATCCAACTCACATAGTTGATCCAGCTAGTTGATATAGCTGATCCAGCATAGTTCATCCAGCTGGTATGAATTCAATTTGTTCTGGGGGAATACAGAGCAAACTCCCAAAGAAAAAGATTACACTGAGGCAATAAAATATAAAAACTTTTCATTGTAATAAATGGTTATCATCCTCATACTTTGTAAAGGGAAGTTGATCCATCGATCATAAGGGTGTGCTGAATCACTGGCGTAGCCAGAGGGGGCACGAGGCCATGCCCCTGCCCCATCCACATTAACAGCAACATTCTGGCAAAATTGTGAACAATCAAAGAAATACAGCCTCAAATTTGAAAGTTTTTGGCCTAGGAAGTGCCATTTCCGGCAATCTATAGGCAGCATTTATTGGAAAAATTTCTCTGAGCGCCACGCGCCAACCCATGGTGGCGCTCCGCTTAGATACTGTCACGGGTTAAAAATCATACTAATGAGTAGCCCCAAACAAAAAACCTGCCTACGCCAATGTGCTGAATAGTTCAATACACACACACACACACACACACACCCACACACACATACACAAATATCTATATATATATATATATATATATATATATATATATATATATATATATATATATATATATATATATATATATATATATATATATATATATATATATATATATATATATATATATATATATATATATATATATATATATATATATATATATATATATATTGATATATATGTATGTATATATATATATATATATATATATATATATATATATATATATATATATATATATATATATATATATATATATATAATATATACATATATATATATACATATATATATATATATATATATATATATATATATATATATATATATATATATACATATATATATATATATATATATATATATATATATATATGTATAAATATATATATATATATATATATATATATATATGTATATGTGTGTGTGTATATATCTATATATATATATATCTATATATATCTATATATATATATATATATATATATATATATATATATATATATATATATATATATATATATATATATATATATATATATATATATATATATATATATATATATATATATATATATATATATATATATATATATATATATATATATATATATATATATATATATATATATATATATATATATATATATATATATATATATATATATATATATATATAGTGGGGAGTAACTTCTCAGAAACCCCCTTGTCCCAACGTAGCGCTGCTACTGAGAATGAGTACAATTTATAATTCATTTATTAAAATTAATATTTGTCAGTCTAATCTAGAATAATAACCAAAACTGAGATGAATAATAACATCAGTTTACACTAAAGTTACACATTTTGACGGGAACTTGTTTGCTGTTTAAATTTCATCCATTTGATGCCATTATGTGCGTAACATTTTAAAACTATATAAGTTGCAGCAGTTATTCACTCCCTGAAGTTCCTCTTTTGATCTCTATATTAACCTCCATAGAGTGAACCTTTGTACCTCTACATCCATTGAACATAAAATACAACTTAGCGTTTCGCTACGACTTTGAAGAAATATCTAACGATTCAATAGTATGAGGGGTTACAAAAGGCTAAGCTACATCGAAGGTTGTTACGAGAAAAAGTACGTTCAATGTTTTGGAACTATAATCTTTCATCTTCACTGACTCTAAATGTACAATGCTTAAATTGCTGACCATAGTTGTGAGTCGCGGGTAAATTGACCATACTATGGTCAATATCAGGGTTCGTTTGCGTGTGAACTGTGAGAATGGCTGACCATTGACTAGTTATTTATAACTCCCATAATGCATTGCGACGCGCCTAAAAACAGAATCGACTGTACCACCCGTCGCCCGACGAACACATAAACTGGACAATCTGAAAAGTTCCATTAAGCATAATTTTGCCGTAACAGCTAGAAGAATGGAATTTACAAACTTCAGAGGACATATCTAAGTGTAAAGTTTTGATTCTTGCCAATTATTTAAGATTTCTATGGCACGTCTGCCATCTTCTAGCCGAATACTCCGGGTACTCCGGACAGTTGGAAGATGTGAGACATAATGTGTTAGGCCTACCACTGTTAGTGTCAGATATACCGTACAAAAATCGGCGAGACTAGGCCTAATACTAATTAACTTAGGAATCTGGAGTTGGGATTAGGCTCGTACCGTGCGAGACCGATTATGCATGTGCCCATGTCCATTGAAAAAATGCGCTACAAATGCTAAAGGCTGCAAAAGTCAATAGGATTTAATACGTCTCCCACAAAAAAGGTTGTTAAGTTTTTGGAGAACATTTATTTTTTATATCCAAATCAAGCCTATTCTCGTTGCAAAATCACGCGCAGGCCCTACTTCATTTTGTTTCTAGTTGCAGTTATAAAACTCGGAGAAAAAGAACAATTGTAAATTGTTAAAATTCAACACTTATTTTCTCACTTTGTTCAAAATCGTGGAACGCTGTGAAGAATTGTACGTAAAGTCGGCCCATATACATGTGCGGGCACAAATAAGATGTATTATGCCTCTGAAATTAATGTTCGTAACATATGGAATATCTTGGGGGCGAGCGTACGCAGACAACGTTATACGCATTGAAATTGCAACGCTCAAACAGTTCAACATAATTCCTGCGCTGTATATCCGCATACACTTACACCTTATGCCCACTCTTAATTTCAAACAATCCGAAAACGCTCTTAATATTTTCTCGCCCGTGTTGCTCTTTTCATAACTTGTGTACACCCGGGTAACCGACCTAGAAGTCAATTAAACGCAGAATTTAACTATAAAAGACCACGGAGTCAAAACGTTTGAGGTGTATTTTTAACAATGAATTTTACTCAGTGATATCGTCATTTGCTTTGGGAACGTCTCCTTACTAAGACGTCTTCTTCATTAGAAAACGCTCTGCTTAAAAGCAGGAACATCTTAACCTTCCCTCAAATGGAGCAGGACAAGTTAAAGTAAAAGTTATATATTTCTTTGTTTCCCAAACCACTAAACTGTATAGAGTTTCACTTTTCCTAGGCTTCTTCAAGATAACAGCTACTCCCACTGGTGTCACATGGTATTTTTAGTCACACACATCAGAAAATAATGGCATTCCTTGTGATATAAGTAGTAACTGTAATCAATGCTGACATTGTTTGTCTTTGCTGGTGGGGAAAGGGGAAATGAAATATGAGCATAAAACTATTCATACCTCAATGTTATGATGCAAATCTAATATTGTGGAACAATGTGGTTAATTTGCTGCTTGAAAATTGCAGGACAATTTTTTAGGCAGTGCCTTTACTAATGTTACGAAGGACGTCTTCTTACGAAGGACGTCTTCTTCTCCTTTCGAAGGACGTCTACTAGTCCTTCCGAAGAACGCCTCTTTCTCCTTCCAAAGGAAGTTTTTGGTGTTTACAAGGTAAGGTAAGGAAAAAATTGGCAGCCATCGGAAGTAAAAGTTGTATTGTTTCGGTAATGTAGTCCATACAGTAGCATTGTGATTCCATTGTATTGTGTGGTGCATCCTCACTAGGATGGTGGATGACATGTCATAAAGTGACTAAAATTGAAGAAAAACAATTATTCAGAAATAATTTAAAGCTTGAAAAGATCTTGATAATTATCACATTAATGAAATCTGGGAAATTACTATTTTAAAAGATTTTTCTATTTATAGACTGATTTGATTGATCATATTCTTGGATTCAAATTTTGTCATTCAAGACAAAAATTGAACTAATTAATTTTTCACACAGTAGGCCTACACTTTTTGTAAGAACTCTTCTTACCTTTGCTTACGTATTTCCCTTTTATACATGTATTTCATTTGGGGTACCATTTGCACCAGTCACCCAATCGTCCATCTTTGTTGTCAGTGTCCCATCACCAATGTCGGTTGACATGTTTCACACACAGTTTTCCTTTTTTACAGGCTGTTTAAGTGATTCTTTATATTTTTGATGTCGTGGCCCTATTTCAGTTATTTGTCGTATTTTGTGAATTGATTGATTTACAGTTTATGTAACATATGATTTTAGCTAAGAAAGGTTTATAACGTACCAACAGAACTCAATTACAGTATTTACATTGGTTGTTGACCCCCTTTGTGTGTTTTTATTGTTTAGCTTTCTTTTGTTTTCCCACCTTGTTTTATCACCATTTTTGAGCCTCCTGTTTCTTATGTCCTTTTTGTTTTTAAAATACCTTTGTTGGCTCGTGTGATGATTCCGCTTAGTGTGTCATTAAGCCTGATCAACTTGCCATTCAACGTTTTTGAAAAGCATTATGCCCTTTTAATTGTATTACCATTTTATAATAATCGTCATATTTGTCAGAAAGTATGGCTTTGCAGAGGCAAAGGAAAACCACAGGCCTCAGAGCAGAGATTACGTAATGTCCAAAAACGTTCCAAATTAGTTGTCCCCAGAAAACTCAAAAGAAGTCTATTGAAGTAGTGGCAAAACAATCATACCAGGTCAGTTTGATTGGAAATCTAACAAAATCTTACCAGTTTGAATTTGGTAGTAAAGGTACCCCCTATATCCTACAAGTATATTTAGGATTAAAAGTTTCACACACATTTTTCACAATTCATCTTTCTTATATTTCTGATCTCCTTCTTAGTTGACTTAAATGAGACGCATAGTTTGGCATGTTCCTTTTTTGTAATGATAAAAATTTCACATTTTTCAAACAATCTGACACATTTTGTTCTGATCAATTAAAAATTCATTCTGCCAAAACTAATTTATACAGGAGATTCCAGGGAAAAGTTAATTTCATATTGCCCTCTAAAATTTGTCATTAGTACAGTTCTTGATAAAAAAAAAGAGAATTTCTTTATAATGTATTTCAATTTTTTAGCTGATAAGAAATTATTTTTCCTTTGCATGGGGCTACAAATTTCTATTTGTACATAATATTACTGATACAAGTCCTAGATCTTCAAGTCAAAGCATATTGGAAACATAATGTTCAGAATATTTATAAAGAAATACATTATTCTGTGTTATAGTACATAGGGAATTTGTGTCATCATTGGCAGTATTCAACACAAATGGCCGTCCCCAGGTCCAACTACACTTGAATAACTTCAGAATATAATAAGCTTCTGTTTTGGAAATTTGGTTTTCTTATTAAATTCTCTATTATATATCAAGGTAAGATTTTTGAATATACAGCTTATGTCTCCTTTAACCTCTGTTGGCACAAATGGACTTTTTCAGTTCCGTTGCTGTTAAATTTGTTCAACCAATCAATCATTCAAATTTAGCTAGAGCAAATAAAACTGATCCTTGACAAGAAGTTAAACTAAATAATTACATCAGTCTTCAAACTCTCATTGAGTACTTTACAAAATCATTTGAATATGGTACAATACAATAATAAGGTTGTTTTGGCAACAAGCCCTTAGTAAGTAGCATAAGATATCAGTGTGTAGCAGAGGGCTATCGGTATATCAAAACACATGCATTAAGCTGAAACAAAGTCAAGTAGTTTGTTTGCAAGTCAAGTCGCAAATCAAGAACAATGTGACTCTGGACCGATTCCAGACCAAGAAACTCGAGTCAACAACATACGGCATAATATTGCACAACTTATGCATTATAAATATATTGCTTTCTGTTTTTGTTAAGATGGAGCAAGATTTCAGGATCCTGTATGGTTCCAAAATATCCGACAGTTTCCCTAATAAGTGGGAGACCTTCGCTGGGCAGTTTTACTTATATGCTGAGATGACAGGAGAATCTTGGAAGCAGCTAAAAGGGTAAGTCCCCCTTGATGCAGCTGCTCTCACATTTCATAATGCTACATTGGTATGGTTTTTTGATAAGTGCTGAAAATTTGAGACTTCGAAGTAATAAATGCAATTTATGTCTTACATTGACAACCTGTCAAAGAGCGTGTCATTTTCAAACTTGTTCTCATTACCTATGAACTATACATGGTATAGCTCCAGTTTATATCAGCCGTCTCATTTCAGCATATACTCCAAATCGCACTCTACGTTCTGGTGATTTTTTCCCGCTTCTACAACGATCAATTAGATTTCATTCTCGTGATATCTCTTTCTCAACATCCGCACCAAAACTCTGGAATTCTTTACCTCCTCAACTAAATTTTTTTTTGACAATCGGTTCAATAAAAATAAAAAAACTTAAAACTTACCCCTTTAATTCATTATTTATTATTATTTACAGCTACTTGTGTATTATTTTCCCATTTGTACAGCACCTTAGTTTATTGCTATTATTATATGCTGGTGCTATATAAGCTGTATTACTATTATTATTATTATTATTATTATCTTATTTATCATTATTATTATTAAAAAAAAATTATGATTATTGTTATCATTGTTAATATTATTAATATTATTATTATTATTATTAATATTATTGTTATTATTGCTATTATTATTATTATTATTATTATTATTATTATCATTATTATTATTATTATTATTTTAATTATTATTATCATTATTATTATTATTATTAATATTATTATTATTATTATTATTATTATTTATCACTATTATTATTTATTATTATTATCATTATTGTTATTATTATTAATATTATTATCTATCAAAAGGCAACCCCATAAAGATTTACGATTAGGGGTTCACTGACTTTCCTGACTCAGAATTGAGAGTTTACTAGAACTAATCATATGTTAACTGTGTAAAATCTCGACTGGAAGGAATTTCTGTCAAGAATGGTGATACCTAATACCCACTTCCAGCCTTAGAAAAGATTGGTTTTTGAATACTTGAAATTCTGGCACTTTATAAATATTTTGGTGACACCCCATCTCCCTTCACTACTCCTCTACATTTGTGCTATACATTGCAATAGAGTTACAATTGTAATCTAGGCAGAACTATATCACCATTCAAATGTTTTAATATGTAAATCGATCTGAAAGTCAATTGCAAATTTGCGACAACCTCTTCAGTTCTAAATGTCCTGCATGGGAAACATTTGTTTGTTGTAACAACGTATGTTGTAACCCAACGTATGTTGTAACCCAACGTATGTTGTAACCCAACGTAGGTTGTAACCCAACGTATGTTTAACCCAACGTATGTTTTAACCCAACGTATGTTCGTAAGAATACACCAATATAACTGATGAAGTAAAGCAGCCTGCAGTATTGGCAACACGAATCCGACCATAGCATGTAGTCGTACACTGTTACATTACCTTATGTGGAATTACTTAAAGTTGGAATTAATAACCCACACTTATCAATTTCAATTATTTTATTTTACAGCCATACCTAATGTTCCCTTGCTGGCGGTCCAGGTTATACCTTGCATACCTACAGGGCTAGTCAAAAAAAGAGTGGAAATCCGGTCAGGGCTAGCAGTTCAGAAGCAGTTATAGCTTTTGTTTACGTAAAACCAGTAAGGTTCACTTATGCCTTACATCTTAATGTCGAGCTTGACATTTATTTTCAGAACACATTTTTAGTGTTGATAAAGGCATAAAGGCCTTTCAATATTCTTTTAAATTAGGTCTTTCATGTGTAGATATTTTCTGCACTATATGCATACATTTTGTGATCTTTATAGGTATATGGACAGGTAGTGATTTTATATTCAACAGAAAGAACTTTAAATTCTGAATGTATGTGATGTGATGTGTGAAAGGAAGGACAGTCAAAATCTTAAATTATATATCTTTAAACTTCTGTCCTAAATTTCAGTCACGGAGAGTCACCAGACTGTATTCTCCTGCTCAATCATCATTGGGTATGATTGAGACTCAAACCCGCTTCGTCATATTCAACCTCTGCCATTCAAATAACGTTGTTGAAGGATTGAAAAACAATAAGTGAACAGTTGAGCATAGAAAAATGCTTTGGTTTTCACGTGTTGATGTCAAAAAATATCAATACAATTTGTATAAATTATTATATATATAAGACCTTAAAGTTTAAAATGTTGTGAAATGCCGATTATGATGAAATTTTTCATACTTTTGTGGTTTATTTCACATTTTCTGCCAAATAAGAACAAGTTGCCACCTGTCTATAGATCTTTAATATTGTATGCATTTCTAATACATCATTCTCTAGAGTTTATTCCCATTTTTGTCCTAAAAAAAAAAAAAAACTGTTGCTTTGTAGTTACCCACTTGATTCAAGAAAAAAAATGTGTGAGTGGGGTAGGGAGAAAATACAGTACGATTAAAATGTACCATGTACATAATTATTTTCAATATTCAATCGGAAACTTAGGCCGATTATGATGATAGTTGTAATAAGATTCAGTCTGAAGCCAAAGAAATAAAGAAAGGTAGTTAAGTTATTGTATGTGCACACTTTTATTTACCTGTAAGTTTGGTTATTGTGAGGTGCAGTGCCTCAGTCGTTAAGGAGTTTTGTCACAAGTCTTATGTTTGGTTCAAACTCAAGAGCTTCTTCTTCGGGTTATGACAAATAAAACCAATGTAAAATACTCACATTAACCTCTGAAAACACCTTGGCATTCCCCTTACCTTTTCGGCCTGTTTTGTAAGATAATACATCAAAAACGGCCTCATAAAGACCCTGTGAGCAGCTTATAGGTTCCTAACATGCATGGTAGCAAGTTAGTTATTACCCTCACAGACTCATTGTACTAGAACTAATGGTGTAATTGATGCATAGCAACAACGTCTCATAAAATGCACCAAAATTACTCTTATTTAACACAGTGCATCCAATCCTTCCAATACGTAACAAAACGTGGGGGAAATGAAGAAATTGTATGTCTAAAATATGGCATAGCTGCCCTCTTTATTATATATCAAGTTTAATGAGATTTTACTGGTTGGTACATAACTGTTAAAATGTGAAAACTCAAGTTTTGTGCTTTATAGCTTAACGATGGTTTTGGAAGTTTCCAGTTGAAATGAATTCGGCAATATCCAATGACAGTTTCCGCTCTAAGGAAATAAACTCTGATGTTATATCAGAAGTTAACAGAAAAGAAAATGGAAAGTTCCATGTATATCAAAATGACCAGCAACTTTATCAATATGGGTCAAAGCTTGATAAAAATGAGGTTCTTACATTACAAGGTGTCACTGATTTGATTTCATTGGTGAATGTTTACTACACTACTGCCCGTATCATCTTACATATGCACACTTGTTCCATGCATTGCTATGTGTGCACCATTGCACCAAATAATATATCAAAGTTTAAAGTCATTGCACATTTTAAATGTGAACTAACCAGAGGGGTTTCAAACGTCTTGCGACTCCACCAATGTTTGTTCAATCACGTGATGGTCATGGAAAGGCTCTTATTTCTCCAAGTGTTAGATCTCTGAGAAATGTTCTTTGAAAAATAGACCTGAACTTGCCCTCATATTTTGTCTGGTTTAGTCAATTTGACTCAGACAATTTGTTCAATTTGTCAAACATAATTGTTTCTAATGAAGTACTGTTCAGTACTTTTCATCTTAATCCTCAAGTAAACTTTTGATTATTTGGACAAAAATTAATCCCTCCATGATTCCATTGTACAAGGTTAATTGCAAAAATTCAATTGTTTTTATACATAAAAATATTGTGGATGTCCATAGACCTACAATGTGTCTATAACAAGTAAAGTACCATTGATGGTGCAACAGGTCATAGGTCATTTTATAAAGCCAACAGATGTTTATCAACTTATGTTTGTTTACATCTTTTCGATTTTCTTTTTTTCACAGGAATACTATACTTAATGGTATACTATGCCAGACAATCATGGGCAATTCCACACTGAAATAGACAGGGGTAAAATGTATTTTTCCTTAAAATTGTAAACAATTTAATCCTAACATAAATTTGACTTTATTGTAAAATAGATTGACTGGATATAACAATTTTTCAATAAAAATATCTTACGTTGAACATCAATATTGTCTCCCCTAACGCCTAAATTGAGAAAATATTCCACAAAAATCATGTAGACTCTGTACTTTTATTGGTTTATTATATTTGCTCGATTCCATTTTTTTTAAGTGAAGGCTTCATGCTTTAAAAATCCAGAATGCTTAAGAATCATTTAACTTGATGCACATTACGTTTTTAGTGGGGATGGGTTACTATGGGTAATTTGATATTTTAATATAGCAAACAAACCGTGAATCCAGTGATGTCCTTTTTAATTCACCTCTTACTTCAGTAACTCACCAAGCATATATTTTTGAAAATCATCCCACCTACATTTGATGACCAGGTAGAATTGGTAATGTCAGTTACGCGAAATTATGGGTATGTAACATCAGTCACATCACATAGGAAGGTACCAAACTGGTAAGGCTACTTTGTAAATAAGTACAAAATTGGTTAAAAATATCAATTCGAATATGGATAAGTCCTACTATTTGAAGTGATTAGGATATATCTGATTTTAAAGGGTTGGGAAATTAGAATATCTTGTACAAGCTAGTACTCTGCTTCTCCATGTACTTTCCAATTATTTCACTACTTGACCTACACATGATTTAATGATTAGTTTTTACATTCATTTAAACCTTCATGATATGTAAATGACCTACTGAACCAGATGATCTGTTGTAGTGTTGGCATGGTATTGCTTGTATACTGCATATGCAAATTTCTACAAGATGCTAATAGTTGTGTATCTGTAAAGGCTGAAATTGATCTTTACTTCTCGAAAATGTTTTGAAAGGTATAATGTAAACAGTTTAATTTCAAAGATAAACAAAATGATAGGAATTGAACACTTTTTTCGCTTAATTATTTTAGTATTACATTCTCCCAATAATGTGCATGTATATTATATGTTTAGCACCCAAGTCTGTCTGATCAATATTCGTTGTCTTTCCTCATCCAGTAGTCAGTGTTCCAGAAAGGAATGGTGGTGTTGAGAACTAAAGTACTATATGAAAAGGTGTTAAATGGAGCTAAAGATAATATATACCATAATATAACATAAAAGACAATTTGCAATCAGTTAAATTGTGAATCATACTTTGTAGGGTTTTGGTAAAACATAATATTTTATGAATCTGATCTCATTTAAGCACTATTGTTTTGTTCAAAGTTGTGAAAATATTTCAATAAAGGTTTGTGCTTATTTCAAAATTTTGTGTTATTTCTGTTTCAGGGGCTTTGACTATTTAATAGTAAAATATGACCCAAACAATGGTAATATGCTTTGAACATAGTACTATGGTCAAAGGCGTGACCATAGTACTGTGGTCAAATTTGACCATAGCATTGACCAACTATGCACCAATCCAATTATGGTCAAACTGTGGTCAAATTGAACATAAAACTATGGTCAAATCTAATGACCATAGCATTATGGTCAAATTTGGATCGGTGCATAGTTGATGAATACTATGGTCAAACGTTGACCATATTATCGTCAAATTTGACCAGAGTGGAAGGTTATGACAGGACAGGAAAAACATACAATGAACATTATACATTTTATTTATTACTACTTTGTTTGATTTAATCCTAAATTAATAACTAAAACTGAGAAGATTAATAATATTAGTTTAAACTAACATTAAACATTTTAATGTAAATTTGTTTGCTATTAAAGTTCATCCATTTAAGATGTGCGCAACATTTTCAAAACTATACAAATTGCAGCAGTTATCGACTCCCTGAAGTTCCTATTTTGATCTCTATATTAATCTCCATAGCGTTAACCTTTGTACATTTATATCCATTTAACATAATAATTTATACTAAATATAATAATAAAACAATATTAGAGTATCGCTACGAGTTTGAAGAAACATAAGATAGTAAGAGTGGCTACAAAAAAACTAAGCTAAATTAAAGGTTGCTGAGAGAAACAATACGTACATTGTTTTGAAACTAATTTCTCATCAAAGTTATTGCAGGAAGGGAAACGCATAAAATGACCGCATTATACATTTCTTTTATTGAACTATTTTTTGGGCTTAAATCCTAATTTGGTAACTAAAACAGATGAATATTAACATTAGTTTACACTATCGTCAATCATTTTGACGTAAACTTGTTTGCTTTTAAAGTTAAAGCTACATTTTCAACCTATATAAGTTGCAGCAGTTATCGACTCCCTAAAGTTCCTCTTTTGATCTCTTTATTAAGCGGGAACCATTGTAATTCCACATCCATTGAACATAAAAATACAATATAACGTCTTGCTGCGACTTTGAAGAAACATATAACAATTCAATAATAAGAGGGGTTACAAAACGATAACAGGATAAGTTATATTAAAGGTTGCAAAGAGAAAAAGTACGTATATTGTTTTGAAACAATAATTTCTCATCAAGGCTATGACAGGAGGGGCAAAGCATACAGTGACCGCATTATACATTTCTTTCATTAATTTTTTTTCTTCTTCGGTTTATTTCTAAATTAATAACTAAAACTGAGATGATTAGTAGCATTAGTTGACACTAATGTTCAACATTTTTACGTAAATTTGTTTGCTTTTTATACTTGATCCATTTGAATCTATTATTGCGCAACATTTTCAAACGATTTATTTTGAAGCAGTTATTGACAACCTAAAGTCCCTCTTTTGATTACTTTATTATTCTTTACAGCATGAACCATTATACCGCTACATCCATTGGAAGTAAAATGAAGTTTTCGTCTCGCTAAGACTTCCAGAGATTCATTAGTAAGAGGGGCTACAAAAAACTAACTTAAAGCTTTATTATGATTTGCTAAGGCAAAAAGTATAGCTATATTTTTTAGAGCAGTAATTTCTCATAATGTAATGGCAGGAATTGCAAAGCATAGCATGTACTGACATATTCAGTATATACGACGAGGTTATTAGCAGAGCTACTTCATTATTGAATGAATTATAATAATGAATTATAGCATTTCTTTTTCATGTTTTAACGTTTAAACGAAACTGGGGCTAGAAAAGTCTTCTACAATCCCCCTAATTGTCCCGTATCCGCCTCTCTCTATCATGTTTAAATATGTGTTGTAATGTGGAATGGGAAATTTCTGATCTGTGCTCTATGTTATCATACTGATGAGTGAAAATAAATAAAATGATAATCAATTATAAAAATGTTAATTCATTGTTAATAAAAATTATGTGGAAGAAGGCAGTACGAAAACCTTAGGAGAATGAACATTTTAATTATTGTTACTCACTTAGTAAATAAGCGCATGAATAACTGAATAAGAGCTATTCCATAAATGAACCGAGCCAAGGTGTTCCTAAAATGTTATGTCTATTCATTTGATAGGTTTGGGGATGTATTTTTGCTCCAAAAGGGCACGAAGGTAACTTTTGGCCGCATTTTGGTATTTGAAACATTATTCCTGATTTCGGTAATGTATAGCTGTCCCACATTATGCATACATCATGTACACATTCGCTGAAGATAAACCAGAACCAAACAATTTTGTGGTTTCGATGCTTTTTTCATAAGCTGATTGAGTTGCATTTTTTTATTTACTATCATATCATTGCATGTCATGAAATATTTGTTCCAGGATTATAATCATAAACCACACCCACCATGCAGATCAATAAAGTTGTTGACAACATTGGCATTTGCACAATAATTAACAACATTATCATAGCAAGTATTATGCAAAAAACGGTTGCCCATTTATACTTTTTGAAGAATTTGTCAGTAAGCCCGTCTACTTATGTATATTCATGAAATCACTACCACAACACTAGAACATATGTAAAGACCATGACCCATCTGTGTATGTACCTGAAATAGCATAAATCTGATGTATCATTCATGGGGTACAGTGTGGTGTTTACACAATTTAGCACTTTTACTGTAAGCCACATCCACCAGACATATTAATGCCATTTGCTGAAAACATAAGCGTGTACACAATAGAAAACAAAACTATCATGTCCGATATGACGCAAAACGTCCATACAGTTCTTAATTTATTACTTTTTCATTTGTTTTTTTAATTTTAAGTCCCACCCATTTATTGACGTGCATGATATCATCACCAAAAACATAGATCCCATTTACAGACCTTGGGCTATCTGTATACCAAATATGACATGAATCCAGTTTACCGTTCTTGAGATACCATGTTTACAAGACATTTTCAGCAAAATCATATTAGGCCCCGCCCACTGTGCATGGTAATAAAATTCAACGTTTTTACATCATGAGCATGTACATATCACGTAACATTATTATTACAACAAATATAAAAAAACTTGTGCTATAATAAGAACACGTACCCCCTCGTTGTTGTAATAAAAATGGAATTGAGCGCTGTGAGGCTGCTCTTTCTAGAGCTCTGTGTATTAGAGATCTCTACACAAACAATGAGCACTTCTGCTGCAAGATTTTATTACCATTCTGTTTAGTTGTCATCAGTGATCATTTTGCTTCTACATTCATACACTTTTTATGTAGATTTTGCTTCAATTTCTGACATTGCTATTTTGGATTTTCTCATTACTGCATTTCCCATTTATACATCATTACACAGTAGTGCAGCAGTACACAGTACACTATGCATGTGTTGATATGTATTGATTTTTGGATTAGTATTGCTACCATCATTGTGTGGAAGCTGGAACTACAACAAACTAATCACTAACAGATTATGGATCAATCCACTCATGTACATATTTACTCCAGGGATTATCTACTATCAATACAGCATTCAACATCACTTTCTTCCCAAAAGAGTGTTTAACACTTTAGGCTCTTTTAAAAATGCTAGAATCAAACTTACAAGAAGGGGAAAGAAAGGTGGATTGAAGTATAGACAGAAATTTGCTTGGTATTTCTACTTGTTTAACACTGTTTTCCTTGAATTGCCAATCAGTAAAAAAAAAAACAACTCAAGGCATCATCACTGATTTGCTTGTAGAGCATGACATTGACATCTTGGCTCTAACTGAAACATGGCTGACTGGTGATGATACAGATGAAATATTCCTGAATTTGCTTACACCACCTGGCTATGACATTTACAATTTACCTAGAGGTGGTGGGGATCCACATGGAGGGATTGCCGTTCTATTCAAAAAGGGCATTAAAGTTGTTTCCAAATCTCACAATCAAAATCAGCTTAGATCTTTTGAATTCTGTGACATTGTGTTCACCTGTGGTTTAAAGTGTTTTACACTTGTTACCATTTATCGACCTCCTTTATCAACCAAGAATAAATTCACAGTTGGAATGTTCTTTGAAGAATTCTCTCAATTTCTACAGGACTATGTCATCTTGAAGGGTGAATTAGTGCTTGTTGGCGATCTGAAGTTTCATCTTGATATTGAGAATAATCAGAACACCCAGAAATTCATCGACCTTTTAAACAGTCTTGGTCTGACACAGTCCGTTGAGGGACCTACCCATAGTCATGGCTACACGCTTGATGTTACAATTTCTCGTGAGATGGAACATCTTGTCAAAGATACTTGTGTCTTGGACATGATATCCGACCACAGGCTAATTGCCTGCACATTACAGATTCAAAGACCAAATATACCACAGAAGATAATAAAAACAAGAAAATACAGTTCACTTGATGACGCTGCATTTAAGAAGGATATTTTGTCATCTGCTCTAACAACTGCGTTAGCCACCAACGTTAGTGATGCTGTTGATCAGCACAATGAGGCTCTCTCACACCTGTTAGACAAGCATGCACCTTCTCGGAAAAAGTCTCTTATTCCACGGATTATAAAGCCTTGGTAATCTGACACCCTGTACCAACTTAAACGTGATCGCCGGAAAGCCGAACGTAGGTGGATCAAAAGCAGATTGACTGTAGACCTTGAAAAATTCAAGGCAGCTCGCAACGAGTACAATGTTGCACTTTACAGTGCTAAATGCACTTATTTCAGTAACAAAATACTTGAGTGTGGAAATAACTAAAAAACAATGTTCTCCATTATTGGTGATGTATTGCATAAGAAGAAGCCCACAAAACTCCTTGCACATGACTGTCCCAGTAAATGAGCTAACAAGCTTGCTGATTACTTTTCCTTTAAGATTGAGACAATTAGATCAAGCATGCAATCAAATGCTGCCAATGTTGACTCCAGTCATAGTAGCGACCTGAATTTTAGTAACTTTGCCACTGTGTCAGTCGTTGATATCAATGAGATCATTACCAAGTCACCGTGTCCTTCCAGTCTCATTGGTCCTCTACCTTCGCGGTTATTGAAACAACATCTAGATGTTCTACTACCTGCAATTACCTTAATTGTGAAGGCATCACTAGTGAAAGGCTCTGTACCAGCATCAATAAAAGTGCTCTCATTAACCCTTTGCTTAAAAAAAGTACTCTGGACAATAACATCCTCAAAAACTATCGCCCAGTTAGCAACCTCACTTTCATCTCTAAGGTACTTGAGCGTGTAGTTACGAAACAATTAAATGAGTATATGTCAAGACATCGACTGCATGAACCATTACAATCTGCATATAAACAGTTCCATAGTACAGAAACCGCTCTTATTAAGGTCCACAATGACATCCTGTGGGCTATGGAGAGGAGAGGTGTGACCATTGTGTTGCTGCTGGACTTAAGTAGTGCGTTCGATACAATAGGTCAAAGCATACTAATTGCTAGACTTTATGATATCATCGGTGTGGATGGTACAGCATTGCACTGGTTCCTATCATACTTGTCAGATAGATCACAGCAAGTCTACATAAATGGAGCTTTTTCAGCCTCACACCTCCTACGCTACGGAGTGCCACAAGGGTAAGTGCTTGGCCCACTGTTGTTCCTTATCTATACACTTCCCATTGGTCCCATAATCCACAAGTACGGTATGGAAATACAAATGTATGCGGATGATACACAAATCTATGTATCTGTGTGTCCAATATCTGCTCGTGGTGTTCAGCGTGCCATCTCCACTCTTGAAAAACTTGTTGATGATGTAAAGAAGTGGATGGAAACAAATTTCTTGAAGTTCAATGCTGCTAAGACTGAAGTCTTAGTGTTTGGTTTAAGACCTCAACTCACCAAATTCAACCTCACCTCTGTCAAAATTGCTGGTGCCAGTGTACCTGTGAAGTCTGACCCTGTTAGAAATCTTGGAGTCATGTTTGACCGTAGTATGACTATGACTGCGCAAGTGGCAAGCATCTCAAAAAGTGCTAATTACCAACTCATTAACATTGGTCGTGCTCGTAAAATGCTTACTACAGAAGCCACCAAACTTGATGTGCATACCCTTGTTACTTCCAGGCTGACTACTGCAATAGTTTGGTAACTGGTATAAGTGACATCCTCCTAAAGCGTCATCAGAATATTCAGCGCACTTCAGCTCGCCCCATTACCATAAAACGCAAATATGACCATGTTACAGCTGATCTGATAGATCTACACTGGCTCCTATTCGGCAATGAATTGATTTTAAAATCCTTGTCGTTGTGTACAAATCCATTCATGAACAAATTCCCAGATACATCTGCAACATGCTTCAAATTCAAACTGGTTCTAAACAGCTTCGATCTACATCTACATCAGCACCCAGATTTATTGAACTCCATACTCAAATACAACATTTGCCGATAGATCATTTTCATCTTATGCTCCTCGCACCTGGAAGCTCTTGCCTGACCACATCAAGCTTGCCAATTCCTTTGCTATATTCAAAAAACTGTTAACACATCATCTTTTTCAAGTTGCCTACCATCGCTAAGTGTTTTTTTTTCTCTTGTGAAGTTGTGCTTAATTACTTGTAAGCGCCTTAGTACAAAACTGTTTTGTTGTTTGGCGCTATGTAAATGTGATTGATTGATTGATTGATTGTAGCCTTGGTTCTTAAGCTTATGACTCAATATTACTTTTTCAGTTTAAATAAAGTTATTCTGTCAGAAGGGGGAAGCAAAAATCAACACGACCATATATTTCTATATTTGTATGAATGAGTAACTTGCTTTTTCCTATTTACTTACAAATCTAATCCAGACTTATTCTAATCAGCTAACAGTCACTAATTCAAGAACTCAGATACACTTTAGTTGTAAAAACCACTGTTTGATCAAAGTTGTGAAGAATTTGATGTAAAACCCTTAAATTGACAATATTTTTTACGTAAAATTCCCTTGAGTTCTTAATCAGATAATACACCTTATTCTTGGAAATAGGTAAACTCTTCAACTCGAATTGGATTGATGACGTCTTTCAAATATTCATCAGCAGCCGGTACTTGTCTTGGGTGCGCTTGAATGCAAAGTCCCGGGTGAGTATTTGCAAATATCTCTAAATTCTAATTAATATTTGAGTTGCTGGCCTTGTAAATATAAGAATGCTCATGTTACCCGGCAACAGACTTACCTATTCTTCCTCGAGTTAGAAATAATAATGCAAGAGATTAAAAAAAATGATTATAGATGAAACAAAAGAGCCTCTGGCTTTATCATTTTCGTTCAAATACCAGCAATACATTAGTGTTAAAAATGAATTTCTCAATCGTAAGATCTCATGTGGATTGTCTGAGTATCAGTAACAGAAATGAATAAAAAATAAGCCTAAATAAGATGAATGCACGGAATCATTTTCAAAAGTATAATAGAGACATTAAACAATATACGATAGCTAAAAGTTTGCAAACGAATCACAATATTCAAGTAGACAGTTAAAAGATAAGCTTGTCGTCAAAGATGGTTATCTCATTTTAAAAGGGATAATATAAATATTTTAAGTAGATGTTTCATTTGATCAGTTGTGCCCATTGTCTTCGTTTCCGGGAAAAATATAAGTTCTCGTTGCAAATTTGGTAGTAGGTTCATCAAGGAATAAATTGATCTGGAACCATTTGTTTTGGTGGTTATTTTTGTTATCCAGGTTTATTGCTGTATGCATGGCTCTTTGCACAATGTGAAATGGTTGGATAAACTTGTTTAGTTTATGATTTAACGAACAATTAACTGATATACAATACATACATTAATGCATAATACATTGGTGAGTGCAGTAGCCCTGTGAATAGGGCGTCGATCTCGTATTGAAAGAGTACCGGGATCGAATCTCAGATAGGGCGCTGTGCTGTGTCCTTGAGCAAGACATTTTACTCCATTTATTCCATTTCACTCAGTTGTTAAATTAGTCAAGTAACTGTGTACACTAAGGACCATGGGCTCTACAATCCATCGAGGCTTCATAGGATTTCACTTAGCATAATACATTCATACATAATAAACTATACGTTCATACTGCAACTGCCTAAGTAGCGGTGTAACTGGTGTGTCAAAATTAGATAAGGGGTAGAATAGTTTGCTGGTGATTTTTGCAAATCATAAACGAGTTTGAAAGGGGCATTCATTTGTTCTTAACAATGACGTTACTCTTCTTAGCTTTTCATGTTTTTTAATTAATCTTTAAACATTAAAATAATTTCTCCCTCCCTTCGTAGCTACAATCCCACTCGACTTTATACGATGATATCAGATACGCATACTGAATTATTTCTATACAACCACTACCTTCATGATGCAAGCACCAAATCAATTAAGTGTTATAAATGACGTAAAATGGCCTCCCAGTATCACTTAATTACTTAATCTTGACGTCCAACATTGACAGTATTGGTATTATATAAAACCAAGGTGAGCATGGATCAATTGTATGATGTCAATCCGTAGCGTAATATTATTAAATGAATATCAAACAAATTCAAAACATTACTATGATCGTAATACATTCGTTAGGTATGTGTAGTAATAACGTCAATGTGTTACAAAATGTATTGAAATGAATAAAGATAAGAGTTTCATATTCTTTGGCTTGAAGGCCGCAACAATGGTACACACTTACTAACTTACTTATGCCCATCACCCTCCAGGGGCATAGGCAGCCGACAAAAGATTTCCATTTATCTCTATCCCTGGCCATCCGCTTAATATCATTCCAGCTGTGCCCAGGCTTCTGTGTGTCTGTCGGGAGGTCACGTCGCCAGGTGTTTCTTGGTCGGGCACTTTTCCTATTGCCCTGGGGGTTCCATGTCAGAGCCTGTCCGGTAATACTCGTTGAGGGGTTTTTTAGATTATGCTCAATCCACCCCCATCCACCCCCTCTGCCGGAATTTGCTTGGTCAGCTGCTAAATGTTAATGTTGCTTATGTTTTCTGGCCAGTAGATCCTGAGGATTCTTCTGAAGTAATTGTTAGTGAAGCTTTGTACTTCTTTTGTGGTTGCTTTAGTTAACCCCCATGTCTCAGCTCCGTATAATGGAACTGATTTGATTTTAGATTAAACAATCTGATTTGGGTGTGCTGTGATAACTCTTTGAAACTCCAGTTGTATAAACGCTGCTCTGGCATTACCGATTCTGGCTGTGACATCGGCGTCTGTACCACCACTGCTATCAATAATGCTGCCTAGGTATGTGATTGTCTCAAATTCCTCCAGTATATTTTCCTCTGTGTGTTACTTAGAGCACTGAACTTGATTTTGGTCTTTCACTTGTAGACGTTGAGACCAACCTTAGATAAAGTTTTTACCAGCTCTGAGATTTTGTCTTGCATTTGTTTATGAGTGTGGTACAACAATGCTAAGTCGTCTGCGAAGTCCAGGTCGTTGAGCTGGGTCCAGAGTGTCCACTAAATGCCATTACTTCTCCGTTTTGTTGTTTGTTGTTGTTGAAAGAGGAAATGACACCAGTCTTTACCTGAAAACTATTGGTAGTCTGTCCTTTATGAAGAACTCTGCAGGTCATACCATCATATGAACTCCTTATCAGCTTAACCAGCTCCATTAGTACACCATAGTTTCGTAGCAACTCCCAGAAAATCTTTCTGTCCACACTGTCAAAAGCCAAAAGCGGGCTGCATATACAACCTAAATATTTGAATGATCGTTTATCACTTTATTCTGACTGAAATAGTCTTTAGGTATTGAAAATAGCAAATTTAGTTTTCCCGGCAACATATGGCTGGCCCTAATTTGAGGATTATGCATATGCAAACTGTGTGATAAATGAACAAATTAAATGGCAAAATCAAAAGATCAAAATCTGCATCTAATTCAACTTTCTTCACTACTTAATTTACATCATTAAAAATTCGCTCATCACAAAATTCCTGAAACGCTGGGTAATCACTACTCGCTACATATATAACTTCGATATCTTTTTTCCCTTCGAAATTAAAAAACCCATTAGATGACCTTTAATTTCGGTCAACAAACAAATAACAAAATAAGATCCCTTTGAACTTAAAGTTGACATTGATGGTGAAGGACCCTTGATCTAATGTCCCCTGCAGCCATTTAATGCAGGTTGTATTTCCGCTTCAAAGTAAAGAACGTTATAGGTGTGGCGATTCTCGCCGTGAATTGTTTTAAGATTATAACATTTAAAAAAGTAGTGTTCACGAGACAAGATTTGAGTTTCTAGATCTAATTTTTATAATGTATATAAGACTAATATTAGGTACTTTTATGTGCAAAATAGTACTGCAATTATAATACGCTCTAATTTAAATTTAGAACGATTAAGATACGGAGAACAGATACGATGGATGAAACTTAACAGCTCTATTTATTGGCTTCAATTACGATAATTTCACTTCACAAACAAGTAACAACAAATAAGGTGGCTCAGCTTTCAAGTCTGAATAGCCTTTGGAAAATAAATTATTTTTTCGGAGCAAAACTAGCCAACTGAAAACCTAGCATATATAATATTGTTCCCTGTCATACTAGGCTTTATAATCTTACCATGATCATTCAGTGTGTACGTATATCGTTGCTTGAACGCATTTAAAGGAAAGGTATTGTTCCATAAACAAATTCAGAAATGAACGCCGCTGTGCTGGAAACGTCACTTCTCAGCTTCCGGTTTCTCAGTTTTCCTAATTGATCGCGAGAAATCTGCGATCTTATCGATCACACATTCACCGTACCGAAGATAGGGGCCTACATGTGTTATCGAAAACACCACAGATTTATCGCAGTCAATAAAAGAATTGAAAGCCGGAAGTTACGTTAAGAGCTCGGTGGCGGTCACTGCTGATTTTTGTTTTGTGGGAGGATACCTTTCTTCTAAACTTGTTTCAAGAGAAGTATTAATGATGCTCTATGTATTTGTATGAAACAACACACCCTGGATGTGCATGAAATTTAATCCTACTTCATGTTTCCTATATTTTTACAAATGTTACTCAACTTTTTTCACAATGACTGCATTTGTACCTCACGTAATTGTTAGATATATATATATATATATATATATATATATATATTCTGATATGATTTCGTAAATGTGACAAAATCATTCAACCAAATCAATGAAATGAATATGAAATCACCCTGCACTATAATACGGAAATGTAAGAGAAGTGAACACTCATGAATTAGGCCTATTCACTTAGTTGAAAATGTGACCTGAGGTCAGACCGTGTAGCAACCGCGCGCATTCACCCCGCATTGGAGTAAAAACAACGTGATCAGCTGCGTTTGTGTACATGCCATACGTACCGCACACAGTAAAACATACGAACTTGCCCACGTATACCGCGCAAAGGTTTGTTTTCACTCCAGCAAACAACGCCATCTCCCGGATGTGACGTGCAGCAACCAAGTAAATATCAGCATTCAACACGTATATCATTGTAACACGCTCAAGAGCAACTAGATTAAGTTTAAAATAGTGAGTAATAAAATCATTCGCCCTTCAAGTTTAATCCTCACAGCGTGAAGAATTGTATCAACATGTTTCTACCCATATATGTAAATGATACCTATCATCACTCTATTTGGGACAGATACGTGAACACATGTATATAAAAACGCTGCTCCTACACCAAACTGATTGCTTTTCACAAAACATACATAAGTGTTGATTTTTTTACATTAAAGGCTGACTGCACAAATCTCTACGTAAAACAGAAAATCTAATCAACACACAATCAATTCACATAGGTATTGTGCGTGTGTGAGTAGCAGCGTACGGGGAATGGATTTAGTTCGTTCCAAAGGCTGACATGAAGTACAACAAAGAAATGGGTTTGTTGAAAAACCTAAGATTCCATCTTTACCAATATCAGATGAGGGTTGTGCTATGCACGTGCAACACATCCCTGGCATAGAGTTATCGGAAATATGATATGTCATTCTTGAAACTAATCTTTTTAAACCAAACTTTAGGGAAATTTGTCAGGTATATGGCTTTCTGCAATAAACCTACAATAGAAAAGTTGTAATTGTAATTCTGTATTATGAGAACTTGAAAATATGAAATCATTACCAAAGGAATATCGATAAGGGAATTACGATATTGATTAATCATCCATAAATACTTTCTACATGAATTCCGTGTTTGTATATAGATATCAAATTGTTAGATTTTATGGATTATATATGATATGAGTATATATATATTTAAAAAATAAACTGCATTTGCGAGCCCAAAGTTGAGTAATAACCGGCAAGCCCAAATAACTAGAAGAATAATGGGCTCGGCTTCGCCTCGCCCATTATAGTTGAAATTATTTAGGTGAGCCGATTATTACCAACAATGGGCAAGCAAGAGCAGTTTATACCTATTTTATCACCAAATATGATATAAAAAAAACTTTGAAAAAAAGAAAGAAATTCTGATCAAATTCAGATAAAGAAACATGCGAAATTTATACACAGTACCGTACGTGCATCAATCCAGCTTATTTGCATATGACGACACAGAGAGAATGTTGACGGTTTCTAATCCACCAATTTGTACTTTTGTTCAACGAACAAATCTTGATCTCGTAAATGACTCAAGAATTCATCAATTTAGAAATGTTATGTAAGTATTTTGCAATATAAAAGCAATATTTCAGAAGAAACCCATTCTGGGTATCCCTAAAGAAAAAATATATTCTCTAACTTGGCGAGAAACAATACACAAAGATCAAAAATATGTCAAGTGCCATGTCACTACACACGTACCGAAAGCCAGCTGTAAATATGTACTGCACTGTGCATAATAAAACATCAGTGCAGTGCGGTTTGGATGAAAACTTGAATCACACGGCCGTGTCCCGTCAAAGTGCAAAGAATACTGAAAAATGGTAAGCTCTTTCAGGCCTAGTTGTTATTGGAACAGAAAGTTCTCTTATTTAATATTCTCAAATTTGTCAGAATAGGAAGGTTTGAACAGTTTTAAAGCTGTTAAACATAACGTTTTGGTTCAAGGCTAGGCACTGCTAGGCTAGTTACAACGACAGTACAGTGTAGCCTGTAGGTACGTGATTTGTGTTGTAAACACTTTTTAAAAGCTTAGGCCCTAATGTTAGAAATAAGACTAATGATTTTAGAAAAAAATAAAACAGGCAGTGACACGTTTCATTCTTAGTAATAACTTGCTTGGTGCAAGTACTAAACAATTATGGCCCTGCTGAACTTGTACTAGTATGAACTTGTAGGCCTAACTTTTAAATGTTTACGTTTTGCTTTTTTTAATTTTTTTATTTTTATTGCCCTCTATTTTAAGCTGTGTACATTGGACTATGTTGTTGCTCAATTTAAATCTGGCATAATCAACTTGTCAGCAAGAAGTTTGCTCCTGCTGAAATTGAAATTGAGTATTTTCGGCATACTATATTTTTGTGCGTATGATTATTATTGAAGGGTTAATCCGTGGTTGCCATGGTTAATGTAGGATTATAATGATTAATACCAGTAGGATTATTGATTAATACCAGTACCCCACATAAGAAACTGTCAATCTAATGAATATGCAAGTGCCCGGTTATTTACTGGGATTGATGTCATTGGTAACTTTTTCAGCTACTGTCTGTTCGTTGAGTAATAACCGGACAATAGGATTATGCAAACGAGGCTTGTCAGCCAATCAGGTAGCTTGAAATGAATAACCAGACACTAGTGGTGATATAAATATTATTTTTGGCTCATTTATTACATAGAAAAAACTTTGAGTTTTTACAGGCACATATCCTAAATATATGTCAGATGATATATGCCAGTGAGATGTAAAAATATACATATAAAACACCTTTTCCTCTGTAAAAGAAATGCTGAATATACAGTAATATACAAAGCATTCAACACATTATAAATAAAAAAGTTGTGAACTTCTACATATGATGAGTGCAGAAGAAACTTAGGGTTCAAGTAGGGTTTCTATGACAATTTTAGTAAAATAGGTAGCAAATACATGACAAAATGTGCTAAGCGAAATCTTTGCTTTTTGGTCTGGATAAGTTCCTACACATGAAACCTTTATCAACACAATCATTTTGTAACAGGGCATGAGTTTTGAAGTTTTGACCAAAAACCTACTGCATTTAGAAAAGTACAGGTGCCCCTTTCATCATTTTAACTCCCTGCTTTTAATGAAGAACTCCAAAAGGTAGTCGAAGTTCGGTATCAGAAATAACAATTTCAAAGAAACTGAGTGAACATGTATGTCCAAACGTTATCAATAAATAAGTCACCCAATACTAATTTCTTACTAAACACCTACTTATGCAAAAGCACATGTCCAATACGCAAACGATGGAGCCAGTGACATTCAGAATCAAGACAGTAAGTCGTACTCAATTTGGTTATATATCCGTCAGCCAGGGTGAATCTGTTCAAGATTTCAAAGAACATAAGTTTTGAGTAGAACTTACCAGGTTTCGTACCTTGTAATTGCTGTATCAAAATTAGTATTGTGTATCATCATTAACAGTATTCTACCAAAGAACACTCGGTATCAGCACTTATAGAATTATTTGTAAAGGAATTCCTTCCTGTTAAAAAGTACTCGATGATCCTTAAGGTTTTCAAACTTTGAAGAACTTTTATGTTTTTTGTTTTCAAATCTGAAAATTGTTATGGTATTTGATATAGCACAATAATGTTCATAGTCCTTCAAATGAAGAATGGATTATTGTTCATGCAATATGTACTGACAGAAACACGTGCCACGACACCTTAGACTCTCACGTTGTGAGTACCTACATATAATTTGTTTTCTTATCGAATTCATCAATGTCTTCTTGTTTGGATGTGCTGAAAAGAAGAAGAAAAATCTTTGAAGAAGATTTTTAATTCCGAAGTTACTTGTCCTTTACATCCTTTTAATAAAGCATGAAGTTGAACAGATCGTTGTCCTTAATCAACCATTTTAGATTAATCATAACAATATACTGGCTATAGATATATGAACAGATCGTTGTCCTTAATTAACCATTTTAGATTGATCATAACAATAGACTGGCTATAGATATATGAACAGATCGTTGTCCTTAATTAACCATTTTAGATTGATCGTAACAATAGACTGGCTATAGATATATGAACAGATCATTGTCCTTAATTAACCATTTTAGATTGATCATAATATTATACTGGCTATAGATATATTAACATATCATTGTCCTTAATTAACCATTTTAGATTGATCGTAACAATAGACTGGCTATAGATATATGAACATATCGTTGTTCTTAATTAACCATTTTAGATTGATCATAATAATATACTGGCTATAGATATATGAATATATAATTGTCCTTAATTAACCATTTTAGATTGATCATAACAATATACTGGCTATAGATATATGAACATGTTGTCCTTAGCCAACCATTTTAGATTGATCATAACAATCTACTGGCTATAGATATATGAACATATCATTGTCCTTAATTAACCATTTTAGATTGATCGTAACAATAGACTGGCTATAGATATATGAACAGCTCATTGTCCTTAATTAACCATTTTAGATTGATCGTAACAATCTACTGGCTATAAATGTATGAACAAATCATTGTCCTTAATCAATCATTCCAGATTGATCATAACAATATTTTGGCTATAGATATATGAACATATCATTGTCCTTAATTAACCATTTTAGATTAATCATAACAATATACTGGCTATAGATATATGAACATGTTGTCCTTAGCCAACCATTTTAGATTGATCATAACAATAGACTGGCTATAGATATATGAACATATCATTGTCCTTAATTAACCATTTTAGATTGATCGTAACAATAGACTGGCTATAGATATATGAACAGCTCCTTAATTAACCATTTCAGATTGATCATAACAATCTACTGGCTATAAATGTATGAACAAATCATTGTCCTTAATCAATCATTCCAAATTGATCATAACAATATACTGGCTATAGAAATATGAACAGATCATTGTCCTTGATTAACCATTTTAGATTGATCATAACAATATACAGGCTATAGATATATGATCATGTTGTCCTTAGCTAACCATTTTAGATGATCATAAGAATAGACTGGCTATAGATATATGAACAGCTCATTGTTCTTAATTAACCATTTTAGATTGATCATAACAATCTACTGGCTATAAATGTATGAACAAATCATTGTCCTTAATCAATCATTCCAGATTGATCATAACAATATACTGGCTATAGATATATAAACAGATCATTGTCCTTAATTAACCATTTTAGATTGATCATAACAATAAACTGGCTATAGTAATATGAACTTATCATTGTCCTTAATTAACCATTTTAGATTGATCATAACAATATAATGGCTATAGATATATGAACAAATCATTATCCTTAATTAACCATTTTAGATTAATCATAACAATATACTGGCAATAGATATATGAACATATGATTGCCCTTAATTAACCATTTTAGATTATTCATAACAATATACTGGCAATAGATGTATGAGATCACTGTCCTTAATTAACCATTTTAGATTGATCATAACAATATTTTGGCTATAGATATATGGACAGATCATTGTCCTTAATTAACCATTTTAGATTAATCATAACAATATACTGGCAATAGATATATGAACATATAATTGTCCTTAATTAACCATTTTAGATTAATCATAACAATAGACTGGCTATAGATGTATGAGATCATTGTCCTTAATTACCCATTTTAGATTAATCAAAAGAATATACTGGCAATAGAAATATGAACAGATCATTGTCTTTAATCAACCATTTTAGATTGATCATAACAATATACTGGCTATAGATATATGAACATATCATTGTCCTTAATTACCCATTTTAGACTAATCAGAGCAATATACTGGCTATAGATATATGAACAGATCATTGTTCCTTATTAACCATTTAAGACTGATCATTACATTATACTGGCTATAGATATATAAACATATCATTGTCCTTAATTAACCATTTTAGATTAATCATAACAATAAACTGGCTATAGATATATGAACAGTGCATTGTCCTTAATTAACCATTTTAGATTGATCATAACAATCTACTGGCTATAGATATATGAACAGATCATTGTCCTTAATTAACCATTTTAGATTGATCATAACAATCTACTGGCTATAGATATATGAACAGATCATTGTCCTTAATTAACCATTCCAGATTGATCATAACAATATACCGGCTATAGAAATATGAACAGATCATTGTCCTTGATTAACCATTTTAGATTGATCATAACAATATACAGGCTATAGATATATGATCATGTTGTCCTTAGCTAACCATTTTAGATGATCATAAGATGTACTGGCTATAGATATATAAACAGATCATTGTCCTTAATTAACCATTTTAGACTAATCAGAGCAATATACTGGCTATAGATATATGAACAGATCATTGTTCCTTATTAACCATTTAAGACTGATCATTACATTATACTGGCTATAGATATATAAACATATCATTGTCCTTAATTAACCATTTTAGATTAATCATAACAATAAACTGGCTATAGATATATGAACAGTGCATTGTCCTTAATTAACCATTTTAGATTGATCATAACAATCTACTGGCTATAGATATATGAACAGATCATTGTCCTTAATTAACCATTTTAGATTGATCATAACAATCTACTGGCTATAGATATATGAACAGATCATTGTCCTTAATTAACCATTCCAGATTGATCATAACAATATACCGGCTATAGAAATATGAACAGATCATTGTCCTTGATTAACCATTTTAGATTGATCATAACAATATACAGGCTATAGATATATGATCATGTTGTCCTTAGCCAACCATTTTAGATTGATCATAACAATAGACTGGCTATAGATACATGAACTTATCATTGTCCTTAATTAACCATTTTAGATTGATCATAACAATCTACTGGCTATAAATGTATGAACAAATCATTGTCCTTAATCAATCATTCCAGATTGATCATAACAATATACTGGCTATAGAAATATGAACAGATCATTGTCCTTGATTAACCATTTTAGATTGATCATAACAATATACTGGCTATAGATATATAAACAGATCGTTGTCCTTAATTAACCATTTTAGATTGATCATAACAATAGACTGGCTATAGATATATGAATATATCATTGTCCTTAATTAACCATTTTAGATTGATCGTAACAATATACTGGCAATAGATATATGAAGAGATCGTTATCTTAATCAATCATTTTAGATTGATCGTAACAATATACTGGCTATAGATATATGAACAGATCATTATCCTTAATTAACCATTCCAGATTGATCATAACAATAGACTGGCTATAGATATATGAATATATCATTGTCCTTAATTAACCATTTTAGATTGATCATAACAATAGACTGGCTATAGATATATTAACAGATCATTGTCCTTAATTAACCATTTTAGATTGATCATAACAATCTACTGGCTATAGATATATAAACAGATCATTGTCCTTGATTAACCATTTCAGATTGATCATAACAATAGACTGGCTATAGATATATGAATATATCATTGTCCTTAGTTAACCATTGCAGATCGATTATAACAATAGACTGGCTATAGATATATGAATATATCATTGTCCTTAATTAACCATTTTAGATTGATCATAACAATAGACTGGCTATAGATATATTAACAGATCATTGTCCTTAATCAACCATTTTAGATTGATCATAACAATAGACTGGCTATAGATATATAAACAGATCATTGTCCTTAATTAACCATTTTAGATTGATCATAACAATCTACTGGCTATAGATATATGAACATATAATTGTCCTTAATTAACCATTTTAGATTAATCATAACAATATACTGGCAATAGATATATGAACATTTAATTGATCTTAATTAACCATTTTAGATTGATCGTAACAATATACTGGCTATAAATAAATACGAAAATTCATGGAAATACATTTTAAGTTTTAAAGAAATGCGTCCTTCACTTTTAGATGAAAGAGTAAGGAGAAACTACTTTTATAAAACATAAATATATTTGTTTAAACAGCTATTTCCAGAGCCATTTCAGATTGGTCATAGATTCTAACACCGAACCGGCTTTAGATATATTTCCATATCATTCATATAATTGATGGCTTTCTTTTTCAATTTCAGGTTTCAAGAAGGAAATTTCGCTTCACTCAATATACGGAGAGAGGAAGTGAAATCATCCATTACTAAAAAAGTCAACTACTAAATATTTCTCTGCAAGACTGCATTGATAGAACTAGTTATCAACTCTAAATAGTACTGAAGAAGGCTCTATATGCGTAGGAAGAAGTGAGAACGAAGAAGTAAATTTTGGAAACAGATTTTTTATTTCGAGGGCACTTGTCCTCCCACTCATTTTAATAAAGCATATTTGTAGGAACAGCTCATTGTTCTCAATGACGCATTTAAGATTGATCTTAGGCATACCGTTTAAGAACATTTAAAGAACAGATATCGTGTAAACATGGATACTGTGGAGATTAGATATACAATATAATCCATCGTGTCTGATTGATCGAAATGTTCACACAATCCCCGACTATGCACCAACAAGCCAATCAATTGTCCTTCCTGGGTTTAATGATTGACAGCTTGTTTTAATCAATCACCGCACGAATTTGCCTAGCAACAATTTCCTACCAACATTTGCCTAGCAACAAAATCTACGTAAATAAGTGGGGCAAACATCCTACGCGGTACTGGTACAGTACAGCTAACTAATGGCGCGCTTACATGTAGTTAATGCAGCTTACTGTACAAAACAAATTTCTGCACACACAGACTGAGTGACGGCAAAATGGTGAACAAAAATTGCACTTTACGGGCCCGCTGCGGGCTTTGTAATTCTGATTGCTGTTACCCAAAACAGTTACCAAACTAAATTTTGTTTATCCTATTTGCTACAAACTAAAGAAATCCGGAGAAGTTCCATAAATGAATTAAAGTTTGCGGCAGGCCTAGCGAATATCTAAATGTCAACGCATTGGTAATGCACGGTTGCGGATTTAAGGTTTGTTTGCCCCACATACTTACCGCGTTGCTATGGTGGGCGTGGCCTATTTGGAAACCTGGAAAGGTTAATTACCGCCGCGGAATATTCATGAGATGAGATTCCGTCTTAATAAAAAAGACAATCAAAGTTTTTCTTCCAAAGGTTGAATTTTAGGAATAAAAGGCACAATCTGCACACACATTTTGAGCAGACTTCCCTTCCATACACTCAGTATGATAAATGGAAAATTTATGAAACGCAACAGTAAAACCTTACAATGACATTTCAAAACTTATTATTAATATTTTATTGTAGAAACAATTATGAAATTATTATTCTTGAAATAACACAACAATGTCTATAGATTCAAAACGGTTTTATTTTCCATAAAATGTGAAAACAGAAATACGCGCAACGACACATGTGGACCCTGCACGTTTTGAGTATTTATTACGCAGTAATTATTTTCAAACTTATCGTAGGCATCAGTTGAATTTTGAAGGCATATGTCCATCACCTCATAGACCAAAGAGTAACACGAAATACCCTTTGGATAACATGAATGTTTGTATCAATTTTAATCAAAAAAGGTTTTGTATCATAAATTACTTCAAACCAACTTCAAATCTTATTCCGTTTATGAGTTATTACATTTCAAATTCACCAGCATGATACAAATTGAACGTGCAGTGTAAAATGTGATGTCATAATTGCAGATCTAGGATACTTCTTTCAATTATTTTCTCTAAACTACAAACTTATTTTTCTTTCATTTAGACTTTAAGGCACATGAGCAGATGGGCAAAGATTTACGAAATTCATCTTATACCCCATCTTAATTATTAAACAAAAACTGTTTCTGAAAAAAGTAGAAAGCGGTAATAAGTTTTCAGAGAAATACATAAACATTGTCTTGGATTGCTAGCGGTGCAAAAATAAAACTAACGTAGTGGATGAAGAATCGTGTTAAGATAAGTCTCATGTAATATAAGAATATTTGTATAACTTTGAAAACTTAATTATATAATTTATCTGCTTTAAGATGTTTTTTCGGAGGCATCTTTCTTATACAACTTTTATCGCCAACAACATATCAAAAAGTACGCTAACCTTTTATGAAATTCATATTATCTTCAGCAGACGGTAATACCAGGAAAAGAAGGGAGCGGGAAAATCCCTTCCCGCCAAATCTCCGTCATAACTGCGAAAATTCAAATTAGAATATCCTAAATTTAAGCTAAAGCTCAGACACTTAGACGGATCATTGACGTACATCAGTATGTCTATTCTATTCAAAATGTATTTTTACATACAATAGCTAACTTAGGCAGCAGAGCTCTGTGATTTTCTGTTATCACTCCGGGACTCCGGGGGAAACTTTACTGAATGATAGTAATCATGAATTATTCACAACTTCTATCTATCTATCTATCTATCTATCTATCTATCTATCTATCTATCTGTCTATCTATTTTATCTATCTATCTATCTATCTATCTATCTATCTATCTATATATATATATATATATATATATATATATATATATATATATATATATATATATATATATATATATATATATACATACATTTATATATATATATATGTATACATATATATATATATATATATATATATATATATATATATATATATATATAAACATACATACATACATATATATATATATACATATATATATATATATATATATATATATATATGTGTATATATATATATATATATATATATATATATATATATATATATATATATATATATATATTGACTTCTGTTAGAGAGAAGAGGAAGCATGTCCTAAGGAAAAAGTCTTAAGTTGTACCTAAAAAAGTAAATAGAGAATTATTTCATACATATGAAGTCTGAAGTAAACCCCACCTGACCTGATATAAAATGTTTGCTACATCAGCGTCGTAGGGAAGTACTTGACATGGGGTGAAGGTGGGGGTGAAGGTGGGGGAAGACTATAATTTGTCTTAACAAACCTCAGAACAAAAATTGTATGAGTTTATTATCACGGTCCAAAAACTAGTTGTAAAAGGGGAGGGGGATCGTAAGAATATTGGTAAAAGTTCTCGGAAATTGAAGCAAATTTTACGAAAATGTAGGATATTTTACAAAAATTGAAGAAAAATTCCCGAAAATGAAGGAAATTCCAGCAAATTTCACGAAATTGAACATGAACAACTCGAAAACTCCTCTACGAAAATGAAGGGAAATTACACGAAAACTAAGGCAAATTTTACAAAAATGATGGAAACTTCTCGAAAAATGAAGAAAATTCCCGAAACTAATGTAAACTTCTCGAAATTTGAAGGAAAATTCCCAAAAATGAAAAAAATGGCAGGAAAATTGTGCCAAATATCACGAAAATGATCTGGATATTTTACGAAAATTAAAGATTTCCGGAAGAAAAGAAGCTATGGAATCTGACTCTTCAAAATTAATTCATTTAGACCTTCATTATTGGGGGGCCAAAATGGTACTTGCCCTCCTCCCCCTTCACCCCCTGGCAAAATTATTGGAGGCCACGGCCCGGCCCCCGCTTCCTAACCATGCGCAACTTATTCATTTCGCCCGTCTGCTCTCTTACAGTGAGCAGGAAATGACCATTTCAACTATTAAAATACTTTTTTATAAATGAAAAATATTTAAATTACGCTTAGCTTCTCACTACAAGTAGCCTCTACATATGCGTTATTATGTACCTACGTACCGTAAATAAAAAAAAAATGCCGTTTAACTTGCCTGGTAGACGGTGATCACGTGATATGTGCCGTACCCATGCACGTTCTCTATACTCTCTAAATGAAGATGAGAAACTTTTTCCCAAAGTTTCCCAACAGCTGTTTGTAGAATTTTGTTCAAATTATCATTAAGAATTTTTGGCCCTTAGACTCCTCCAATCCGACACCCTTGATTTTCAGGGGTAATCCACACCATTCAACCCGAGAGAATCTTCAAAATTCATTGACTAGCGACCAGCTATTGTTACACCATACACAACACAGGGGTAACCTATACCTTCTTAACTGACAGCATCTTCACAGTTCACTTGTTAGCAACCAGCTACTGTTACACTGTACACAATAGGTCATTCATCTGGGGCTCAAGCCACATAACTGCTCTTCAGTGAAGCAAAACAGATTTGTCCTTGGCTAGGCCTAAATATAAATATACATTATATGCTTGGGAGGACTTTGTGCAAAACACATGAATGATTGATGGACCATTCCTCGTAAGGATGGTTATTTTCTTATGTTTTCTTTTTGATTTGATTGTGTTTGAAATATTCTACAAACATTTGCAGTTTGTCCACCTTTAAACGCATGATTCAAAGTGCATTGTAGGTAGTGTTATTGAACGATGATCTCTATTACGTTAAGAATTGTTAACTTTACCGATCTTTAAGATAAAGGTTTTACCTGGATTTACCTCGATAACCACATCCAATATTTTCTGGGTTTCTGCAGCCAAGGGTACGAAACACTTAATTGCGGCCCATAACATAGGCCTACTCTTTGACGTCCACAACAAAATCAATAACTCACTGGCTGAAGAAATGTTTACGTATGACCAAACGGGCGTATGCTTTGTATATTTTAAATCAATGTCCTCCAGTGATACTGCATTTTAAAAATCTTTATAATAAGTAAAACCACTGGATATGATCAATACCTTTCATAAACTTGAAACCTGGATCTTGTATCGTGCGCTCAGTTTTAACTTACAATAGTCGTAACACATGTTACCACGCTATAACACAAGTTAGTATTTACTGATGCACGGTGGTTAACCATTAACAGTATTTACAGTTCCTGCTATGCGTATCAGGTGGATATCACCTCTCAGCCTCCTCTCCTCCAAAGTTGACAAAGTAAATATTCTGTGCTAAAGATCGCTGTCCCCAAATCAGCTTCAATTGTTGCTCTCATTAGTTTGTACCTAGATATACAGGTATCTCTCTCTCTCTCTCTCTCTCTCTCTCTCTCTCTCTCTTTAGGTGCTGCGTCTGAAACAGACATTGGCAATCATGGCCCTCCAGTCACTTCTGCTTAGAGCTAAATGCATAAACTTATTGTTACTTAGGCTGTTGTTGGTTGCCCAGTTGTTTAAGCTTTGGACACATTTAACTCGCTGCCTTCCTCTGCTACTTTTGCCCTCAATTTTCTGCAAGCTGTTCCAACTCACCCTCCCAATAAACATGACCCAAAATCCAGGTCAGCACTATGATATTCAGGTATTCGACATCAGTTCCTTCGATGGCCGCTTCACAGCATAAATCGCCTCTACTTATGTCAGTAGAAATATATTTTCACAAATTTTCAAATCATATAGATTGTAATGTTGTTCGATCTCAATTAACGGGCAAAATTCTTAATGGCGAGGCTATCGTATGTACCTCCTATCTACATTTCATGGAAATTGTTTGTATGACGTCATTCTCCCGCACTTTATTGACATCATTCGGAGAGAGTTTGCGCCAAAAGTTAAAATTGTATTGGATTATGCGCCAGTTTTGTGAGGCTGCAGTATATTTAGCTCCTGGATATCTTTTATGCTATCTTATGTTTTATTTTATTTCACTTCATATTTAAGATTTACTGTTAAGCGCTGAAAGCAGCCCTGTTGATTTAGCGCTATATAAGTTTTACTTATTATTATCATTATTATTATTCAATTAAAGCACCATTCTTGATTAAAAGTAAGAATAAGAATTCATAACATCATTCATACCTCCATGCATGGTGAAAGTAGAGAATATCTCATACCTGTGTATGATACTTGTGACAATGTGGATAAGCATCGATAGAACTTTTTGTTGCTTCTTATATAATCTTACAAATTTAAGTTAAATTAACACAGCAAAAGCAAATAAAACAAGTTCCTAGATGCAAGCAAACCATACATGAACGGCTGTCATTCTAGAAATGTTCATTTTTGTACGAACGATGCTAACTCGTTGAAGCAATAACAAAGTGTATTTTTACACACGCCTGTTACTTGTGTGTACTATTCCTTACCGGTGATTGAATTATCTATTTCACCGTGTCTAGATAACGTCAATGCACAATACTCTATTAAATATTTTTGAGTTGATTTGTACCTAGATATCCATGTCAGCACTATAATATTCAGGTATTTGACATCACTTCCTTCGATGGCCGCTTCACAGCATAAATCGCCTCTACTTATGTCAATAGAAATATATCTTCACACATTTTCAAATCATATAGATTGTAATGTTGTTCGATCCTCAATTAACGGGAAAAATTCCTAATGGCGAGACTATCGTCAGATCGTATGTACCTCCTATCTACATTTCATAGAAATTGTTTGTATGACGTCATTCTCTCGCACTTTATTGACATCATTCGGAGAGAGTTTGCGCCAAAAGTTAAAATTGATTTAATTAAAGCACCATTCTTGATTAAAAGTAAGAATAAGAATTCATAACATCACTCGTACCTTCATGCATGGTGGAAGTCTAAAATATCTCATACCCGTGTGTGATACTTGTGACAATGTTGATAAGCATTGATATAAATTTATGTTACTTCTTATATAATCTTTAAAATTTATCTTAAATTAACACAGCAAAAGCAAATAAAACAAGTTCCTAGATGCAAGCAAACCACAAATGAACGATTTTCATTCTAGAAATGTTCATTTTTGTACGAACGATGCTAATTTGTTGAAGCAATAACAAAGTGTATTCGTACACACGCTCGTTACTTGTTACCAGGCGTCCTATTTGCCCTTGCAGCTGCTAAAGCACACTGTTTAGAGGGCTTCAGATTTCTAGTAATAACCTCCAGATCCCTTGCTTGATCAACACAACCAAGATTTGAACCACTCATGCAGTAATCAAAAACCAAAATGAATAACTTTGCATTTATCAACATTGAATGACATTTGCCACGTTTGGGACCAAGAAACTAAGTTATCCAGATCAGTTTGCAAAAGTGAAGAAACCCTAGCATCATCAACAATCATGTACAGTTTAATGTCATCAGCAAATTTACAAATTCTGGAGCCAAGGAAAAGATTAATATCATTAATGAATATTAAGAAAAGAAGCGGACCCAATACAGACCCTAAGAACACCACTTGTAACTTTCTTCCATGGAGATACTTCACCATTAACAACAACTCTTTGTGACCTGTCAACTAACCAAAAATATATCCAACTGTCACACTTTTCCTTCACACTAAGTGCTTTGTTTTCATTATGAGCCTTCCCAATGGAACCTTATCAAATGCTTTTGGGAAATCTAAATAGCATCCACAATATGACAAGAATCAACTAGTTTAGTAACATAATCCAGAAACTTCAATAAATTAGAAATACAAGACCTCCTAGATAATGAACCCATCAAGAAATTCAACAAACCATTGATCAGTAAACGATCTAGTACAACATCCTTAACAATAGACTCCGTGACCTTGCACACAAAACTAGTAAGACTTACTGGCCTATAGTTACAAGGCAAACTGTGATCACCCTTTTTAAAAATAGGAGTGACATTAGCAATTCTCCAATCACTAGGAACAACACGAACATCAAAGCACTTTAAAAAGATAATACTCAGGGGAACAGACTGAACATCAGAACACTCACGTAAGACAGCAGGATGTATACTATCCGAACCGGGTGCTTTATTTGAGTTCAAACCCTTCAACTTCTTAGACACAACATTAACTGAAAAATCAACATTCCTAATGGATACTGGAGAGCGCACAACTAAGATAATCCACAAGATCATTAGCAGGGGACTCCTTAGTAAAAACAGACACAAAGTAGTCATTCAAACCTCAGCCATATCCTTACCACTATTGATAGTAACACCATAATTACCCTGAAGGGGACTAACAACTTCCTTGGTATTTTGCTTTGAGCGAACAAAAGAATGAAACGACTTAGGATTAATCTTAGCCTCTTTGGAGTCTTATCAAACTCTTTGTGAACTTTTCATTACCCTTATACCTAGCAAGCTCCGCAGGACACCCACTGTGTTTACAACAATGCCACAACTTCTTATTTTTCGGAACAACCTGCAAAACCTCCCGAGACATCCACACTGGGCGATTAAGCCTACATAATTTCTTTAATGGGACAAACCTATTTACACCTTCCAAAACTATAGTTCGGAAAACATCCTATGCTTTAGAACAATCTAAGTCACGGAGCAAAGAAGTTCAATTAAATGAAACATTATCCTGAAGTGTAGCAATGTCAGCATTCCTAAAATCTAAAACAAGTTTATTCCCTTCAAAAGCCTTCGTGCAACAATAGAGATCAGAACTAATGAGATCATGATCACTACACCCTACCTTACCGCTACTTAGTACAATTCTAACCATACTTTCTTCACTGCTGCAAATCAAGACAATTACTACCACGTGTGGGAAACAACACATGCTGGGTGAAAAAGCAGTCAGATGCAGCTCCCAGAAAATCTTTACAATGTGGACCACTAGTACAAAGATTCCAATCAATGTCTGGATAATTAAAGTCCTCAAAAACAATAACCCTCATAGAAGCAACTTTCCTGAAGCAGTCAAGCAATTTCTTATTGTTCTCAAGAATAGAATTTGGTGATTTATACACAACACCAACAACCACTGAACTACCAACATCGCCATCAACAATAAGCTGACACTATATGCAAGTTGAAAAACCAAATGAAAACTGAGCAGTCCTATCTATGCAATTAAAACTGTCATTTGCAAACGATAGAGCACCACCTTTTCTACCATTAAGAATATTTAATCTGTCTGGTCTGAAAACTGATTAACCTGGAATATGTATCTCTGAATCACTAATTTCACTATAAATCCAACTGTCAGTAATACCAATTATATCAGGTCTGCTAATTAAAACTTCAGCCAGCAGCTAATCACGTTTATTCAAAATGCTACGAACATTTGAAAACATAACCTTAAATCTACCACTAGAACAATCCCTATCCCCAGAAACATTTTTGACAGGTGGGTTTAAACTTTCACCCCCTTAACTAATTTAAAGGACTCATATCATTAATTGCCCTATTCACACCCCTAGCAAGAACACGAACACCTTTCTTACTTAAATGCAAACCATTTCTCATGAACCAATCAACCGAGATTCTAACTTATGCCAGAAATTTACAAAACCGAGCTCAAACAGACGACAAATACTCTCTAGCAAATTATTGATTAACAACATCTTATCTATTATAAAGAAACTACCCCTACGCGGCAACAGACCAACATTTCATAGAAATTGTTTGTATGACGTCAATCTCCCGCACTTTACTGACATCATCTGGAAAGAGTACGCGACAAAATTTAAAATTTTATTTGGTTCAATTAAAGCACCATTCTTGTTTAATAGAGTAAGAATTCATAACATCATTCATACCTCCAAGCATGGTGCAAGTAGAAAATATCTCATACCTTTGTGACAATGTGGATAAGCATCGATGGAACTTCCTGTATCTTCTTATATAATCTTTAAAAAATGATCTTAAATTAACACAGCAAAAGCAAATAAAATAAGTTCCTAGATGCAAGCAAACCACAAATGAACAAATTTCATTTTAGAAATATTCATTTTTGTACGAACGATGCTAACTCGTTGAAGCCATAACAAAGTGTATTCGTACACACGCTCGTTACTTGTGTGTACTATTCCTTAACCGGTGATTGGATCATTTACTGAGGTCAGCACTGATATTCAGGCATTCGACACCAGAAATCCCTAGACGGCCGCTTCACAGCATAAATCGCTTCTATTTATGTCAGTAAAAATGTATTTTCACACATTTTCAAATCATACAAATTGTAACGTTATGCGATCTCAATTAACGGGAAAAATTCCTATTGGCGAGAGTATTGTATGTAGCTTTTATCTATTTTTGTTTTATATAAATTGTTTGTATGACGTCATTCTCCCGCACTTTGTTGACATCATTCGGAGAGACTTTGCACCAAGAGGTAAAATTTCATTTGATTAATTCAAAGCACCATTCTTGATTAATACAGGGGTAAGAATTCATAACATCATTCATACCTCCATGCATCGTGGAAGTGTAGAATATCTCATACCTGTGTTACAATGTGGATAAGCATCAATGAAACTTTCTGTTGCTTTTTATATAATCTTACAAAAATTATCTTAAATTAACACAACAAAAGCAAATAAAACAAGTTCCTAGATGCAGGCAAACTACAAATAAACGGCTTTTATTCTAGAAATAATCATTTTTGTACGAAAGATGCTAAATCGTTGATACCATAACAAAGTGTATTCTTACACACGCTCGTTACTTGTGTGTACTATTCCTTAACCGTTGATTGGATTATTTACTGAGGTCAGCACTGATATTTAGGCATTCGACATCAGAATTCCCTGGACGGCCGCTTCACAGCATAAATCGCCTCTATTTATGTCAGTAGAAAAGTATTTTCACACATTTTCAAAGCATATACATTGTAACTTTGTGCGATCTCAATTAACTGGAAAAACTCCTAACGGCGAAAGTATCGTATGTATCTCCTATCTACATTTAATAGAACTTGGTTGTATGACGTAATTCTTCCTCATTATTATTATTCGGAGAGAGTTCACGAAAAAAATAATCATTTTTTACAATTTAAGCACCCATGCAATTAAAACACCATTCTTAAGAAATTGAGCAGTTAGAATTTATAACAACATTCCTACCTCCATGCATGGTGAAAGTACACCTAAAACCTTGGTGACAATGCGTATAACCACAGAAAAAGCTTTCTGTCAATTCTTATATAATTTTTTTAAAAACCAATATTTATATAACACAGGAAAATAAGTTAATCAACACTATTTAATTCACTAATGTGTGTGTGTGAGAGAGAGGGGGGGAGGGGCGTAAGTGGGGGAATCACAAAACACGCTAAGATACAAAAAATCACTATACAAAAGATATAAATTCGGAAGGGTGCCTGCCTTGCTTCCCCATATACCGCCTATGCAATAGAGTATATAGGCCTACACGTGACGTCAACATGAGTGCGGGGATTTGGGTCACGTAGTGAGATTGTACTAATATTTACTCTAAACCATCTGTGCACGAAGTACGCTTTTATAGACCTCTTCAAATCTTAATCAGCAATTTCCGGAAAACTAATTTAAATAATGTCAAATGCTTGCTATTTAACATGTCCATAATAGATCAAATGCGCACAGAGGGAATTGTTTCGATCATTCAAGGCCCCTGCACAATCCACGGTGTGATAGCCCATCAACAGTTCGGTTCGTACCGCCAAACTGGGTACTCAATAAGTTTCCCGATCGGGAGACTAAAGCATGCGCACTGAGCTTACGGTGATATATGGACGCCGCCATTTGTATCGTGAAGTTTCAGTCATAGACGTTTATCAGTCGTTTCATTGAAGGTTTGTAACAAAGTTTGCTTTATTAATGTTCAATTTCGCGAAAGTATAACAATTTCGTTACTATCACGCAGTTATTGCTAAATAATTTTCACAACTCCCTACGTTATTTCTCATAATTTCAGAAAACCTTGTTAATGCGCGACTATCTAACAGTAACACATAATAAGAATTTATCATTTTTCTTTAATGTTTTCGAAAACCGCCCGGTAAATATTAAAAGCGCACGGTGAAAATATATTTCATATGCCATTATTTCAAATCGTGAAGAAAAATTTGAACCCTTCGCAATGGTTGAGTTCCCCGCGCTTCAAATGTGTCTGATTCTTATGTTATTCATATACAAACTGTGAATTTGGACAGAAGCATTGTAGAATACTTCTGTAAAGGATCCCCAATCGGGAGATCAAATCTATTCTCCCAATAAGGGGTATGAACCGGACTGATTAAGAATGTTTAATCAGCCTTTTTGCAGGGGTTCCGATTTTGACTTCTAGTAGTAATCAGGTGCTGCAATTTGTTTGTACTGTCCACCCACCATTACATTAACGCAGTGTAGATTCGCTGGTAACTAACCGATTGCTATGTTGTGTTTCTCAATCATATCATATATAGTGTACGAACATTACAATTCATGGGAATATTCCTTTAAGATGTACAGGTTTTCCTAATTGGGTTGTCCCCTTTTAAAGGGTAGTTCAGTTGTGCAATAGTGAGAAAAGATGAAAAATTATTATCTGTGAAAAGAGATTTGCATGGTTTCTCCCAGATATTTTTATAAATGACTTATTCTCACATTTATTAAAAGTCTTTGTATATTTTGGTAATATTGTGTGACGTACAACGATTGGATATGAAAAAGCACTGAAATACGATCTAGTGAAGTACCTGCCTGAACAAATTGAACAAAATATTTGTTATTAGTAGAAACCGAATTTTCAATATAATTTAATGACGATTGTTAAGAAAGGGAGGGCGTTACACCACTCTTCTACAGTAGATTTCCTATACCAGTCGTTTCCATACAAATTTCTGACAACATTTAGTCCTGCAACAGCTTCTGTTTCCAAAATGGATTTATATTGTCAAAATGGACTGAACTAAAGCTTTGACATTACCATTATATTCTTTTTTGGTACTTAATAAGCTCTGTACCAGAATAGCAAGCAAAATTTGTGTTTGCTGTTCTGGTACAGAGTTTATTAAGTACCAAAAAAGGAGTATAATGGTAATGTGAAGGCTTTAGTCCAGTCCGTTTTGACAATAGAAATCCATTTTAAAAATAGAAGCTATTCTGCATGCTAGTGTTATTCAAGCTAGATTTGTCTAAGCTCTGAACTAAACGAATATAGGTAGCAATCTATATAGTGTGTAGTGTTAACTATGCACTGAAGCATGTGCTTTTCACAACAAAAGTTTAAAATAAAGTGACACATATATATAAAAGATATGGAGATTCTTGTCTATCGTTTATAAAGGGTGTAGGGCAGGAGAACATGTCCCCCATTTTCAGGCAGAATTGTACAAATACATCAGTTTCTGAATAGCATTGTTCTCCACTTTGTGGAGGAAGAGTATGGCCCTATGTCCCCCCCCCCCTCCTCTCCACCCCATCCACACCCACACATACACACACACAACTTTTGGAGGAGATTTACAATCCTGGATTATAGGGGTGATCATTCTGTTGCCTTCACGGTGCAAGCATCCTTTTCGCCTATCACACCTAACGTAATAACGTACATCGCATGGTGGCATGCAAAGTTTCATTCGTTACGGCAATCTAGTCATTTGGCTGTAAATTTCACAACGGATTTAATTTTCTAACGAGGATTAGATGCATGATTCAACGACTGACGAAATGGTTCACGGATATCTGATGTTTAAAGAAGTTATTACTTCACGGTACACAGCACACAGTCTTCATCAACCATATGCGTTATGGATAACCGAAGATTTAGCTGCTCGCATTCTTAATCAAGTGTGATGCGCTTGAAGAAAGAATGCAAATCTTTGTCCTAGTGATTACATAGTAATTGATAGCTTATATCAACCGTTCCAATTTACAATAATAGAAGAAAAAACATCCAAAAATCAAAACATCTGTTAATACTCACCCCTACAGAAAAGTCCAATCGACTGCACGTATGTTACAGTTAGTCCTGTTAAATCTAAATCCTCAATATTTCCAAAAATATCTTTCACAAATGCTCAATATGTGATGGACTCATTAAAGAACTGTTAACAGATTGGAAATACTGATATTTTCTTGTTCTCTAACATTCGAGCCCAGCCTTTTTTAACGGCAGCTGCTCGAAGATATGATTAACACTGAGAAGCAGCTACACGGATTGCCCGATGAGGAAAACAGTACAATTCTACACTTGTTCTATAATGCTTCATCTTCATCAGTCTTTTTACGATGAAAATCGAGTCTACTGCCTCTCGCATAATGAGCACTCCGAATTAACAGCCTCTAAGTAAAATTCGATCACTGATTGGTTCTAAACCAACCCGTTATACACATGCAGTACTACCACAAGCAATGATAGCGTGTTTATTGCCTTCTTTCTTCCCTAGTTCATTATTGACGAAATTGAGAGAATGCGACTAATATCTGTGAGAATAAATAGGGTCCGTGGCTATTGTGTATTTTAATTAAGTTCTGACTTTATGAATCGTGATAATAGTATCTCGTGTCGTCATGATTATTAACTTTATGGCTCCCTTTCTGATCAAATTTTGCGTGATTAAAATCACAATTGTATACGGCAACAGTTTTGAAAATGAATCTACCTAAGCAATCATTGAGTTTCAGACTTGTTATTTAAGACATAAACTGCAACTGCGAGCCCATTGTTGAGTAATAACCGGCAAGCCCAAACAATGTGAAGAATAATGGGAGAGGTGAAGACGAGCTCATTATTGTGCAATTATTTGGGCGAGCCGCGGTTATTACCAACAATGGACAAGCAAGAGCAGCTTATTTCTATTCTATCACCAAATATGATTTAAACTTTGAGAAATAAAGAAAATCTGATCAAATTCAGCTGAAGAAACATGCAATTTTTTTTCCCTTGGCAAATTCATACGGTGATTGGTTGAAAAGCTGTCAATCATCTAACTAAGACAGCTTAAATGGGAGAGACAGAAATTGCAAAGAACTAACTGCATTATGTATCAAACTAAACGAACAAGTTTGAAGTTTTACTTAATACTTCAAAAAATATATATATACAATTAATGATAAGAAAATGCAAGTGAATGTTTGAAGCATTTCAGACATCGAACTTACAGCGCACTAAATGTTGAAAAATTTTAATGTTCGTTAGTTAAATAGTCTAACGGCAATAATGTGGATACAAAAGCCAAATTGTTAATCAATACCTCAGAAGGTAAATCTACAATTAATAAAAAGAAAATCAACTCAACATTTGGTTTGTAAGATGGAAAAAGTAATATTTCCAAACAATTGACCCCGGGGCTGCTTAAAGATGCACAGAGAATGCCTGATAGTATTCGAAATACAGATTAGTCGATTAACTGTTCGTCGAAGTGATTAGAAGTACAGTATCATTTTCGTAATGAACTTTTGATCAACCCAATATGAATTCATTATTCATATCTGGATGCTAAAAAGCATTCGGGGAGTACGGATGTGTTTGCCCAGACGCTTCCAAGGTTAGACACGTTAAAGATGACAGAACTACTGATACGAGTGATTAGAAGTGACGAGATTCGTTCCTAGCCTTTTTACTTGATATTTCTCTTCACTTATTAGCTCATTGGAAGAAATCGAGCCTACAGGCCACTCATCTTCGTTAGTCATATACTACAACGGGAAAAACTTGGATAGGAAATCCGCCAATAATTCATATTCATTGTTAGTGAATATTTCATAATTTGATTATAACTTTTGCTACTCCCAGAAAGCATAAAACACATTTTGAAGTAGCAATCTAGCTTATAGGTAATTGCTAATGTTATTTCAATATTACTTCCTAAAATAGTCTAACGACAATACATTGGATAGAAATTTAGCCATTTAGACTGTTAGATGTGAAGAGATTCGTTCCTAGTCTTTTTGCATTTTACTTAAATATTTTCTCCATTTATTGGCTTAATATGTTATTCTGAAGCATGAAGGTGTCAGAAGTTATTAGTGCAGAACAAGTTCCAGATAATACTGAAAAACGATAATAAGAAAGAAAATATACGGAAATAAACTACTAAATTTTTAGTAAGGTGAATTTGTAGGCACCATGGGCAACATGTGAGGGTTAATTTATTGCAGTTCGCGTGTAAGATGAAATTGAAACTTGTTCTTTATTAATGACTTCGAATATGTCTACGAGACTGTTAAACATTTTCGACAAGCAAACTTTGATCGGATCATTTCTTTCAGCAATATTTTGTGTCCTTTCTTTTACGTTTTAATACTTTAGCGGTCATCAATTGTGGAACAATTAAAGATATTGTACATCATGATTCGAAAAAATGATTCAAAATGATTCAGAAAATACAAAAATTGCAGATAGTGAATTTTTTTTTAATCCGCTGAAAACTGCTTCTATGAAGATCCTGAATTTTTCACGTCGTTTTGCCATTTTGATTCATCTCTATTATAGCAGTCTGGGAGCGACACAGAAAATAGGGTAGTTTAAAATACTCCCAAAATAGGGTTCTTTTTACAGGCACGTCACGTGACGCCATTCGTACATGCACTAAAGCTTACATTTTCCGCTTCGGATTGTTCGAATTTCCATTGGCTACTGTAAAATTTGACTACTGGTAGAATATGATTATTCAAAACTTTTGACCGCTGCTTTTTGAAATTCACCGTCGCCTTTTGTTTATAAGAGATAATAAAAAAGGTGACAACTATAAAAAAAGAAAATTATAATAATCTGGAGCGGAAAATGTAAACACCCATAAGCTTTAGTGCATGTACAAACAACGTCACGTGACGTGTCTGTAAAAAAAGACCCTTTTTGGGGGGTATTTTAAAGTACCCTAATTTCTGGGCCGCTCCCGGACGGTATTAAGGATATATAAGGTTGACCTGAACTCTAAATCCTTATCTTTATCCACTTTCTGAATCGATGCCTACAATGATGAAGTTATATAATGCTTTAACTCTTGACATGACATAAACGAGAGGCCAATTTCAATAGTCGACTTTCACCTGGTGCTGCTCATTGAAAAGAAAATTTCATTACAAAAATTAATTCACTCTCTCCTTGAATTTTTTTATAATAATTTGCTTCCTAAAGATATATAATCATCGTTTATTTGATTATCATATCTTTACGGAAATGATATTACAGATCCTTGGGTACCAATAAACTAGCACTACACCGAAAAGTGAGGGCGCTTGTTTTGCGAA
>JAIGNY010001425.1:605000-627500 GCA_020152595.1 Chiridota heheva | reverse complement strand
TATGAAAAAAATCATTTCAAAATCATCTTAGGACAAATCACAAACCAAGAGCCTAAGAAAAATTATATCACAATTCGATTAGACCCGCTGTCGGCTTGAATTGGGCGCAATGATTATAACGCATGCGCATTGAGTGTATGTCTGTAAAACAGATGTACAACACCGATAGACCTACAGCGCTTTTGCCTTCCATGAACAACTGATGTTATTGGAGGGAGGGAAAATAAACGCTCGAGGTTACAAAGTACTCTTAGATTCGATTGTATCAAGACAAAGAGTTGTTTTTGTGATTTATAAGAGTATTTTCATACCTAATTTCGAGACTACCCGTCATAACAGCTTTAGCGTTTGAAAAACTAGATACCTCCCAATTTTTATATCTGTCAAGTTTAGATAGATAGGTAGGCCCCATAAGTATTTTACGAACCCAATTTACCTCATTTGATAATATGAGGTAACATTTATTACAAATTTGGACTTTATTTTTTAAATTCCTATCAGCCAACAATCGAACACAATTTTCTGAAATTTAGTAAGAGGGGCCTGAGCTTTCATATTTCCCCTGGAAATGAGTTGTTTATCTATTACTTTTTGGTATTTTGTAGCAAAATTTGTCTTGTTTTTATATCATGTGCCACCCCTCCCTTCTCCCTTGCTCCCCAATAGGTCATCACTGTTTAATGGGAACCCCCTGTTGAATTATTTAGAACACATCACTGTGAAGGGGCAGGCTCTAAAAATAAGTTGCAAAAATGTTAATTTGCAGCTACTCTCATATACATAGCATGATGGTACTTCAACATGCTCTGTAGTCAGTGGTGTAGCTACGGGGTGAATGGGGGACCCTATTTTTACAGCAAAATTTCAAAAATTGGGATAATCTTTGTTGTTTATATATATTTCGCTTTTCAAAACTGCCTTCAGAATTGGGCTAAATTTGAACACTTTTGTCTTTGGAGAGGGTCTTGAACCCCTCACTTTTTTAATGCTGGCTACACCACAATCAGTAGTGCCGCTATCGTCCATGGGAATATTGTGTTCGGGCCCTTGTCCAAGTATTTGCAGTATGACATTTCTTGAGCCGCTTACATTTACGTTGAGAGGTACGCAAACACTTTAATCACACTGGCATAGTATGGAGGTTTACCTATTAAAACTGGTACCTCATTGGTCAGAGACCCTGGGAATAGAAGCACAAACCTGATATGCTGGCACTTTTATCTCCAAGCCACTTGTGTCTCCCTACTAAGAACGTCGCTGGGGTATTCTGATTGAGCTCAGGATCTTCAGAATAGTGGTGGTGGTGGTGGAGGGAAGGGAGGGGGGGCATCAGATTCCCAACTGGGTGGATTTATGGGGGTTTCCCAAAAAGGAACGGTTGGATTTCTCACTGTCATGTTAATTTTCCAACCGGGGTCCCATCTTCTTTTTTTCTTTTCTTTTTTTTTTGGGGGGAGAAGGAGTGGGGAGGCACTCCAACCTTATAATGATGTCTCTGCTCCTTACCAACCATCTTGTTACACACCTGGTAGAAATGTTTACCACTGAAACTTGTATAACACACCTGTGTAACATGGAACTCCAGACTTGGTTTAATTAACATTCCTGCTTTAAATAAGACTGTCCATCTGTCATGAATTTAAGTGGTTCTTCTTCTGTGCAATGTGCCAGGGGCAAACTGTCACTTGGGAGTGAATAGGGTGGGACATGAAGGGCACTGTCACTAAGCAATCTATTGGAGAATAAAACTCTTGACCAATAGAAGATCATAAATAGTTGCACTTAAGGGGTATACATAACACAGCTGAGGAGCAGTCCCCACCACGAGAGCTCGGATAACCTATAATGTTAAAGCACTATTATGAGGGCTGGGAAAACCTAGCGCAAACACTCATTGGAAAAGACCTGAGAGGAGTAAAATGACAGAGAAATCAGTGACTATAAGGCATATAAGTGATATAGTCAGAGGGCTGTGCTGGGTCTCCTTGTCACTAACTGTCAGTCTGTCGATGTTGTGATACTCTTTTCATCTGGATAAGCTTGAAGATGATTTGAATGATCCAAGGTGCGTCCAAGTTTCCAAACAGAAAACGAGTTATTTGAAGTCACTGCAAATTTTCCATTCACCGAATTCCAACCACTCTTCTGTGTGAATGAACCGTTTTCAGAAAAGGCTGAATGTTTAACAGTGTCTTTGTTTGTTTGATGAGAGTTTAACGGCACCACAACAGCAAGGGTCAAATTGTGCCTGAGAGGTTAGACCATTCCAGAGGTAGGAAGGAAAGAAAACAGGGGGGTCGAGAGAAAGACGAGAACTAAAAGCCATAAAGCCGGGATCGAGAGAGGAGGTGAATGGGTAAAAAAATAATGTAGAGAGAGAAGGGGTGGGGAAGTAGGACTGAATATGGTTGTAGAGGTAAGCATGATGAAGGAAGAAGATAATTTTATCTACAGGTTTTTTTGGAAGAGCTCGGCTTTTGAGTTGTGGGCAGCAAGGGAAGCTCTGGGAAGGTTGTACAGGGGCAAGCAAGGAGAATGTGATGGACTGTGAGAGTGCAATGGCAATTGTTGCAGAGGGGTGGGGGAGCCAATAAGGAAGTGGGAGTGAGTGAGGTGGTTGTGGGTGTTTAATACAGGGTCTTATCTAAGGCTTCACATGAGTGATATAACCCAATAAATAACCAAATGTAGCACCCCCATAGTAATAGAGTCCCCAACCCAATAAGCATATCTAAACTAAGATCATAATAGCAATTTTTCATTTTAAAGGGAACATTTACCTCTGTAACAAGACATCAATATTTGAACGAAAGGTAACTATTAACGCAATATATTTTTTCTTCCCCCTGGAAAATCTGCCTCACACTTTTCAATGAAATCATTGTAGCACATTTTTTTTTCTTCAAATCTAATTATATTTTACAACTGATGGTGCATTACTCTTTTCCCATTATCTATCAAATCATTCCAAGAATAAGCATTTCAAAATTGGTCATAACTTTTCTCTGGGCTGTCAGATTGCATAACAAATCTTTTTAATATCACTTTTATACTTTCCATCCTTGTTTTTGACCAAAATAAACGAATAACTTATTTGATTGGTTTAGTGTTACACAACACATTACTTTGCGAATGCAGGACATTCATGTGTACCTTGTACGTCTGTTAAATAAGCTTGTCTGCTATTTCAATTAAAAAAGTGGCTCTATCAGATCTACAGTAACTTAAAACACAAAATATATACAAAACTGGTATGTCTATTCTTGTTTGAGGCAGATGAATTTATAGATAAATAATTAGGGGATAAATGGTACACAAATATAAACATTCACATAGCACATAAGAAAAGTCAAAGAAAATACTTTATTTGATAGTACAATCTATTTATGTCTTTTGGTTCAATTGTAAGTCTGGTTTCAACTTCATCACAAATAAGCAAAGCATTAAACCCTTCATATGTATAAGTTCTTCTTTAAATATATATAGATGTGTAACAGCAACTTATGCTAGATTTCTTTAAAATCCATGGAAATTTGCTAAAAACAAATCATCAAAATCAGTTAAAATTAACCATTTTAGAGCATTTCGAAATTTCAGGTCAAAATATGCAAATTTCTGTTCCTCTTTATGTTCCTCTTCTGATGTATGTGGGCGGAATTCTTATTTCCTTGTGTAACCCCTTTCTATTGTTTTTAAATTCTCTTTATGTTCCTCTTCTGATGTATGTGGGCGGAATTCTTATTTCCTTGTGTAACCCCTTTCTATTGTTTTTAAATTCATTGTCAAACATTTGTGAAAAATGGAAAAGAGTTTAAACCAAACGTTTTTAAGTATTGACCATACTCTTAACCATAATCTAGCAGGAATAGACTTTGTCCTCATTTTCAAGAACTTTATTTCATGAACGAAATGTAACTAATTACATAAAGCTTTTCATCTACCCATTCGTAGACTTTTAAACTTTGATTTGGACTACAGCTGTATTTTACTTTACATCTGAGCAAGCTTTATATGTTTACTTTAAAGACCAGGCATCAGCTAATGATGTAAATTAGATTTAGTGTTAAATTGAGTATTTGAAAGCTTTGTGAAATAACACAACAAATAATTGTTTACACAAATGCAGTATTGATTGTCTCGTGAGTGGAGCTGCCATTCATTTCCTGTTTTTTTCCCTTCGAAATTGTAATCTGCAATAGTTTTAAAGAGAGCAACTAGCTTTTTGTTTGTTTTTTTGTCATATCCTACAGTGCAAAATAAATTCTCTCAGTCAATAGCGGAAAAAGACAATATATTACACTATAAAAATATCGTATATCATACTGCATTACATCACATATTATACATACCCTGATAAAGCTCAAATTTTGATTTGTTGTGTCTGAAACGTAATAGTCTTTTAAGTAGACTTCCTTGTCAATATTTTCTTGCACCAAACTGTAAGGTAAATGTTCTAGATGTCACTAGTCTTTTATGACAGCCTTTCGAAGTATGTGTCTATAAAGTACTACAAATAAAAGACTATTAGATATCAAAAAATCTATCAATGCCTCAACCTGGTGTCAGAAAATGGACAAAAAATCTCATCAATATATTCTAAAAGAATCCTTAAAAAGTTCTACGTATTTTCCTGCTCCTCCACATCATTTCTCTTTGCACAGTGCATAAAAATGCTTAACACGATTTTGCACTATACAAATTAATTATTGGTTTAAATTAATAACATTATGTTGAACATGAAAATTATTGACCATTAACCAGTTACATGGCACTTTACTTTTTCTAAGTTGAGTTTTTTAAAGGACCAATAATGATAGTTTGCATAAAACATTAAAGCATCGCATCTTGTTTATCTTTTCTGTTGATGCTAAGATATATTGTGGTACCCATATTCATGTCTTACACTGCTCCGATATTAAAATGTACTGATCCAATTCATTACTGTAGGTAAAACAAAGAAAGATATAATATGAAAGAATCATTTAATGTAACAATATTTCACATGTAGTATAAACATTTATTCCATTTTATCGTGTATGAAGTATGCTGTAAAAAACCAGGATGGATGGAGACATCATTCGATGCTGTATCACTGTCAGTCACAGCATTCTTCTTCGGTTGGTATAGCTGTAGCTTCCATGCAAGCTAAATGACTGTTGGGTAAATTCAGATCTAGTCCTGGTACTGCACTTATTTGAGCACATTTTTTCTTTTAGAAATATAGTACTTATTTGATTTCTCTGTTGCTCTGCCGCAATCTTTGAGGGAAAGTAAAAGATATAATTTAATATCAAGACAATGTGATGCTGCAGTACTTTCCTCTCAAACAACTGAGGGATACTTGAAAAACAATTTACATCAAATGATAATGTAGATTATGAATAAAAATATGACACGTTAAGTAAAAACAAAAATTGTGATGGTTTGCTATACAATCATTTCGGTTTTGCTATACACATTTTTTGACCAAATGTGCTTTTAATTGAAGTTTTGAGCTCTTTTAGTGTTAGAGCAGAGGCATAATTCAAATAGTTTTGCAAGTAGCCCAAAGAGTAATTTCAAGTAGACAAGACAGCATTTTAACAATGTAAACATTCACCCTTCTTACATTTTGGGCTTCAAAAGTCAGAAATTATATTAAAGATCTTAAATCTTTTCCCCCTAATATACTCTGTTCTGAAATGAATATAATTTGTTATTTCTAGATATACCGTATAGGGGCCTTAAAGCAACATGCATGAAGGCAATTTGTGTACAAATCAATTGTTGGCTTTCTTATGAAGGTGAGAAAAATGGCTGCAATATAATAGCAGAACTCTAAAAGAGAGCAACACTCCATATGGAACCGTACTACACCCATGTTATACTCTTTTCAATCTACAAAAACAATATGACAGAATAAATGAACTGTAATGACAAGATTTTTGAAGACGGTACATAATGTTGCTGTAAAGTCCTGTCAACAGTACACTGCTTTGTATACTGTATACTGTATCTAAGGAGCCAAACTAAGAATCAACAGAGTTAAGCAAATTTGTTGTCTATCTCAGTATTGCTGAAAAAAATAATAAGTTTTCAGATCTACATGTACTATAAGATTGTTTTATGGGGCCTGTAAAAGCATGAAATAATCACAAATCTGCAATGTAGAACATCAAGCATAACATTTTTCAAATGATAACAGATCTAAAATTAACAAGACTGACAACAAGAACATAAAAATAGTGAATAGTATTTTGTAGCTTGTTCTCACCCAGAAAAAAACACATTATTTCTGCATTAATGCTCTATACTGGTCTAGCCAGACCCCTAGCTTGATTTAAAAAAGGGCAGGGTGCTAGACTTGTTGAGGGGCACATTAATGCGTGTAAACCGCTGCGTCTTTTCGACATGTAGGACAGGGGTCCCTTAAGGCTTAAGCCCCTGGGAAGAAGTTCTGGAATTTTAGTTATAATCATACCTCTGAATGAAACTATTTTGATTGATGAGGACCTGTTGTTAGCCAAACAGGACAATTCTTTTCTATGCTATCATTCTGTGTTCTGTATACATGTAAGGTATTCATTTATGAGGTTCAATAAGGTTATTAAGTAAAAAATAAAAATAATAATAAATGTTACATTTTTTCTGAGGGGCATGGCGAACCCCCGTGGGGTGGGCGCACCATCAGAGGGGCAGGGCGGGCTGTCCCTGTGAAATAGCTTAGCTAGGGGTCTAAGCCAGATAATGATAAAGAGTATGCTTCAAATCAACTCAGAAAAATACCTTGACTTACAGACCTATGTGCTTAACTTTTCAACATCCCAGAATTTTGATAAAATTGTTTTTGGAGCAATGATAAAACAAAAAACATTTTGTGGTAATTTAAACTAGTTGAATTTGTATAAACTTTCTATATCAAAGCGTTGTGTAAGGTAAATATACAATGTATTATCGGGCACTGCAAACTTATGTTCAAAACCAATATCAGGTTTATGTTATGTTTTTTTGTGTTATATCTGTGATCCAAAAGTGAAACGGCATATTTTTGATTTAAAAAATAAGTTGCAAAAAGTAGCAAATAATCAACATTCATTAGCAAGTACCACAATGCAATGTGTTAAGGGTCATACTATTTTCTAACTGTGCAGCCTGCATTGCATCTGCATGACAGTTTTAGAAGTTAACACAGAAGTATTGTTTTTGATGTCAAAGATGACATAATAATACTCAAATTTTTATAGTAGTCTGAAATTATCTGAGTATGACCATGACTACTCCAACAAACTTAGTAGGACTACAGTATATTAAACTGTTACTTTAGTTAGGACATACCAGAGAAGACGGTAAACATTAACAATTTTTCAATACTTCGGGACACGCAAACTAAAGGGGGATACTACTATAATTCCTCAATTGTGTTAGAATCTGCAGTTGCTCTTAAGAATGTTACCCAAAAAGAATGAGTAATATTAGAACTAAGCAAATTATTATCAATGTTGTATGCTTATATTTTAAAACACTAAGAATGTCAATCATAAGGTAAGTTTTTTAGTAAGAATATCAGTACTAAGGGCAATCTAACACGGGGATGATGCGGGCTGTTAATGTATGCTTTATAAATTATATTACTGGAACTGCCATTCAGTTTTTGTCTAGTGAAGTTCTGTTATGTAATAATTGATGTGGTCAACTGCCGGTAGGCCCTAGGCCGCAAATTATTTTATGGGGTGACTCATAATAGTACTGGTCTAGTCTAACTTCTGAGCAGAGACTATTCAATTATTGGTCTGACTTCTGACTGAGTAAGGCAATAAATGGAATATGCTTCTAGCCTTATATGTCTCTCATGCACCTTCATATTCCTACTATGTACTCATCAATCATAAAAATGGACTTGTTTTACATAACAATTTTGTCCGACCTCGCTAATTTGGGTAACAAATTCGAGTCATACTACAGTAATAGGCCCTAATAGGTCTTAGTACTAACGTTAGACCTAGTATGCCTACTGCCAGTGCCAACTAGGCCTAGCAGTTAGGCCTAAGTATTTGGTGCATAAACAGATCGTTCTTTGGTATGCCTAAACCTAGTACCAACAAATCCCAAATTGTGGATAACGGTAACAAGAATATCATTTGCTTATATCCGTAAGCTCTGTCAATAATCGTACAATCAAATCAAATTTATTTTGCATAATTCCGTCCATGTCTCAATGCATTGCCATAATAACAACCTAATGTTACGGAAAAGCCACACCGTATCACGTTAGGAAGGAAATTAACTCTAAGAAGTGAGATTTGGACTGGCATTTTTCCTGAGCATTTTCATCCACTAAAAGTACCTAAAAGTGGCTTAAATTTGACGAAACTAATAGTTCACTTTATAAAAGCATACTGAGTTTAATAAAAAGTTGTCTGCTATGAATTATTGACCATTAACCAGTTACATGGCACTTTACTTTTTCTAAGTTGAGTTTTCTAAAGGACCAATAATGATAATTTGCTTAAAACATTAAACCATCTGCATCTTGTTTACCTTTTCTGTTGATATCAAGATATATTGTGGTACCCATATCCATGTCTTACACTGCTCCAATATCAAAATGTACTGATCCAATTCATTACTGTAGGTAAAACAAAGAAAGATATAATATGAAAGAATCATCTAATGAAACAATATTTCACATATAGTATAAACATTTATTTCATTCTATTATGTATGAAGTATGCTGTAAAAAAACCAGGATGGATGGAGACATCATTCGATGTTGTATCACTGTCAGTCACAGCATTCTTCTTCGGTTGGTATTGCTGTAACTTCCATGCAAGCTAAATGACTGATGGGTAAATACAGATCTAGTCCTGATACTGCACTTATTTGAGCACATTTTTTTATGACTTTGCTAATGTAGGTAACAAACTCGGGTCATACTACAGTAATAGGCCCTAGTAGGCCTTAGTACTAACGTTAGACCTAGTATGCCTACTGCCAGTGCCAAATAGGCCTAGCAGTTAGGCCTAAGCATTTGGTGCATAAACAGATCGTTCTTTGGTATGCCTAAACCTAGTACCAGCAAATCCCAAATTGTGGATAACGGTAACAAGAATATCATTTGCTTATATCCGTAAGCTCTGTCAATAATCGTACAACCAAATTAATTTTATTTTGCATAATTCTGTCCCATGTCTCATTGCATTGCCATAATAACAACCTAATGTTACGGAAAAGCCACACCTTATCACGTTAGAAGGAAATTAACTCTAAGAAGTCAGAATTTGGACTGGCATTTTTCCTGAGCATTTTCATCCACTAAAAGTGACTTCAATTTTACGCCCTAATAGTTCACTTCATAAAAGCATGCTGAAGTTTAATAAAAGAGTTGTCTGCTATGAAGAAAAGTGACTTTCATAGATCAGAAAAACGATTGACGAATCTTACCTTTTCAAAGATCATCACAAAATGGGCCACGAAAAATCTTTATTTTGGGAACTTTACCGAGACTGAACTGCTGGGATCCCGATTTAACCCGAAATATATTGTCTTGTACGTCATGTAATCTTCTTCTGTAGTGACGAAGATTAAAACTGTATAAATTAGAGCAATTTGAATTATCCGGATTCATTCAGGAGTGATTATTTTACAAACCACGAAATGCCCAATTCGAACTTCCGGGTCAAGGACTCAGAAATTAATAATATTGCAGTAACGGTCATATAGCAAGGTCATGTTCCCAACTGTGTAGTGTGAGTCTTAGCTCGCCTTTAGACAATTCAATATAGATTTATGCCGAAACGTTGTCTTGTTTACCAGTCAACAACTATGTAAATACTGTAACCCGATTAATAACACAACAACAGTGCGTATGCACGTGCAAACACGCATCGCCTGGTTTGGAAAAAAGTTAGCATCTCTTATGTCAAAACGTCGTTAAAACAGCCTAAAATTAGGAAGAAAGGTTCATAGGTTTTTGTCAATTTCATGAGGGTGTCTCCTTTTCGGTCGCAACTTAAAACATGCTCTCCAATTCGCTCCGTCCAGCTAGTACTCATACACATCAGCCTGATAATGTTGTCAACACCAATATTATCTTTATTGTAAGAATAGCGTTCCTTTTTCGTATTACATCGAAACGATGTTAACGACGTATGACGTTTTTAATGAGTTGCTGTTTTTAATGTGAGTTGCACTTAAACAGCCTCTACTGATATATTGTCTTCCAAAGAGTTACCATTATTATTTTTGCAGGCATACATGACAAAGTAATTTCACTTCCTATTTGAATAAACAGAGAGGAGCTTACAAAAATCCTTTCTTCTGGTCAATTTGATCACTTTAGTATGTATATGATTTATCAACTTCATTAGTGTATTGGAATCAACATTTTGCAGTATGCATTTTGTTTGATCCCGTGCCTAGTTTTATGTTGTACAAGGTATTGGATGTCACACTGTGTCAGTGTCTAGTGAAACATGCATGATATATCAATTTCATTAGCAGTTTGGGTCAACATTCTGTAGTATTCATTTGGCTAGTTCCGCTTGAAGTTGGGAATTCGATCATGGGAATAAGTGTTGCATCAATATTTTGTGTGAAGCTCAAACTACTCATCAGCATTAGAAGAGTTGATGTGTCAACACTTTGCAGTGTGCAGTTGAAATGCATGAAGCGAATTGAAATGGTGTTCATGTTGAATTGATTGAAAAGCTAGTCAAAAAATTAGTTACAAAATCTATTAATATTATCTTGTCATTTCTTGATATCCACTAGCAATTTTACCTCTGAGCCATTTGATAGCCTATAAGGACATTATAAATGCTTACGGTAATAAAAAATAGTGTTTTTGTTATTAGTGTTATTATGATCTTAACTTTAATTTAATAATCCTTCCAAAATCAAATTGCAAAGACATTGGAACTTAAAAGAGTGAGGATTTTCTCTATAGAAAGATTTCATCACGTGATTCTAACACTCAAATTGACTCAAGTTTGCAGGGCAGCGGCGTCTTTGCGTTTCACGCGTCTTCGCACAGCTCAGTCACATCACACTTACAACAAACCTACAACATGCTAACTTACCACTTTAGCGAATTTTCAACTACTTGCAAGTTTTTGTCACTTCCGATTTTACTTCAAATTTCGTAAGTTTGATATCTTCACGGGATATATGATAACGTCAACGCCAGCTGATTGTTCGTTATAATCAGACAAAGCCTACATACCTGATATAAAGTGCTCATTGCAAATGCTATTGTGAATTGTAGGTTGAAGCCGTCGCGTCGTTCTGGCGTAATTATCTTACAAAGCTAATCTTATATAATAACATGCAAACGTATGTAAGTCTTATTAAGTGTACAGCAGACGATAGTAGTATTGTCCGAACTGGCGATGTAAATAAAGTCATGTGACCTCGTGACGTTAGCTGAAACACCCTTATAGGAATTAAATCGTTCCATGATTTCTAAAAAGTGTCAATAGTATTAGATCTTCCGTTATAACTGTGTAATCAATATAATTCGCACAAACGGATGAACATGTTGACATTTTATATAATTGACTTAACGGAATACTTCATTAGCTCTTTTAATATATATGTTATTGTAGCGTGGTTTGATACTGCTATTGGAACATTCCAGATGCTACGGTAAAACGGATTTTCGTAAATTATATCGTGAAAATCTTAGCTTTTGTGGTTGGGTGTCGGGAACCACCAGTCGCGTATGCACAAATCTCGGGTGTAACGTTATATCACTCCGTGCTCATGTTGGGACATAACGCAACATACACCATCATGGGTAGATAGAAATTTTAGAATAAAAAGAAACAGCAAGGAATGAAAGTCATTTCGTAACTGGTCCTTTTACACCTTTTAAGCTGTTTTTTTACTAGAAATTCGAACTAATTATACTCTTCTTTGTATTAATTTACCCTTTCATTATTTTGTGTGTAGCTACTTTGTAGAAAATGGTTGTGAATGAGCAAGTTGGTTTGAGCCAATCGTTTTGCAGATACATGATCAAATGACCAATAGCGTGTCGAAGGAAGGCTAGTGGGGACAAAAACACTTCAATTTGGATAACAAATCATCAATTTTGGATACAAATACTGAGCCCTTCCCCCTCCCCACCCCAAAACAAATTGAAAGCTAGACACATCCCTGAACTTGACCTGCGAGATTGTCATCGTATCTATATATGCGGTAGACAAACAATTGCTTAATTCCATTTTCGTCTGTGTAGCAATCCATGACATGATTCATCCACCATGAAACAAGACTCTTGCGTAAACTTGGACAGATCAGTGGGATTAAATCGATAACAGAGAGGCAGCAGGTATCTGTCCTGATTGATTTATGCATCTTTCGTCATCAAACTGCAACTGATGATATAGCCAACAGAAGAAATACAAATTCTATTTACTGTATTGGATAATTTGTATGGCTCGGGGCTTGCAGTCCTCAAGAATGTTATCCTATCTTTAGTGTTTAGTACCTCCTATTATGGTTGTATAGATCGGTAATGCAATAGGTTGGGGTACCGTTCTTTTTGATGCGGTTTTTGTTCAAAACCTTTTTGATTATGTTATCCACATAACAAAGTAGAATTGCAATGTTTTTACGTCTTGTCCTCTACTAACTGACAAACATGTATTCATTTCCCACAAACTGGAATCCAATGTAATAATTGACTCAAAAGCTATTTCTCGTATATACTGCATAAGAGTATGTATGGCAAAATCTAGCAGTCTAGCAATTTCTCGTTGCGTTGTCTGTGAATCAACCCGCACATCCCCGATCACTTCAGTAGTCTCAACAACACTGCAGCACGTTTTTTAAATGGAGAAAACGAATAGGTTATATTCAACAAACATATACGTATTTATATTCAACTTTGCTGAAATATGAGTAGATCAGAGTTTGATAAATATCTATACATATATATATACTTATATATGTGTATATATATATATATATATATATATATATATATATATATATATATATATATATATATATATATATATATACTTATATATATATATATATATATATATACTTATATATGTATATATATATATATATATATATATATATATATATATATATATATATATGTGTGTGTGTGTGTGTGTGTATAATATATGTATATATATATATATATATATATATATATATATATATATATATATATATATATATATATATATATATATATATATATAAATATATATATATATATATATATATATATATATATATATATATATATATATATATATATATATATATATATACATATATGTTTATATGCATATATATATATCTATATATATATATATCTATATGTATATATATATATATATATATATACATATATATATATATATATATATATATATATATATATATATATATATATATATATATATATATATATATATATATATATATATATATATATATATATATATATATATATATATATATATATATATATATATATATATATATATATATATATATATATATACACACACATCTGCCGCTTGAGTAACCTTTTTGCATCATATTCGTAGTGCACGTGCATTGTGCAAACGATATAATCGTCACTGGTGATGTTAACATTCACTTGGATCAAATTAATGAATCTTATTCTGCAAGGTTTATCGAGCTTTTGAACATGCTTAATATGAAACAACACGTATGCGCACCAACACATATTAATGGACACACCCTTGACATTGTTGCCAGTACTTGCCGCATTAAGTCAGACCTTTGCACTGACGTTCAGATATTAGACACTGGTGTTTCTGATCATCATCTTGTGACTTTCCATTTATCTAATTATTTTGCTACCCACAAGGGATGTCCAACAAAATTAATGAGGAAGTTACGCCAAATTGATATGCCAGCGTTCAATGCCGGTTTATCAACAGCGTTAAGTGGGATTGATTACTCTTCCTCAAACTCTGCAGCTGTTTCAATTGACTGTGCTCTCCGATCAGTTTTGGACACACATGCTCCACTCAAATCTTTCAAAGCCCGAGCTCGCATGACTCCTTGGATCACGGAGGAAATACTCGCAGCTAGACGGACCAGGAGATCACTCGAAGCCCGATATAAGCGCACTAAGCTTACAATTCACAAGCAGTTGTTCTCATGCCAAGTCAAAAAGGTTGCCGGTTTAATTAAAGAAGCCAAGCGAGCCTTTTACACTGACAAATTGTGCTTGTCTAATTCTTCCCAAAAGGATCTCTTTTCACTTTTCACAAAGCTGACAAAATCCGTTCACTCCAAGGTAATTCCTACCACGATACCTGAAGTTGACTTACCTGAGCATTTTGCTGATTACTTTCTAGACAAAATCTCTAAAATACGAAATGAACTAGATAAACCAGGAACCATGTGCCAAAATACTCAACATCAAATTTCCAAAACTAGTTCGTCCTTGTCTCAGCTATCACCAAATTCAATCGAAGAAATTAAGGAAGTGATCAAGTCGCGACCCATCAAGACCTGCAGTCTTGATCCTCTGCCTGAAGAATTGTTCAGTGATTCCATTAACAGCATCATACCTGCTCTAGTTGAAATGATCAATCTATCGTTCTTGAATGGATCATTTCCCACAAGTATGAAGCAGGCTATTATTACTCCACTTTTAAAGAAGTCCATCTTGGACAAAGAGTTACTAAAAATCTACAGACCAGTATCCAACCTATCGTTTGTTTCAAAACTGTTGGAGAGGATCGCGTCTCTTCGACTACATAAGTATTTTGCCGACAATGGAATTTATCCTCGCAATCAATCGGCATACAGATCTCATTACAGTGTAAAGAGTGCGCTGTTACACATCAGCGATAGTATACTACACTCCCTTGATTCCAAAGAGGTGTTGTTATGGTTTTACTAGATATGTCCGCAGCATTCGACACTATAGATTATACTATTCTTCTTGATACGCTCAAATCATATTTTGGCATTTCTGGTAATGCTCTGAAGTGGATTCATTCTTATCTCACGCACAGAAGTTTCAAGGTTGTCATTGATAAGTACCATTCTACTGTCAAGGATCTCCACTACGGTGTACCTCAAGGAAGCGTGCTTGCTCCCTTTTTATATACGGCTTATACTGCACCCTTAGCTGATCTTATTGAAAAATGTGGACTTTACTATCATTTTTATGCTGATGATATACAGCTATGGTTGCCAGTAAATCTAGATGATAACGATGAAATTTTGTCTGTCACTAAAAGATTTGAAACCTGTATTCTAACCATATGTAATTGGATGACTAGCCACAAGCTCAAGCTCAATGCCGACAAATCTGAGTTACTTCTATTCCATCCAAAATCACGCCGGAAGCCAGTCCCTGATCTAAATCTATATATCGATGGCGTCACCATCTCAAAAAGCACTTCTGCCAGGAACTTAGGGGTTATATTCAATAGTTGTCTCTCATATAATGCCCACTTGGCAACTGTTTGTAAAAATGCCTACTGGCATTTACGTAACATTTTCTCAGTCAAGAAGTACATACCGCTCTCAATGCTTTCCACTCTTGTTCATGCTTTTATTAGTTCGAGACTTGATTTTTGTAATAGCTTATTTGTTGGTTTACCAAATTATCAAATTCAACGTCTCCAGAAAATTCAAAACCATGCTGCTCGTCTGCTTTCATCCTGCACGAAATTCGACCATATCACTCCAATTCTGTTTAACCTTCATTGGCTACTTATTCAGTTTAGAATAAAATTCAAAATTCTTATGTTCGCCCATAAATCTGTCTATAAATCCGGACCTTCTTACTTACATTTAAAAGTTTTTTAACCCAATTCGTTTTACCAGACAGTCAACTGCTCCAACTCTTGTTTTACCAAAATTCAATTCTAAATCTGCTGGTCAAAGATCTTATTCTGTTGCTGCCTGTACCTTGTGGAATAATTTACCCGTTCAATTACGTGCAATTCACTGTTACAATGTTTTTAAATCTCAACTGAAAACCCACCTTTTTAAATGTGCTTATAATCTTTAGTCTTTGTTTTATGTATTGATTCATTGTGTATACTTATTTTAGGTATTTCAGTAATTTGTACTTTTACTTTATTTGTTTAACTTCATTTGTTTATATTTCTTATTCAGCATGTTCAGCTTTTAATCTTTAGTTTAGCCTATGAATTATGTATTAATTAATTGCGTATTTATATTTTAGGTATTTCAATTTTTTGCTTTTAAATTTCTAGTTTTATACTTCATTTGTTTCATATATCTTATCATTTACTTTACTTACTGTTCCGCGCTCCTGACGATTTAGTTCAAAGGGGCGCGTTATAAATATATGTGTATTATTATTATTATTATTATTGTATGCATCATTTTCGTAAAGCGAAATATATATATATATATATATATATATATATATATATATATATATATATATATATATATATATATATATATATATATATATATATATATATATATATATATATATATATATATATATATATATATATATATATATATATATATATATATATATATATATATATATATATATATATCTATATTTATATATGTATATGTATATTATATATATATATATATATATATATATACATACATATATATATACATATATATATATATATATATATATATATATATATATATATATATATATATATATATATATATATATGTGTATATATACATATATATATATATATATTATATATATATATATATATATATATATATATATATATATATATATATATATATATATATATATATATATATATATATACATATGCCGCTTGAGTAGCCTATTTGCATCATATTCGTAGTGCACGTGCATTGTATGCATCATTTTTGTAAGACGGGTGTCTTTTTTCATTATGGTTGTAATGCAAATCACATACAATGCTGGTTTACATTGTTGATTCGATATTGCCGGTCCATTTTTACAATATGTTTGTTGAATACTCGATACTACAGGTATCAGAATTGACCTCTTTCATAATGCGGGTATCAAAACAGTATAATTTCATATACTGCAGGTATGCCTACCAAAACCTCTGTCATACTGCGGGTATAATTTTCGGGTGATGGGCTGCACACTCCCAACACTTTTAGTATGAAGTGCCCCCCCCCCCTCCCCAACCGCCACCCGCTCCCCGGGATAAAGTTGTCTCTATACATCTACATACTTTTAATCATTAAAATGTTGTATATGTAAAGTTTGGATGGCACCTGATGTCAGGAATGAAATCTCTTTATTTGCTAACCTACTTTATTATTTCCCGGCCATTTTCTTCATGTCGGCATTTGATGCAACTCCCGACGCCATTTTGTATACGCCATTCTTTTCACCTTAATAGCATTATGATACAATAACTCTGCATAACTCTTTTCATATACAAATATATATGATACAGAGGCCGGAATATTATAGAAATAGTTTGGAGATAAAAAACATGTTGATATCTTATTACATCTCGGAGTTAATACATTTAAAAAACTTCACCAGTTTGTCGAAAAGTGTCCATGCAATGTACAGTGTAACATAGTAATTGCACAACCACCATGTATATCTTATATATCAATATGTCTTGTATATCAATATTTTTTCCCAAGAAATTTATACACTGATCTGCCGTCAACTCACTTCATCATAAAGTCCTCAAATGATAAAATCATTAAAACGTCACGGTTCCACATCCATTACGTGAAAAGCTTTTACATAATTTAAAGACAGCGATACTCATGATTTAATGATCTTTTTTCGTATATAGTCAAGCAATCAAAGGAGGGCGAAATTGGGAGGCGAATCTTGATTTGGAAGGTAGTTTTAGTTACAGGCAAAACGCTCTCCCATTGAGGGAAGAAGACTTGATACGACAGTACGAAATTCATGTCGGCAACCGCAATTTTCTCAGTTACTACTTAAAACGCTTATTTGATTAGAAATCGTAGTTTAACGGTCGATATTTCGTTGCATGATCGACTTAACGAAGACGTGACGTTCACGAAGCAATGGAGCGCGTCGAAGGCAAAAATTGGTGGTGTCTGAAACATTATTTGGTAATCGATGGTCTTTTTGACACACATTAGAAATACTTTCTGTTATGTTCGATGGTTACGACCGACGAATTAAAACGGCTGTTTAAAAGACTAGAGTTATAAAATACAGATTGAAACAGCCCCGATTAATGCCTTCTTTCAGTCGGAATAGCTGTAGTGATGTCTGTGGTTCACCTGTAAAGCTTGACATTAATACAAAATAGTAGAATATTTTGATTTCCGTCATCATTAGTGGACGAATATGTAGAACAGTGCCGTAGCTTGCGTAGAGCCTTGGGTGTAGCAGCCAGCCTTTCCGATGGGCCAATGGTTAAGAGTGAAGGAGGAGGGAGGCGTTCTCCGATGAGAAAATGCTAATGGCCTAAAATATTTCCGGACATTTTGTCAAAATGCCAGTCTAAGCCAGGTCTGCGTGCCTATTTCTACAACTTTGCAATTAAAAAAGTATTTGTAAGTGATGTAAAATGTTAAAATCTAAAATGATTAAGTATACGCCTCAAGTCGTCTCATATTGTATTGGCTGTTTATGTCGTTAGCATAGGCCTCAAGTCGTCTCATATTGTATTGGCTGTTTATGTCGTTAGCATAGGCCTCAAGTCGTCTCATATTGTATTGGCTGTTTACGTCGTTAGTATAGGCCTCAAGTCGTCTCATATTGTATTGGCTGTTTACGTCGTTAGCATAGGCCTCAAGTCGTCTCATATTGTATTGGCTGTTTATGTCGTTAGCATAGGCCTCAAGTCGTCCTCATTTGTATTGGCTGTTTATGTCGTTAGCATAGGCCTCAAGTCGTCTCATATTGTATTGGCTGTTTACGTCGTTAGCATAGGCCTCAAGTCGTCTCATATCGTATGGGCTGTTTATGTCGTTAGCATAGGCCTCAAGTCGTCTCATATTGTATTGGCTGTTTACGTCGTTAGCATAGGCCTCAAGTCGTCTCATATTGTATTGGCTGTTTATGTCGTTAGCATAGGCCTCAAGTCGTCTCATATTGTATTGGCTGTTTACGTCGTTAGTATAGGCCTCAAGTCGTCTCATATTGTATTGGCTGTTTACGTCGTTAGCATAGGCCTCAAGTCGTCTCATATTGTATTGGCTGTTTATGTCGTTAGCATAGGCCTCAAGTCGTCTCATATTGTATTGGCTGTTTATGTCGTTAGCATAGGCCTCAAGTCGTCTCATATTGTATTGGCTGTTTACGTCGTTAGCATAGGCCTCAAGTCGTCTCATATCGTATGGGCTGTTTATGTCGTTAGCATAGGCCTCAAGTCGTCTCATATTGTATGGGCTGTTTATGTCGTTAGCATAGGCCTCAAGTCGTCTCATATTGTATGGGCTGTTTACGTCGTTAGCATAGGCCTCAAGTCGTCTCATATTGTATGGGCTGTTTATGTCGTTAGCATAGGCCTCAAGTCGTCTCATATCGTACTGGCTGTTTACGTCGTTAGCATAGGCCTCAAGTCGTCTCATATTGTATTGGCTGTTTATGTCGTTAGCATAGGCCTCAAGTCGTCTCATATTGTATGGGCTGTTTACGTCGTTAGCATAGGCCTCAAGTCGTCTCATATTGTATTGGCTGTTTACGTCGTTAGCATAGGCCTCAAGTCGTCTCATATTGTATGGGCTGTTTACGTCGTTAGCATAGGCCTCAAGTCGTCTCATATTGTATGGGCTGTTTATGTCGTTAGCATAGGCCTCAAGTCGTCTCATATTGTATGGGCTGTTTACGTCGTTAGCATAGGCCTCAAGTCGTCTCATATTGTATGGGCTGTTTACGTCGTTAGCATAGGCCTCAAGTCGTCTCATATTGTATGGGCTGTTTATGTCGTTAGCATAGACCTCAAGTCGTCTCATATCGTACTGGCTGTTTACGTCGTTAGCATAGGCCTCAAGTCGTCTCATATTGTATTGGCTGTTTATGTCGTTAGCATAGGCCTCAAGTCGTCTCATATTGTATGGGCTGTTTACGTCGTTAGCATAGGCCTCAAGTCGTCTCATATTGTATGGGCTGTTTACGTCGTTAGCATAGGCCTCAAGTCGTCTCATATTGTATTGGCTGTTTACGTCGTTAGCATAGGCCTCAAGTCGTCTCATATTGTACTGGCTGTTTACGTCGTTAGCATAGGCCTCAAGTCGTCTCATATTGTATTGGCTGTTTACGTCGTTAGCATAGGCCCCAAGTCGTCTCATATTGTATTGGCTGTTTACGTCGTTAGCATAGGCCTCAAGTCGTCTCATATTGTACTTGGCTGTTTACGTCGTTAGCATAGGCCTCAAGTCGTCTCATATTGTACTGGCTGTTTACGTCGTTAGCATAGGCCTCAAGTCGTCTCATATTGTATTGGCTGTTTACGTCGTTAGCATAGGCCTCAAGTCGTCTCATATTGTACTGGCTGTTTACGTCGTTAGCATAGGCCTCAAGTCGTCTCATATTGTATTGGCTGTTTACGTCGTTAGCATAGGCCTCAAGTCGTCTCATATTGTATTGGCTGTTTACGTCGTTAGCATAGGCCTCAAGTCGTCTCATATTGTACTGGCTGTTTACGTCGTTAGCATAGGCCTCAAGTCGTCTCATATTGTACTGGCTGTTTACGTCGTTAGCATAGGCCTCAAGTCGTCTCATATTGTATTGGCTGTTTACGTCGTTAGCATAGGCCTCAAGTCGTCTCATATTGTACTGGCTGTTTACGTCGTTAGCATAGGCCTCAAGTCGTCTCATATTGTATTGGCTGTTTACGTCGTTAGCATAGGCCTCAAGTCGTCTCATATTGTATTGGCTGTTTACGTCGTTAGCATAGGCTTCAAGTCGTCTCATATCGTACTGGCTGTTTACGTCGTTAGCATAGGCCTCAAGTCGTCTCATATTGTATTGGCTGTTTACGTCGTTAGCATAGGCCTCAAGTCGTCTCATATTGTACTGGCTGTTTACGTCGTTAGCATAGGCCTCAAGTCGTCTCATATTGTACTGGCTGTTTACGTCGTTAGCATAGGCCTCAAGTCGTCTCATATTGTATTGGCTGTTTACGTCGTTAGCATAGGCCTCAAGTCGTCTCATATTGTACTGGCTGTTTACGTCGTTAGCATAGGCCTCAAGTCGTCTCATATTGTATTGGCTGTTTACGTCGTTAGCATAGGCCTCAAGTCGTCTCATATTGTATTGGCTGTTTACGTCGTTAGCATAGGCCTCAAGTCGTCTCATATCGTACTGGCTGTTTACGTCGTTAGCATAGGCCTCAAGTCGTCTCATATTGTACTGGCTGTTTACGTCGTTAGCATAGGCCTCAAGTCGTCTCATATTGTACTGGCTGTTTACGTCGTTAGCATAGGCCTCAAGTCGTCTCATATTGTATTGGCTGTTTACGTCGTTAGCATAGGCCTCAAGTCGTCTCATATTGTACTGGCTGTTTACGTCGTTAGCATAGGCCTCAAGTCGTCTCTATATTGTATTGGCTGTTTATGTCGTTAGCATAGGCCTCAAGTCGTCTCATATTGTACTGGCTGTTTACGTCGTTAGCATAGGCCTCAAGTCGTCTCATATTGTACTGGCTGTTTACGTCGTTAGCATAGGCCTCAAGTCGTCTCATATTGTACTGGCTGTTTACGTCGTTAGCATAGGCCTCAAGTCGTCTCATATTGTACTGGCTGTTTACGTCGTTAGCATAGGCCTCAAGTCGTCTCATATTGTATTGGCTGTTTACGTCGTAAGCATAGGCCTCAAGTCGTCTCATATTGTATGGGCTGTTTACGTCGTTAGTATAGGCCTCAAGTCGTCTCATATTGTATTGGCTGTTTACGTCGTTAGTATAGGCCTCAAGTCGTCTCATATTGTACTGGCTGTTTACGTCGTTAGTATAGGCCTCAAGTCGTCTCATATTGTATTGGCTGTTTACGTCGTTAGCATAGGCCTCAAGTCGTCTCATATCGTACTGGCTGTTTACGTCGTTAGCATAGGCCTCAAGTCGTCTCATATTGTATTGGCTGTTTACGTCGTAAGCATAGGCCTCAAGTCGTCTCATATTGTATGGGCTGTTTACGTCGTTAGTATAGGCCCAAGTCGTCTCATATTGTATTGGCTGTTTACGTCGTTAGTATAGGCCTCAAGTCGTCTCATATTGTATTGGCTGTTTACGTCGTTAGTATAGGCCTCAAGTCGTCTCATATTGTATTGGCTCGTTTATTGTACGTCGTTAGTATTAGCATAGGCCTCAAGTCGTCTCATATTGTATGGGCTGTTTACGTCGTTAGCATAGGCCCTCAAGTCGTCTCATATTGTATTGGCTGTTTACGTCGTTAGCATAGGCCTCAAGTCGTCTCATATTGTATTGGCTGTTTACGTCGTTAGTATAGGCCTCAAGTCGTCTCATATTGTATTGGCTGTTTACGTCGTTAGCATAGGCCTCAAGTCGTCTCATATTGTATTGGCTGTTTACGTCGTTAGCA
>JAIGNY010001425.1:567500-600000 GCA_020152595.1 Chiridota heheva | reverse complement strand
GTTATCGTTACAGTCAATAGGGAAAATTGTTTGTTTACTCGCAACTCAAAATGGAGGACGGAAATGTGAACTGGTGAGTTGTTCTTCTTGGTTCTTCCATCGTTTACAATGGGTGAGCATCTCGAATAACTTGTAGTTGTTTATTAAACCAATCCTGGATAGACACACCAGTGAGCGTGACGTCCTTCGCCCTATACTACGTATAGGCCGAAGGCCGAGAGACGAAGCTTCCTATACATACAGTGTGGGGAAAACGTGATGCGTTAAGACGCCATATTTATTCCAGCGTTTCTTTTTCGTACAATCTTTGAAAAGCTAATCCATTTCACGCCAAGTAATACTCAACGTTTGTTTTGATAACAGTGATCATCAACCTTTTTTTTAAAGTTTATTGTAATTTTCAATGCAGGCAACAACTTTGAAAACTTGTTATTATTGTACAGTACATAGTTATTGAAACTTGATTTATTCCAAATAAAAATGCCTTTGCAGACACACACCTATTGGCAGTCTCGATACCACATATTATATGCCTATGTATGACCCATTGGATTGAGTTTGAATATTGTACACAACATTACAACTTATCATCCAATATGAAACAATGTAAAGATTAACCCTAATATTTTAAAGGTTGTTTAAATGCAAAAAATTTGAAAAATAATGGGCTGATATATATAAAGGTATAACAATATTTGTGAAATTGGAAATGAAATCAAAATTAAAACATGTATAGCATTATGTTTAGGCTAAGCTTAACAGCTGATTTGCATTAGGGTTGTTTTATTGAATCAATTGTTTTGAAGTTAGACTACAATATCAAGCAGATCCTACCGTTAAAAGAAAATTAATTGAGAAACATCTAGGCCAAGGTTGATGTCATAATAATATAGAAAAAAGTATCAGTATCAAAGTCCATATCATATGCTTGTTAGCAAAAATCTTCCTGTCACCATTGACACTCATTTGGCATCTTGACCGGTGAAGTTTGGAGCCATATGGAAACAAAGTTACACTTATTTCTTCATAATCTTGAATATATCATAATGATATAAATCAAGGAGTTGCTATTTTCTACTAGCAACTCCCTGTCTGCCTGTATAAATGAACTATTATTTTATTGAAAGTGTAAATTATTCACTTACAACATATTTGTTTTAATAGCTGCAGGCCTACCTCAGTTTTCTATTAAAAAGTTAAACTCAAGTTACTGATATGATTGTATTTACTGAATTAACCTATTGTCAGCCTGATGAAATGTGCAATATTAATTAAAGGTTCTCTAATTTCAGTGCTGTTCATCTTTCAATGTGTCAAATACTTTTAACATTTAATCTTGAACATCTTTTTGAAAAGAATTATAAAGTAGCTGTTATTGTTTAATGTAAAACACTGAAAAATATTTTTTTACTTTAAGAGTTGGCTTAATGGCAACCCATGAACAGTTTTAGCTTTAAAGCAATTTATTTATACTTTACTAAGCTTGCTAGGCCTAATAAAATTCATTGGCTATATCATAATGATACTTTAACCAAAATTTAAACAAGTAAAATATGCATTAATAATATTTTTCTACTATGAAAAACAAAACATTGCTGTGAGTTGTATTTACAGGGTGTCTGACAGTAACTTGCATATAACCATGACATTAAAAAACTTAAATTGTAATACCTTGTCATTCCATGCTGAGGTAATTAATTCGTAATAGTTAATTTATTAAGAGCTATGCACTCTCTTTCAGTAATTACTTTGCAAATGATTTATGAAGTGAACTAAATTGTGGTTTACCTAAAATCAGCAAACTTTGTGAAGTGAAGCTGATGAAAGTATAATAACTGCAGTGGGTCTTAATGCAAATGTTTCTTTTTCTTATTTCATTATTTTTCAAGTTATTTTTAAATTCCTTATTAAAACATACAAATAATTTAAGTTTTAGACAGGGACAGGGTGGCACTAGGCAGTTAAAGTTGTAGGGTAAATCTATTAACTCTAGTTAACTTCAGGACAAAATTGATAGTCAGTGTAGGCCTAAGCTAAGATGAACAATGTTTATGACTGCTCAGTCTCCCTTCATAACTCAATTGGGATACCTTTCAAGAATTTTCTTTTGGGATTTTGAAATAAACTTAAGAGTAATAAGCTATTTGTTTATTCAAATTATTCCACTTAGACCAAAAAGTTGAAATTTTTGTATGAATTGACATTTAACCTAGGCCTAGTACTAGGCCTTTGGCCGTGGTGGAAATAACCCCAGTACGTCTAACGTTAGCCCTGGCCTACCTCGGAATCTGTTAGTTCCCAGCAATGCGGTATTTTCGAGATTTGGCAAAATTCTATTTAAATTCTTCATACGTACGCCAGAACCCATGTATACTGAGTATAAACAGACCTATTCTATGGTGAAATCATGCCAACGTCTGAAAGTTATGTCAATCTAATCTTAAATTATCTCGCAGAAGTGAAACAACGCAAGTGGTAGGCCTTAAGTTAGTAACAAAATGCATGATTCAACGTTAATTCTGTAATTTATGACTTTTGTTCTTAATGATAATGGTTCCCGTCCTCCCAAAAAAAAAAAAAGACATCTTAAAAAGAAACTTGGTTGGTTTTCATGTCTGCACAACGCCATTTAATCTAAACAGAAATGTTAAAACAACAATTTTCAGTGGAATGAAAAACATTTTAAAAACTCGCTCTCTATCGTATCTTGTCGTTTTCTCCGCCCGGTCCAGCCGGTACGCTATCACTTGGCTCGTTACGCATGCACTGTCTACCCACCATGTTGTATAATTGACCATGCTGGAACAAGTATGGCGTCCATAAAGGCATCACAATTTTGTGTACAGAAGTTTCGTCTCTCGGCCTTCGGCCTATACGTAGTATAGGGCGAATGACGTCACGCTCTCTGTGCTCTGAACACACTTTACCACAATCATCGCAGACTACTCTGACTGACAAATGATTTTTGCCGACTATTACGGAGCGAACGTTTCCCTTTAAGCATTTCAATATCCGGTTTACCTCAAATCTTGAAACAGCGTTGTAGCAGGAGATCCGCCATGATGCTCTTGACCGTGCTTCATTCTGCCTTGTTTCAGGATTAAAGCCGCATGATTTGAGGTTGGCTTGAGGAAGTCTTTGCAACGAAGGCATGGTCTTCCCTAGTATGCGTCCTCATACCCAAATATAGCAGATCTCCCAATCTACCGATTTGGGTATGTGCCCATGTCCATTGAAAAAGTGGCGCAACACACTAATCAAAAGTCAATGGAATTTGACACTTTTTAAAAAAAGTTGCCAGAGACTTTATTTTTGATATCAAGATTAACTCCCTTCTCAATGAAAAATTAAACACACTTACCTCAGTTTGTTTCAAGTTGCAATTGTAAAATTTGGAGAGAAACAATAAACGATAAATGATCAAAATTAGAAAGGAAGAGAAAAAAAGCAACAGTTTTTTGTCAGTTTCTTTTTTTTTAAATCGTGAAAAGCTCTTAACAGTACATGTAATACCGCGCATGTGCATGCACATGTAAAATGTATTACGCCTCACAATTAGCGTGCGCAATATAGTGAATATCTCACCCTCATGACGCGTACATACGCGCATAGCGCCTTTTGCCGCATACACGTTGGAATTGCAACACTCAAACAGTACAATCCAATTCCTGCGCTTTATATACGCCTGTGAAAGTTTCTCGCCCGTGTTGCTCTTTCTCTAACTCGTGTACACTCGCGTACGCGTAACAATGCTCAGCGTAGAAAACTAAGTTTTACACAGGAATTTCACTGTAAAAGACCACGGGGCCAAAACTTCCAGAAAATAACATTTTTTGATACATTTCTAGCAATAAGTTTTGCTCGATGATATCATCATTTGATTCGGAAACATCTCCTTAATACCGTGGACTAAATTTTTCGTGTTTACTAGGTAAGGAGAGAAGTTGGTAGCCATCGGAAGTAAAAGTTTGTTGTTTCACTGATATTGCATAATATTGCAACTGCATTGTATTGAGGTGTAGGCTCACTAGGTCTTTCCTAGTCAGATAATATCTGACTGTAGTATACGATATAGCCTAGTCCTTTTCATATCGGAATCGGTAATTTCTGGAAATTTCATTTAAATAATGTCACATGGCCGAAATTCACGTGACCATAATGGACCAATCAAATTCCGGGGAATCCTGATCGTCTGCACAATTTACCAGCGTTTGGGGTCAAGCCCATTAGAAATACAATTTCACACAATAATCAACAGTATATAGGGGTTACATACACAAATAAGCACTTCACTGAGACTTAAATGGTAGCGTAATTTTGTTAGGAAATTCCATACCAAACAGAAAACCTCGTATAAACTGTATTCTCTCCATTCACACAATTTTTCCGATATGCAAGATTAGTTGTCTCATTTACATATAACAAGGGATTTGCTGCCGAAAGTTCTCAATACTATTTTCATATTTTGTGCAGTGATGTCAACGGCACAATTGCATACTATTAAGCTCTCCGCACTGAACATTGTTTCCAAATTGGAACGATTTTTGCCAAGTTTGCCAAGAAAAGTTGCGTTTTGTATAAGAGCCATCATCGCTACTGACTTAAAGGCCGTGACACACCAAACGCGACGCAACGCGATTTTGCCAGAGCGACGCGATGCCAAAAAACGCGTTATATACATTATGCATTAGTACATACATATCGAACGCGACGCGTTTTTCTAGCCGTGCGATAAAAATAAGATCGCTCACGTGGCGAATTCATTCGCGACGCGAAAAAAATCGCGTTGGATCAACCAATCACAGGCCGTGAAAATATTACTGGATTAACAAAGTTTGATGGCGACACAAGAAATAATGGACGAAGAACACTGAATCATCTGTATTTTCAATCATTCAGAGCTGTTTCATAGAAGATATCAACATTATAAGGATATATTTGACGCAAAGAGCAAAATAGTTCCAGAAATGAGTCATAAGGGTAAGAGAAAGGGTTATTTTTTATCTTCTTTGCAAGCTGAATATCAACTAAACTCGAGTGTGATACATTTTGCGTTAGCCAGCCGTACCAATATGGAGTAAACGTAGGCCTATGTAGGCGTCTTGGGCCTGCTTGAATTATTCAAATTTAAAAATTGAAGAATTGGTTTTTATTAATCTTTTTACTGTTGGCTATTAAAACGTTTTACCATAAAACATGTACAATTTTCCGATCTTACATCATCAGAAATTCAAGGGAAAGCTGGGTAGGCCTAGTTATTATACACATTCCTCAGCTCAATACCGGTTGACATTGGGATTGCCGTACGAGGACGGACGGCCAGCCATCACCAACGGTAGCCATACTTACACTACTAGCAACAGTCCGACGGTACTACGGGAAGTATTAGGGTAGGTCTAACTTAAAGAAGTTTCTACGTTTGCCCTGGGCCCGGATACTTATTCGGTTCGTCATCTGTGCCTGTTGTCGGTTAGGCTGGTCATCTGTGTCTGCTGTCGATTAGGCTGGTCATCTGTGCGGGCTGTCGGTTAGGCTGCAGCTGAAATTAGTTAGGCTAACTGGGCTACATTGAAGTGCAAGTTGTCGCGCATTGAGTTTGAAATTTATCTTACTGGAAAAAGTATAGCCTACCACCATTAACGGAAGTTACAAATATTTGTAGTCAAAATTATTCTATAGTTTCCATTGGAACATATTGTCTGTTGACTAACGTTAAATTTGTGCAAACTTAGGTGTGAAAACTTGCTATAGGCTAGACCTACCGTATGACAGGATAAGTTTTACATTGGCCTACGCTCAGACGCTAATGTTAGGCCATTTACTTCTGCCTCCGTTTCAAGTTTTGGGGTCATAACGTCAGTATCATCATTAAGTTTGTTTTTATTGGTAATTTGGTACACCTAAGACACATATGCTACTCGTTTGGTCTGTATACTGACTAACGTATAATTCTTAGAGCAGTGCATCTTATGTCCTTGATTTGTATTTTTTGGGGAGAGTTGTAGAAGTAGGGGTTAGCTGTATAAAGGGTTGGGAAGGGGCCTTGCAGCGTTGCACCTACGTGCATGCAGAAATATGATTACATCTTGAGGATGGAATTTAGACAAAGGCCATAGATGGTTGGTACAGTAATGATTGATGTTTGTGGGTGGGATGGAGGTTGGTATTGCCAAAAGGTGAGTACTGTCATCCACTCCTAACTGGAATTTGAAGTATTATCTGGAATTCGAGGCTTAAATATGACTGCACATTTTAAAGTATATGTTAGCCTTGTTGAATTAGAACCAGAATTATTTAAATTAGTTACTAAATAGGCTGTCAGTCCCAGCTAGGTTCCATAGTTTAAATTAAGACATGTACATTGTACTATACATGGTTGATTTGTATTGCAGAGCTAGCTGGGTGTGATAATTTGCGCTATAGTATGCCAAGTGTTAATGTGCATGTAAAAGATCTGATCAATGGGTAAATTTACAGTTTCTAGTATGGAGACTGTAATGTAGTCCTCAATACTCCTGACTAATATGACCAATACACCATGCATCATTCCCCAACCTTAGTTATGATTGCTAATTGCTAAGTAGATTTTTTATTAATTCTGACAAGATTCTGCATAAAACTAGATCGCATTTCCTACACACCATTGTATATTTGACATGATATTAAGTTTAATTTTTCATCATCCCACAATGAGCGCCATCCATCATCATGTCAAAAAGCCACTTTGTACAGTATTTTCTTAAAGCAGGTTCCTTATAGTTTCACAACAAGTATTGCATTGGAAATGGTACATACAATTTTGGAATATTTGAGAGTACTGTACTTTCTTTCTTAAAAAAAACAGAAACTAAATTTAAAGGCTTTCAGTTATCTAGTTAATCAAATTAACATTATGGAGAAATTTGAACTTGAATATACCGTAGCTATTTTGTTGGTGTTTTGGTATAAGTACTTTTAAATTAGCTTGCTGTTAGGTATTAAATTTCCATTTTAGTCTCAGCGACTATTTACCACATACTTATTTGTAAAAGGTGATTTATATCTTTTATATGGATGTCACTAGTTTGACACTTTTATTTTGTATTTTTTTCAGTGTGGTTCTAAGCCATCAACAGGAGATGAATGAACGCTTGGGATACCAGCAGAAGGACAAAAGGAGCATGGAAGATGGATGACTGTATTGGATGTATCATAACTTGGATACCATGAGACGATCTTTACCTAGTTTAAGTGGGGTACTGTAAAATAATCTCTTCAGATCACTTCGGAAAGATGAAACCCCAAATAACACTAGATGAGATTTTGGAGTTCTTACAACTCAGTAAGAAAAAGGAATTAGCAAAAATATTTATAACGTTTAAAATCAAATGAGCAAATTAAATATTAATTTTTGGGGAAGCCTTTTTATTATAACCAACATGAAAAGATATATAAAATGGTCAAGGTCTTCAATAGTTCAAGAACTGGGTTTTGCATATTTCAAACATGCAAAACAGCAAAACGAATTTGTTATCCAAATATGACCTTGCACTGTTGTGAGCAACTCAAATGTGTGTGAAGCGCCCCAAAAAAATATCCCAAAAAGAGAAAGGTGCTGCTATACTAAGGGATGTTGGAAAGGCGCAGTTGAAATCTCAGTCCCCATTAAAAAAAAATCCTACATGTGCGTCGCTAAGGTTCTAAGACTTATGGGGGGTGGGGGCGAGGGTGCTGTAATTTTTACCTGACAAAAATCTATAGCTGTCCAGACAGGTCTCTGAAGCAGTGATTTTAGAAGCGGGGACGGGGAGTTTGCCCGGAGAGGATTTCTTTCACCTGCCTGGTTGCATGCTTCCTTCCTGGTTTGATGGTAAAATTGGGACCTTATTGAAATAGAAATGTTGGGAAAATTTTGCAACATTTCTTGAAAATTTCATATTTCACTCCATTATTTTATGACTTTGTGGCCCTGATAACAACCCCCTCTCTTAGACACGCCACTGAGTAGCTTGTATTATTGTATATACAGAGTACACAATTCAACATAACCACTATGGTCGAACGTTGGAGCATGTCGGAGCGGAGCTAAATAGAAAAAGTAAGGTGTAGAGCTGTGCCATTTTTTAAACCAGGTTTTATTGTAGAATGATACTGTTAATTCTTTCCTGACAAAGCGGGCGAAGAAGAATTCACCCGACAGGTGATAGCCATGATGGATCATCTCCACCGACGAGGCTTAAAACTTCCGAAAACTGGAACAATTTCCCTTACAAAAGGGCATGATTTTCCCGACAAACCGCAATTTTTCTATCACTCATCTGTGCTTCTTCCACCCACCACATATGTTACCAAAGTCATGTCATATCATACCTGGCTCGTGTAACGAGTTATCAATCCAAATTTCAAATTATTCTCATCATGAGATATATTCTTTATGGAAATAACTATCAGAGGGGTATCGTTTCGGTTTTCATGTGCACTATAGTTTGTAGATCGGGGGCAGGCCTATTTGTTTTTGTTATCATAAAAACCTTTTTTTGAATATCTGAAAATGCCCTTCATATAAAAAAAATAGGCCCTGTTTTTTGGTATACTAACAACACCAGGTCAGTAGCCAGGAATTTGAAAAAGGATTAGTTTTTCGTATAAAAGGGCAGATAATCTTGAAATTTTGGGTGCTTATTATTTGTATAATTATGTTTCAAAAGGGCACTTTCTCAACAAAAGGGGATTCTCAAATTTGAAAGGGGGTTCGTTTTCCGTATAAAAAGGCCATTAGTTGTTCTGCTTCTTAAAGTTTCAAACACTTAGACCCGACCTGATAAATAACCAGGTCGGGTCAAATTTTTCCTCTTTATTTTCTTTATTCTGAAAACCTAAGTTGTTGTGGAAGTTGGTGCTGAGTATCATACTAGCACCAACTTGAAGTCCTTAGTGTGTGGTTATTTTAATTAAGATAAAGTGGTCTAACTAATTGCTACACTAAGTTTGTGGTTATGATTTGCTGGAACAAATTTTTAAGAAGGACAAGTCATGAAAAATTCCTGATATTCCAGGTGCTTATTATATTTTTAGATATAAAAAGGACACTTTTTCAACAAAAAGGGGCTCGTTCGCTCGGACGAATCACCCCTCCCCCTCCACCCCCACTGCCACACACACACCCTACACCATAGCTACGGGCCTGAACACTTGTAGGCATGCCTCCAGTTCCCTTCTCTTGTCATTTACAGTGTATCGGAAAAAACGCTTATTAGGAAACCTTTGTTTTCATGATTTTACCGGAGCTATAACGGTATTTGGAGCCTCGTGATTCAACCTTGGGACCTCTTTTATTAGACTGAGTTTACGTGACTGTTCCCGTACTGGTACTGCATTTAGATGATGCGTTTAAAATTAAAATTTGATTTTTTTTTTTTTTTGTCGCTGGTCTTTTAAATTAAAAAGTGGTATACTTTTTTCAATGTGAATACGTCATGCAGTAATTTTTAAAGTTATTTTCCGTCCCCAATCATGCGTCAATTCGATAAGTTATGTTATTTTTCGGTTCGCCCCTCCCTCCCTAACCCCTCCCTTCCACCCTCCACGCACAATTCATTTCTAAAAATCGCATATTCTGCGTACGCAAACCACCCGTTTCTTCCTCAGTTTATTTTATCTTATTAATTTTTGACCACTTGACAGTTTCATCGCCCCAAAAAACGCGTTTGGTGTGTATAGTCCACCGCGACGCGACGACACGCGACGCGATTAGCGTCGCGTCGCGTCCGGTGTGTTTCCTCAAACAGCGCCTTGGATGGATGTATCTAATTATTTGAAAAGTTGTCGTTCAATAGACCTTTTCATATTGGAATCGGTAATTTTCGGAAATCTCATGTAAATAATGTCACATGGCCGAAATTCATGTAACTATGATGGACCAATTAAATTCCGGGGAATCCTGATCATCTGCACAATTTACTAACGTATGGGGTCAAGCTCCTTAAAAATACAATTTCACACAATAATCAACAGTATATAGGGGTTACATACACAAATGAGCACTTCACTGAGACTTAAATGGTAGCGTAATTTGGTTAGGAAATTCCATACCAAACAGAAAACCTCGTATAAACTACACCCTCTCCATTCACACAATTTTCCCGATATGCAAGACTAGTTGTCTCATTCACATATAACAAGGGATTTGCAGCCGAAAGTTCTCAATACTATTTTCACATTTTGTGCAGTGAGGTCAACGGCACAATTTCATACCATTACTACATTAGGCTCTCCGCACTGAACATCAACGTTTTCAAATTTGAACGACTTTTGCCAAATTCAGTCCTATTTTTGTGTTTCAAATGTGCACAAATATTTGTAATGTTGAGGGAATGTGAGCCCCAACAAACATACAATGTTCCCTTCACAAAAACAACATTTGAACGTGCACACTACTGTAGGCCTAAGGGCCTACAACTACATGCATTGAACGTAACGTTAGCATTATAAACGTACCAGAGGCCAAGTTTTAACTTAAAATCTTACCTGGTTATCGCGTATTCCTTAATTGAGACAATCTGAATGGAAGACAGTACGGATCCTCTTGAAATATGACAACAACAAAACATCCCCATAAGAAAAGAATTATCCAGGCAGAGCAGTTGAAACTTTGACGCAAATTTATATACTTTACGTATGTAACAAGTTATACATTTCACATAACGTTTACGTACGTACGTAATTCGTGCATGTAATGTTGTACTATTATGTACGTGCGTACAAGCTTATGAAGGTAATACGCGCGCGTATTGTTGTTGTTTACAATTTTCCCTGCAGCTGATTGATTGGTTAGTAAAAGCGAAAATTCCCCGGAATTTTATTGGTTAAAGTACTCTGACGTTTCACGTTCAGCCAAACTCGGTTTGAAAAGGTCGAAGTCTTCGTGCGTATAACATTAAATCAAACACTGCACGCATTTACTAACGAACATTTTTAAACTAGCAGTGCCAGCGCTCTCGGGTGATACGCGCACTAATTGTGTACGCGTTTAAAATTTGCGAAGTAATCGGAATGTCATTTTTTCCGTAATTTAGATGGGGTTTTTTTACGTACAAAATGTTCATCATTTTATTTGTAACTTAGTTTGAAAGATACTTTAAAGCTTCAAGACGCTAAATTAAATCAAAATCATAGCTCGTAAGAGTACTTTTGTGGGTTTGGAGAAGGGCTTTTAATTCATGATTATGTTATTTGTTGTTGTCTGAGTGGTTTTCAACATTACGTGTGTATGATGCGTTGTCTCACTCAGTATACAATTGCCTTGCAAGTAGTGCCTACTGAATAAGGTGTTTATCTCGCTAGGTCTTCCCTAGTGAGATAACATCTCCTCGGTATGCCCTACATGCTACGCACTACATGCAATACAGTATTCGCAGTCATGTAATGGCTATAGCGTATACTACGGTCAGATGTGTATCTGACTAGGTCTTCTCCTGCTACGCACACCTTCTTTTAGCTGACCAAACATTAGTGCTTTAGTGATACGAGAGCTATTCATGCGGACTGCATGACCAGACCAGCGAAGCTGTGCTTTGCTCACCAATGACTCTATAGTTAGTCAGGCCTCACCTTGAGTATGCTACTCAAGCTTGGGGTCCCTTTTATGAGAAAGATAAGTTTATTTTGGAGCAGGTTCATCGAAGAGCCACTGGACTTATTTCCGAAGTAAGAAATCTCTCTTGTGAATCTAGGTTGCGAATTCTTGGTTTGACCACGCTTGAATTGAGAAGTGTAGGTGGCGATATGATTCAGGCTTTTAAATTCCTGTTTGGTAGTGATGCTTTAACTTCCTGTAAATTCTTGCATGTTTCAGCTAAACCTCATGTGACACGTGGTAACACTTTAAAGTTGACCACAGATTTCTCACGGATAGCTATTCGGCGTTTTCCCAAAAAGTTGTTAATGAGTGGAATGGTTTTCCTGAGTGAGTAGTAAGCTCCAATTCTGTTCACAATTTCAAAGTCAACATTGATAAGTTCTTTACTAACTCTGGGCGTCTTTGATTTTTTATTTTTTTATTTATTTATTTATTATTATTATTATTATTATTATTATCATTATTATTATTATTATTATTATTATTATTATTATTATTATTATTATTATTATTATTATTATTAGTAGTAGTAGTAGTAGTAGTAGTAGTAGTAGTAGTAGTAGTAGTAGTAGTAGTAGTAGTAGTAGTAGTAGTAGTAGTAGTAGTAGTAGTAGTAGTAGTAGTAGTAGTAGTGTCGTCGTCGTCGTCGTAGTAGTAGTAGTAGTAGTGTCGTCGTCGTCGTCGTAGTAGTAGTGGTAGTAGTAGTAGTAGTAGTAGTAGTAGTAGTAGTAGTAGTAGTAGTAGTAGTAGTATTTATGGTGGTGGTGGTGCTAGTTTGGGATTTGTATGGGGTGATCTACCTTTCTTCGCTCGTCATCTTGTATGTTATGTTATACTGTAGGTGTTTCACTTCTTTCGAGGACGGATGTGTTGGGTATATGCTCCCACCATCATATGCCACAGATGCATCTCATATGAAAGGCCTTTAATTGTCGAGTGTGGCGTCGGTAAAGAGTCCATGTTTCGCACACATATAGAAGGGAGGATAGAACAACAGCTCTAGATTTTGATTTTCGTTTTCAGTTTTATGCCATGGTTGTTCCAAAGGCAATCTGAGAGGCTGCCAAATGCAGAGCTGGCTTTACCAATTCTATGAACTAGTTCATTATCAAGAGTGGCGTTATATGCCAGTACACTGCCTAGATCACAGAACTTCTGTACATAGTTTAACTGGACACCATCGATGGTTAGTACTGGGTCGTAATGTTCATTCTAATCAGGAGGATTAGGTGACTACGTGATTTGGGCGTGATGATTCGTGCTAGGAGGCTGGCTGAAACAAAACTTTTTCTTTTTTAAACTAATGGTTAGACCAAAATTCTTGGCAGCATCTGCGAACTTATCAGTGATAACCTGTAGATCGTTTAATGTATGGGCTGATAAGGCACAATCGAAATCATCTGCAAAAAGCATATCACGAATCAGTACTTCAGTAATTTTGGTGCAGGCAGAGAATCGCAGTTGAAAACATTACCATCCGTACGCACTTGTATGTATCGTGGTAGCAGCTATAAACGTCAGTAGCTAGTTATAACTAGCACGTATGTGTGCGCCAATTGCAGTGTAACTTGTTTTGCGTACCTTAGATAAAGATGAGCACCACGCACCGTGCATGTACCTAAATATAACTAATAACTGATCAAGGAGTTGCCAACAAAGAATAAGTACGTGACAAGCGCTCTTATGTTGTCTATGCGTGGTATCATTTTTAGATTCAAAACAGCATCACATTGTATTGCGCTATGCACTGTCTGTATGTTTTACTGGATACGTGTAGTATGTGAAAGCTTTATGATTTACATGGGTGTTGCATTTGACAATACACGGGCGCATATGAAACTGTTGCTATTTACACTAGGCCGTGCGTTTGATACGCAATTTGCATGCACTTCGTCTGTTTGTTGCGTCATGCCATAAATGCACGCCATTCCCCAGCCGTTTGCTTTGCCAGCGCGCCATGTCAACGTGATATTTCCTGCTCAGGCATTGGGTCACAAGCGGTATTGTTTATATTTGAGAGATGAGAAGCAAAAATCATTAAGCCTAAGCCATATACAAATGACCAACTTATTCTGAAGATGAATTGTCTGACTGTATGACGGGCAGCCGCAACATTCTAAAAAATCTAGGTCCAAATATCTTTGATTATGAAACATTTTGAAAGCAGCAGAACAAAGTCTAAATGCTTCTTTCCATTGAAATGAATAGATTTTTCAACTTTAAAAGAAGGACGAAGGTGGACTATGCATTACCAACGGTTAACCACTTGGACTCTGAGAGGGAAGAAAATTCGAATAAATTCTTGCAACAGTCGTCGAAAAATGAGCTCTTGAAATTGAACAATGAATGCCGGGATAGCTTAGAAACCTCAATCGAAAAGCAGAGGTAAGCAACAACATAAAATCTAAATTTTAATAATATTCAACTTTCCATGTTATCTCATACAAGCTTATTGCGTCAAGATGATGCAAAATCGGTGTAATTTTTGTCCAATCTGAAACATTAAATTGTAGGTTTACTGCATATTTTCCACATTAAAGCGACTGCACAATGGACAGGTAGCAAACAAATAAGCTTAATTGGGGGAAATTGGCCCCTAAACCATGTTATAATAGTGAAACATTTCTTGAAAATTGCCTAAAAATCGACCATATTACACAAAAAATGAATTGTTGAATGTTTTACAACGTGTGACATCACAAAGAAAATTATATAATTTGTAATGTTAACTTACTATTTTGTAATCATTCGCTTATATTATTTGAATGAGAGCAGTTGAATATGGCCAACTTGAGATTTTGATCTCCGTTATTTCTGACCTCAATCAAATTCTAGCAGAAGAACAGTCTGATGATTTTCAGTGACTAAAATTTAGGACAGAAATCTAAAGAATGTCAATTAAATATTTTGAGCCGTCTTCATGTGTCATACATCACAATATATATATATATATATATATATATATATATATATATAGATATAGAGAGAGAGAGAGAGAGAGAGAGAGAGAGAGAGAGAGAGAGAGAGAGAGAAAGAGAGAGAGATGTTGTATAGAGGTGTTTTTCAATACATACAAGCTATATATAACTAACCAAGGACTGGAATTGAACGGAGAAATATAACGAAAAACAAAAGCATTTTGAGGTGTTTTTCAATGCATACATCATATTTTTCCAATCATAATTAAACGTCTTCAAAACAAAATTTACTTTTCATAACTTGAAAACTACATATGCTATTTTCAAGATCCAATGACAATAAAACTAAGAAATTAATGGGGGTTTTCGGTACTTGGTTTAACAGAACACTTTTGAAGGCTACCTGTCAATAGACCGCTAAAAAAACACCATGAGATGTAGCCTTAGACATATCTGTCTGTATGTATGAATGCACAAGGAAAAACATGAGATGTAGCCTTAGGCATATATGTCTGTATGTGCATGCACAAGGAAAAACATGAGATATAGCCTTAGGCATATATGTCTGTATGTGCATGCACAAGGAAAAAACATGAGATGTGGCATTAGGTACTTCTGTTTGTATGTATACATGCACAAGGAAAAAAACATGACATGTAGCCTTAGGCATATTTGTCTGTATATTATGCATGCACAACGAATTGGAGAATTATTTCAATGCATCATGCATCAAACTAGTCAGATAACATATGACTGTGTACTGTAGCCATATGCATCGGCTGTACACAGTCAGAAGTCGTTGCAAATTATTACGTGGAAAACGTTAGCATTGCTCAACATAATAGCGTAACCGAATGTTGACGACGCACGGCTTAAAATAATCCTTTTTGCGACGAATTTGTGGCTGTTGCCTTTTGTAATTATAGGTTAAAAAAATTGTCCTACTATGTAAAAATAGCATGAACATACTCAAAAAGACTTAATCTTAATGGGCACATACGTTTTAAACCTCAATGATTGTTGTAAATTGGTTAAAATAAGAAATTATTTCAGTGATCCTTTTCCGCGAAGGTTCACTGTAAAAAGCGTTGAAGTGTCTGTACCTAAATAATTGAAAACACTGCGAACGTCCAAACGTTAAAAGAATCCGCGGGCGAACACTACCAAATCGAACAATTAGCTGACTAGCGTGCGTACCAATAATAACAAAGCTTGGATGTTGAAAGTATGAACGAGATCTAACAACAAAACGTAACATAAACCACATGGTAAATGTAAACGAGAATAGTAACCATATTGGTCACCGTTGTTTATGTACACAGGTGGGATTTGAGAGGAAAATTGAAAGGAAGGCCACCCCCCCTCCCCCACACACCTAAACTTTTTTTATTTTGTGTCACTTTCGATAGGAAAATTCCGCCCACTTTTCATGTTGGTATGCGTCATGAGGCTGAATTGGTCCGCGGTAAGGAGTATGGCAATTACTGAGCCAAACTATATGAATTTTGTTTGAGCGAAATATTTTGTTACAGGTCTACAATTTAATTACACTTTTGAAATAAACGAAGTCACCCTCCCTTACCCAATAGATAGAATTTCTGAGCCCAAGCAATATTCATTTTGAAAAAACACTTTTGTAATATTTGTTTAAAAGTGTCCGCAAATTCCGCCACAAATTGTCGCACCTTTGACAGTAATTGAGGTGAACTTTTCATTTTCAACAGGGGCACTTTATTCATTTGTGTGTGGGGCACGTTCTCCCTGCCCTTCCCGCTCTTACACTTACGTATTGAGCATCACGACATGGACATGGAATTCATTAAAACAAATATGCAATAACTGCCTGAAGAACAACTATTGACTAAGCTAGACATTGTTTTAGCTTTATAGGCCTAAATTCTTTTCCTAAATATTTTTCTACCGTTTTTCCACATATATTTTATTTCGCTCAAATGATATTTTATTGCATATCAAACATGCTCCTCCAGCGTAATATGTGATGTAAACTTTTTCTCGCGCTGGTCACTTGTTGTCTCTTGAGGAAGATTGTAAGTGCGGATATCTGAAATCTAACACTCGCCAGCGTAATCTGGCCTGAGCTGTGCGTTTACTTGTGTACGCCCGTCGCGAGTCGGACGGACAAATTTGTCAAGGTAAACGATTGGCTCCGAAAATCATTCAATTTCATTTTTGTTGTTGTATATAAGGAGATAAAAATGTTTGTCATCAAATTGGTAGCTCGTCAGTACTATTTTTAATAGTTTTGCCATCATAATTTGTAAAAGTGTTGGCCGTATGATAGGTCAAAATGAAAGTCCCAATGAAAGTTTGTGTTGAGTTGTCTCACTCTGGATTGCAAGTAGTGTGTAGCATGTAGGGCATAATGATTGAGATGTTTATCTCACTAGCATCAAACAAAACTGCAAATATATCATAGACATATTTAAGATATATTATTGCAAATTTGACTTTCAAAGCCATAAAATTGTTGAGATTTTTTGCTATTGTCATCCTATCAGTAGATTTTTTTAACAACATAGCTAACAGTCCGCATCATGCCTATTAATGGGAACATAATTGTTCCTAAAAATGGGAACATTCTGCTACATGGAAGCCGCCATTTTGTAATATTTCCCATGATCCTCTGCTATCCTAACGTTAAAGCATTATGCAATGTTACATATTTTTAATTTGAAATACGTCTGGAAACAATATCTTTGCTAGAGGAAACTTAAAACTCGCAAAAATGCCTTCATAAGTGTCATGGCTAAAACTTTTCCATTCCCATTTGTTATGTTCATCACGTCATTTTTTAAATATTAGAAATAATAGACAATAGAGCTAGGTTGTTAAGCAGGAAACGGCCATTTTGAAGATTCAAATATTTTTCAACACAATGATTTTTAATATTTCAAGTACATAAATTAGAAACTATGACATTCTATTGCAATATCTGAACAATATTGCTGCATGACTTCAATATTCTCGTGTGTTATAAATATTCCTATTAATAGGCATGTTTCCGGACTGGCTAAAGATTTTTCATAGATATCGCTACTTCTTAAAAAATAGCGAATAAGATGAACACTCAAAAAGAGATTTTTGTGGTAATTTCGTATTTGATTGGAAATTGTAAAAGCCTATTTTCATCTATATTTATCATTTCTCTCGGGACTTTTATTTATTGCAAAAGTCACGCGTGATATGTTCTCATTATAAAACAAAAGTTCAAATAAACATAGAATAAATACATGTAGATATATCATTCATCAAGCTGATAACTTTATGTATGCATTCATACAGTCATATGAAACCTCAACACACATACAGACATAATGTCTGCATAAACAAACTGAATGAGACAGATCAGGGCGAACTGGCCAGTCGGTCCATACCCTGGTACCACCCCGTGTCTAATATGCCTCACAAAGCGTGAAAACCGTCGGATCAGCCCACCGAGGAGTCAGAATCTCCTCTCCCCGTTCAGTCCGTCTTGCTTGGCACCCCTTTGCGAACCTCGACAGATGGAATAGTAACCCCAGTCCGCCCCTGAGCTATTTTTCTTGATAGTGAAAAATCTAGGATTGTGTACAATGTTATAACGGTATATTTTATTTGAATGGTGTAAAACTAAGGAATATTTTATTTCTGAAACACAGGGACTGGCTAGTATGGGCATCTTGCTTTGAACCTTTAAGGGCACCTCATCTCCATCTAGTTTAGCGACCCTAAATCCTGGCACCAAAGATCAGGCCCCCAAAGCAGCCCAGTCCGATAGTGAAACAACACACAACGAATTTATGCACCAGTTCGATCAAACCCGTTATTGGTATACACTATGACAACAACCAATTAAAATGAAATATTTAACGAACATGCCTGTAAGCTATACAATATTCATTACACATCTCTTTAAAACAAAATTCTAATTTGTGAGTACTTTCTTCACCAAGCTTATTCTGTTATTTTCCATAACCTCACGGAATTATTATGGAAAGATGTAATATGGACTTTTTTTTTTTAAGTCTACGGGGCACAGTTAGTTTGACTCTCGTCATTTCAACAGTTTCTTGAAAGCATACTTTTGGGATGAAAATAATTGCAGCTGCTTGTAAGTAGCAGAACAGGAATAGTTTGGTATGCCGGTCAATAATTACTGGTTTCGGGATCTCCATCGTATTTTCTCAGGTGCTTTTATGATTATAAATACGAGTGTAAGAGTCCTTGGGCATTTTTGCGTGCCACTTGGAACGGTTAGCGAAAAAAAATATATATATAATTTGTTGCAAAACTAAACTTGATATTCTGTTTTCTTTTTGAACTGTTGAAAAAGGTATTCTAAATAGCAACCATCTGACTATCGGGCTCATTATAGTATAGCAGGTAAAAAGTGAATGCACTTGCACTTTATGATAATTTTGAATGAAAGCAAACCACCCGACTGTGAAATACATATGTAATTTTGATGTTCAAAACCACGTACGAGTAAGCATCCGTTGTAATTCTTTCGTCTGTCCGAGCAAGACATCAGAAATTATAATCCTTCTTTTTTACAAATCCTTGTATTGATTCTGTTCATTTCAGCTTTATTTTGTATTTGTTGAAATATATATATATATATATATATATATATATATATATATATATATATATATATATATATATATATATATATATATATATATATATATATATATATATATATATATATATATATATATATATATATATATATATATATATATATATATATATATATATATATATATATATATATATATATATATATATATATATATATATATATATATATATATATATATATATATATATGTAATTATATATAATAATTATTTGTAATTATTTATATTTCAGAATAACAAAAGACGCTTTTCTCTTTGTTTTTGCAATGCAAATTAAAGTGTTTAAGAATTGAAGACTATTTGAACACCAAAACTGTAAGTTTTACGCGTCTTGGTGTTCTGAACGCTAGTGGTCTAATAAATAAACACTAAGTGTTCTACTTCTGAACACCAAGCGTCCAATTGTAAACAAATAGACCTGTTCTAATTGTGAAAACATTTACATGTAATTGGCATGTGACAGAAAGAGAACGCCATTTAGTGTTTCAATTGGTCAATTTGAACACTTGGTTTTGAGTGACCTGAGCTGTAGTTGAGTGAGATATATACAGGTAAATTACCGATTTATCTTATCCTGAATTTATAATATTTGTATTTTGTTGCTGTAAATAAGCATTATTCAAATGTATAGGCAGACGAAACTGGGTACAGATTGTGTTTAAGATTCTCAGTTTTAATTTCAGTCACAGTAGCCTAGCTTAACGTTAGAGGCTTAGCCTTTAACCTAAACCTAATCTTAACCATAACTCTAACCCAAGCAAGGCCTATAACGTTAGGCTAGGCCCACTGTGATTATTCACTTAAAATTGAAAATGTTAAAAACAATAATCTGTTCCAAGTTCCGTCTGCTATGCATTTGATTGAGGTTTATTTATAAAACGTCGAGTCCGACGACGTCGAGTCTGACGACGTCGAGTCTGACCACGTCGAGTCCGACCACGTCGAGTCCGACCACGTCGAGTCCGACCACGTCGAGTCCGACCACGTCGAGTCCGACCACGTCGAGTCCGACCACGTCGAGTCCGACCACGTCGAGTCCGACCACGTCGAGTCCGACCACGTCGAGTCCGACCACGTCGAGTCCGACCACGTCGAGTCCGACCACGTCGAGTCCGACCACGTCGAGTCCGACCACGTCGAGTCCGACCACGTCGAGTCCGACCACGTCGAGTCCGACCACGTCGAGTCCGACCACGTCGAGTCTGACGACTGTGTGATATGATATGTGCTTAACGAGAGTGCGTTTTTGTTTTCGCGGTGAGACATGTGACAAAGCATGGCGGGACAACAACTTGTCCACCTTTTGCAAGAAAAACCCTTCTTCTCACTTCACACTAAATCTCACTGCCGTTTTGCATAAAGTACGCCTTTGTTTTGTTTAGTGTATTAGCTTATCACTTCTTATCACTTTTTAGCTCATCACTTCTTATTACTTTTCAGCTTATCACTTCAGTACACAAAACTAATTGAAGGAACCGTACAGACACACCAGTAAAATACCTAGTAATTCAGTCCGGAGGGGACCAAATTCACCAGGCATTCCTTAGGAAATAAGGACCGGGGGCCAAAATTTACGGGCGAGGGGCAAAATTTACTATCACACCGGAAATAGTCACAACATTTTATATTTATAGGCTTTATTTTACATTTGTGTGAATTTCAGGAAATAGTTACAATATTTCAGGAAATGGTTACAATGTTTCTGGAAATAGTTACATTTCAGGAAATAATTGATTTCCTCGGTTTTATTATGTTACAATTTCCATCCCTATTTTCAACTTTTGTTATCCTTTCATATTTGTGTGAATTTCAGGAAAAAATCACAAAGTTTTATGAAATTGGGAGCTTATTTCAGAACTATTATTTATCCTTTTTCTCAGAATCGTGGAAGACACTTTCTTCCTTGAAATCGAAACTCTTGAGAAAAATCGTGAGCTGAAGTTGTTGGAATTCCATCTCGCTGCTGTACTTGAAGGAAATCGAGCGGAGCAGAAAGAGGAGGAGGCAATGTTTAAGGTTTTGGAGAAATCGATACGAAAAAGTAAAGGTTAGTACAATTATTGAATGGTAATTAGTGACATTGCAAGAACGTTTTTACCATGAGTGACAAAGGTGCAAGTAGACAGAGCACATGAAACGTTTCGAATCACCATTGCCTATAGTTTCACCGATTTTGCCTTTTCATTATCAGTCATTGTACGATTTATCTGATCATCATCTATCATTTTTTGCATCATGTTTTACCATATACCATCCTAATCCTGCCATTTCCTGACCGACTCTAGGGTTGCTCTATCGTACAGAATTAAGTGGGAAACTATAGCTATCACACCTAACTTCCCACACCTAACTCCCCACACCTAACTCCCCACACCTAACTCCCCACACCTAACTCCCCACACCTAACTCCCCACACCTAACTCCCCACCCCACCCCTTCAAAATATGATAATAATCAAACAAACAAATAACAAAAATAATAATAATAATTACTATATAATTACTATATAATAAAGTATGAAACTATTACAAATAATAATAACAGGGTTTGAACGGTGAAGGTAATTCTATTTGGGGTCATTTTTTAACAAAAGACTGAATATGGTTACGAATTTAGTGCCCCATGTCCCAAAATATTGATTTTTGAGGGTTCAGAATTCAAGTGTTAATGGAGAAAAATGGAATTTCAGGCTCAATTCAATAAATATAATCACCCTTTTTTTTTTTTTTTGGTTTATGTGATTCAGATGATACCTTACCGTTGAAATAACTTTTTGATATACTCATGTCAAATTCTTGGAATTTGGGTGCCCTAAATTAAAGGAAAAATACACAAAATAATGTGAGGATCAAAAATATTTTCCTTAGATATGTATTTAAAATGCCCAAGAAATTAATCAGTTATCTTTTTATATTATATTCAGCTATTTATTCTATTGATTTCTTACAGAACATTGCAATTTCAATGTTCTTTTGCGATATGAGCCTACACTTAGGCCTACACCTATACAAATTACGTTAGGCTAGTCTGGATCCGCTGACGATTCTAAAGGTCGAAGAGACGTAACCGTGTACGGGCTCAGTACGGTTTTGCTAAGTTGTAGGGAAAACTTTATCATTACAGCCAATGGGATATTTTTTATGAACACTTGTGTCGCCTTAGCTAGTCAGCGAAAATTATTGGTACTCATATATGTTGGAAACTATCATCTAATACACATTTGTGAAGAAAAATAAATTATGTCTAGTATTTGTTGAAAAATGACAAAAAAATAGGTTTTTCTCCCATTGACTGCATTGATAACTGACTGTTTGTTTTCCCTTTGACTAAAGTTTGAGATCGTCAAAAAAGCATTGTTACGTCGCCGTGCACCACAACATTCCCGGATGTCCGACCTCCAGAATTATAGGGTTCTTCAGAGAAGTCAAAGAAATTTTCAATGTTTACGCCCACTTTGTGCTGAACTAAAGAAATGTTACAATAATGCATACTTACAGGACATCCTGGTGTCAAGAAAATAAAAATAAATCTAAAATAGATTTTAAAAAGTCGTAGGAATCCAGTTGTCAGTGCATTATGCATAGACCGTAAGATGCATTTGGACTAGCGTTAGTGTTGCACACGCATGATACGCTTAAATCGAATGTATTCGTAAACAAACAACCAGCCGCGCTACAGTACCCCTCTACCGCGGCTATTTAAATTCTCAGGCGTTTACGCGCACGCACGCTTACTGCTTATCGAAAACACTAAAGCACGCACCACAATGATCTGTATCAAGACAAATTAGTTCCGATTTTTTCCTTCTTTTGTATCTGTTTTAGTCGTAAGTCGTATTTGATATGTTCATCATTTGTTTTGAGGCACAAAACGTGGACGTAGGCCTAGCACCATAATGTGTAGTGGTATATTGGCAAAGAAATAACTTCTTAAGCCTTTTCTCTGGGGGTTCTCTTTCGGTCCGGCGCAGTGATTTATCATAAGTTTGTCCTTTTGCGGTAGTATATGTTAACATTCTACGAAGCAATTAACATTATACATTCGATAAAAATGCTAAGTATTAGTCAAATTTCCTGATAATTATTTCTTATCATGATTTTTTTTATTAAAGAACTAATATTACACGTACCATTAAAGCCTGATTTGTGATAACGTCCCTTCTCCCATGTACGCAAGGTGGACGATTTGTAGTCTTCCCGTAAATCGTATGCGTCGCCGAGTGCAAAATCAAAACACCGAAACAGACGTATTTGGAATTAGTTTTCTTACCACGTCATGGGTATATCGAAGATGAATTTTGATAATAAATACCTATGTTTCGATATTAAGTTACTTAATTTTATCAATTTCATTAATTGATTTTATTATTAAGATTTAATTAATCTTATATTTTCTTCTGTTCTCGATATGTTACAGATAGACCTAGACTAATGGTATTCAAAGAGAAAAACAATAACATGTCTAAAAATAGTAATTAGTAAATAGTAAGTGGTAAATTCCTTATAGTTAAATAGTTTACTGATTCTTATATCAACGAAACTTTAGATACATAAACTGACAATGAAGCTTATTTTCACCTTTCTGCTGAGGTGCTTGAATGAGGTGTATGGGACTTTGCACATTATGGGGCCTTATGGGAACTATTGCGTTGTTGTGATGGGAAAAGTTGAAGGTGGACTGTTATGAGGTCAAAGTTAGAGTTGTGGATGGGGCACACAGGTAGCACGGAACTAATTATCTTCCCCTATTGAGGCCTATGATAAAAGAGTCAAATTCAGGTTCTGTTTTGTACCAGAATGTTATAGAATTGGGATCTTTTGTGATGTTTTCCAAAATGTACCATCTAATATCTCTCGGATGAGGGCACCTTCAATAGGGGGTCACCAGAGGTTTTAGCTTTTTTTTATTATGCTGAACTGCAGAAGTGTTATACACCCTCACCAAATCACTCAAATTTGGGTGTGGGTTCGTAGTAAAATAGTCCCCATGAAACTTTTACAGAAGCAAATCTCGTCAAGTTTGGATAGGCATAGTCAAGTTCTATCCTTTTTCTACCATTTCTAGAATTTTTAAATTCTCGGCTTCCTGTCCCATGAAATTTTCTCTGAGGGTTCCCATTTTTGGATGGCGGAGTGATACCTTATTAGTTCCGTGCTACCTTAAGGATATAGCAGTGTAACTTGTGATATGCATGTGATAGTTTAGCTTTTGAAAAAATCAAGAATCAAAGATGAAATATTTGTTCAAAATGTAGAGATTTGAGCCAATGTTAACGTAAAAAGTACACGGCCGATTGTGATCCAAAGTGGTAGCATGGTACCTTGTAAGGTGAAGTTGTGCGGCGCAGACTTTCGAGAACAAATATCAAGTGGTACTCTGGCAATAAACCTATTTTCACATTTCTGCTGCAGTGTTTGAATGAAGTGAATGGGATTTTGCATTTATGGAGGCCTTATGGGGACTATTGCATTGTTGTTGTGATGGGAAAAGTCAAAGGTGACTGTTTGGAGATCAATGTTTTAAGGCTAATATACAGAATGACCCACAATCATATGAAGAATAGGTCATTGCTAAGTGACAAGTGGTGATGAGATCAGCAACTACGTGGATTGCATTCTTGTTTTATATCAATATTAACGTTATATCAATACTAACGTTATATTAATATTAGCGTTGACTGATCTTCAAACACATCAAAAGATTTGCTTTACTTTAGAGGGTGCATGTTCTAATTTATGAAAAACACTAAAGATGCATAAACTTGTAATAATAATAATAATAATTATAATAATAATAATGATAATAATGATAATAATAATAATAATAATAATAATGATAATAATAATAATAATAATGATAATAATAATAATAAAAACAATAATAATGATAATAATAATAATAATGATAATAATAATACTAATAATAATGATAACAATAATGATAATAAAAATAATAATGTTAACAACAATAATAATAATAATGATAATAATAACAACAATAATAATAATAATAATGATAATAATAATAATAATGATAGCAATAATAATAAGGATAATGATAATAATAATAATAATAATAATAATAATAATAATAATAATAATAATAATAATAATAATAATAATAATAATAATAATAATAATAATAATAATAATAATAATAATAATAATAATAATAATAATAATAATAATAATAATAATAATAATAATAATAATAATAATAATAATAATAATAATAATAATAATAATAATAATAATAATAATAATAATAATAATAATAATAATAATAATAATAATAATAATAATAATAATAATAATAATAATAATAATAATAATAATAATAATAATAATAATAATAATAATAATAATAATAATAATAATAATAATAATAATAATAATAATAATAATAATAATAATAATAATAATAATAATAATAATAATAATAATAATAATAATAATAATAATAATAATAATAATAATAATAATAATAATAATAATAATAATAATAATAATAATAATAATAATAATAATAATAATAATAATAATAATAATAATAATAATAATAATAATAATAATAATAATAATAATAATAATAATAATAATAATAATAATAATAATAATAATAATAATAATAATAATAATAATAATGATAATGATAATAATAATAATAATAATAGTAATGATTATAATAATAATAATAATAATAATAATAATAATAATAATAATAATAATAATAATAATAATAATAATAATAATAATAATAATAATAATAAAAATGCTGATGATGATGATGATGATGATGATGATGATGATGATGATGATGATGATGATGATGATGATGATGATGATGATGATGATGATGATGATGATGATGATGACAACAACAACAACAACAATAACAACAGCAGCAACAACAACAACAACAATAATAATAACAATAATAATAATAATCATAATAATAACAATAATAATAATAATGATAAATACGCACTGATTTAAAGCGATGTGGTGCTCGGAACTATCGTAGAAGCAAAGAAAGTATAACACATTTGCTGAGAAAATTACCTGGATAATCCCCTAATCTTCTTTTGTTATGGGGGATGTGGGGGTGGGGAGAAGGGTGAAAATGACTCAAGAGTGGGGCCATCTTTATGACGTCGCTTGTGTTCTTACATGGTGATATGCAATCGGGTATGCATGCACCTGGAAATAAAAAGACAGATTACTCTTTTTATGACGAAAGCATCCAATTATTCATAGCATAAACATAATTTGGATTATTACACAAACGGTTTGTTCATTGAGGGAAAGGGGGGGGGGGGAGGGGATGCTTTCAATGGAACCTTATTTCTTGCCCCGTGAGGTGAAGGGCAAGGGTCTCTGTGTATATCGATCAATTGATACATTTGAACTTACATGCACTTTTTCTTCTTTCTTTTTGTCTTGGTTTCAGCAGCATTCCTGGAAAACTTTGAGACAAAAAGGGAAAACGAAGACGCTAATGTGGTCGATGAAGAACCAGAAACAGAACGAGAACCAAGAACACTTCTAGAACAGCTGTTTGGCCCGGGCCAACAAAAGGATTCTCATTTGGAAAAGTATGAAACCGAGATGATGCAGAAAATTCGTTCAGCTAAAAGCGAAAAAGATTTTTGTCGAATACGAACATGTATACTAGCAAAACAATCGTGTCTTGTGTACGCCTTGGCCAAAATCGAGACAATGAAATATTGTAAGGAATATCCAGGAAGGGGGGTGGAAAAGAAGAAGGAAGATAGTTCAAAGAAAAGAAAAGTTGAGGCCCCCGTTGTTCAATCTAGACTTAATAATAAACCTCTCACAATTCAATACGACGTGGTAAGCTTACCCGTAGAGAGGACCAGAGATGACATACAACGCGTCATTTTGGAAACCGACGTGTAAATATAGATATTATACAAAAAATACGGTGCAAGCGTTTGTCTTTTTTTTAAATGTATTTTTAATTCAATTGAACAAATGAAGCTTACATTACCAGTAGTGGCGCTACAGGTAAAGGGAGGGGGGATTGCTTAATTTCTCCCCATGAGATCCCTTCACCGTCCCCCACATTCTCCCCAAAAATGTGTACGGGCGACATATTTTGTCTTATCATGATGCACATTTTCCTCCCTTCCAACTTATCAACAGATCAGGGCGCAATAACATAGCAAAATAAACGATGAATGGTTCGAAGCAAACTTCGAACTTGAGGTTCCTGTTGCCGGATCTAGATTTAATAATAAACCTCTTCCAATTAACTTTTTCAGGTTTCCAAATAGGCCACGCCCACCAATAGCAACGCGGTAAGTATGTGGGGCAAACAAACCTCAAATCCGCAATTGTGCATTACCAATGCGTTGACAAGTTAAGATGTTCGCGAGGCCTGCCGCAAGCTTTGATTCATTTATGGCACTTCTCCGGATCTTTAGACTTTTTAGCAAAAGGGATAAACAAAATTCAGTTTACTAACTGTTCTTAACAGCAATCAGATTAACAAAGCCCGCAGCGGGCCCGGCGCAATTTTTGTTCACCATTTTGCCGTCACTCCGTCTGTGTGTGCATAAATTTGTTTTGTACAGTAACTACATGAGCGTGCGCCCTTAGCTAGCTGTACTGTACCAGTACCGCGTATGATGTTTTACCCACTTAGTTATGCAGATTTTGTTGCTAGGCAAATTCGTGCGGTGATTGGAACAAGCTGTCAATCATTAAACCAAGAAAGGTTAATTTAATAGGACATGGTGAGCTTACCCGTAGAGATAACATAAGACGCGTCATTTTGGAAACCAACGCGTACAAAAAGCTATTGTAAAAATATGCATGCGTGTGCGTTTGTATGCGTGCATGCGTTTGTCTTTTTTGAAAGGTTTGCTGAAATCACGTAAATGATTGAAGTTAACATTACCAGTGACAGCGCTGCGGAGGGAAAGAGGTTCATTTCTCACATAATATTGCTCCCCCTTCCCCCCCGCCCCCACTTTCTCCCAAGCGACATTTTTGATTTGATCATCATGAACATTTTCCTCCCTACCAAGGACCTATGTAAGGGCCAAGACCTGAAGAACATTGATACATAGCAAAACAATCGTGTCTTGTGTTGTCAAAATTAGGACAATAAAATATTATAAAGACTTCCAGGAAGCGATTTTTTCCCCAAAAAACTGCTGATTGGTTTAAATTATGGATCCTAACCCTATAACTTAACTCCAAATAGTTAAGTGTTAAGTTTCTATCCTGTTTGGGAAACAATTTAGCACCTAGGAAAGGGTGAGGAAAATAGAACAAAGACGGTTCAAAGAAAAGAAAAGTTGAGCCCCACCCCCGTTGTCCAATCCAGGTTTGATAATAAACCTCTTCCTATTCAAAGGGCGTGGTAAGTTTACCCGTAGAGAGGACCAGAGATGGCATATATATATATATATATATATATATATATATATATATATATATATATATATATATATATATATATATATATATATATATATATATATATATATATATATATATATATATATATATATATATATATATATATATATATATATATATATATATATATATATATATATATATATATATATATATATATATATATATATATATATATATACATATATATATATATATATATATATATATATATATATATATATATATATATATATATATATATATATATATATATATATATATATATATATATATATATATATATATATATATATATATATATATATATATATATATATATATATATATATATATATATATATATATATATATATATATATATATATATATATATATATATATGTATAAATCTATAAAAAAAGTTCCTTGCATTGGCCATTACAAACAAAACAAATTAGGAAAAATGACAATGTCTCTAGCCAACAGATTATTTTAAAAACCAAATATTTCGAAAACTCCTGTTTCCTTCTTCAGTGGTATGAAGTTAACTTCATACCACTGAAGAAGGAAACGGGAGTTTTCAAACATTTGGTTTTAAAATAATCTGTTGGCTAGAGACATTGTCATTTTTTTCTAATTTGTTATATATATATATATATATATATATATATATATATATATATATATATATATATATATATATATATATATATATATATATATATATATATATATATATATATATATATATATATATATATATATATATATATATATATATATATATATATATATATATATATATATATATATATATATATATATATATATATATACGACGCGTAATTTTGCATGGAAATCAAGATGTAAAAATAAATAATAATAAATACGGTACATGCGTTTTTTTTTTGAAATGTATAATGGAAATCACTGAAATAAATGCTGACGTTACAAGTGGCGGCGTTACGGGGAATCCCCGTGACGAGATTTCTTTAATCCCCCTCCCCCCACCCCCCACCACCACAAAATATTATGCGGACGACATATTTTGCAGGATCATGATGCACATTTGCCTCCCTCCATGAGATAAAGCTGCCCTCTCCTGTCCCGGCATCAAAATTCTGGCGACGCCACTGAACGTTACAGAAGCCTTAAAATAGGAAGGATTTAGATTTATTCTGTAGATCTGATTAGTTAATCGTCCTTTAAGGGAAATTCGGATTAGAGTATGCGCGCGAAGAAAGTAAAATTGTACAATTTTGGTCGTCGTATAGGTCAATATTTGTGTTACTTTTTTTAAATAAAAAGATCAGATATAAAGTCTTTAAAGAAAAGGTTTTTCTTTGTTTGAAAGGGCATGGTTCTTTGTTTGGAAGGGCATGGGTCTTTGTTTGGAAGGGCATGGGTCTTTTCTAAAAAGGCACAAAAACTATCCTCCTAGGACTTTTGAAACTGAGGGCGCTCTCCTTCTGAAAAAAGTGCATTTTTCGCGCCTATATGCATGTATGTCAATCCAGAAGCATACGTCGAGCATTAATAACACACGATGATATTGAATTCATGCAGCCATATTGTTCAGATGTTGTGAAAAATGTCATAGTTTCTAATTTATGTACTTAAAATGTAAATCATTGTGTTGAAAAACATTTAAATTTCAAAATGGCCGTTTTGCGCCTAAAAGCCTAGCTCTATTGTCTATTTTTTTAACATTTCGAAAACGGCATGGTGAATATATCAACTGGGAGTAGAAAAGTTGTAGCCATGACAGTAATTAGTATTTTCATGAGTTTTAAGTTTCCCCTAGCAAAGATATTTTTCCCAGACTTATTTCAAATTTGAAATATGTAACTTTGCATAAGTCTTTAACGTAAGGATAGCAAAGGATTATGGAAATATCACAAAATAGCGACTTCCATGTAACAAAATGACAAAATGTTCCCATTTTTAGGAACATTTGTGTTCCCATTAATTGGCATATGCTCCTGGACTGTATGTATGATAAAGAGGACAACTCACAATTCTTTAAATTCCTAAAGTCCTAAACTTCGTAGTCACTGAAAATCATCATATTGTTTTTTCTTGCCAAATATGTATTGCGGGTACGATAGAGATTCAAAACTTCTTCGTCGAATTCAATTGTTAACATCAGGAAATTAATAGGCTGTCTTATTGTGATGTCACAAAATTCCAAAAACTTTTTCCAGAATTTACTATAATAAGGCTGTAAAATTCAAAATGGTCCATTTTTAACGGATTTTGATGAAACGTATTGCTAGTTTGATGTCTTTTAGCAAACTTTTGTCCAATTAAGATGACGTTGACGTTGTTTATCTTTAAGCGCAACCGACAATTTGTATTCTATTTTCGGTAAATTTTCATCAATTCTCGGGAAATGTTGCCAATGTTACCAAAAGTTCCAATGATTTTATCCAACAAAAATTTAATTTTGTGTCAATATTTTCCCAATCAAAAGAAAACCTTTCATGGAGTAGGCCTTTCTTTCTGCTCCCCGCTCATAAGACTCTGCACTAGGACCGTAATTCTCACCAAGAAAGTGTGTGTGTGTGGGAGGAAGGGGGGACCTTTTATTAAAAAAGTGGGGGGACCAGAGGCAAAAATTTTTCAAAAATGTGCTGATTTTGTTTTATTCTACGAAAAAGTGTGGAGGGATATGTCCCCTGTCCCCGGGAATTACGGCCCAGCACTCTTGTCCCAATATCATGTTTTCCATTAATTATGACAAAACTGCTTCATAAAACATGACTTGGCCCCACCTGACATTTTATCCTGGCTCCGTCCCTGAACACACATCCTCATGGTTTAGGCAATCAACCGTAAGCTGAACATTAATCGAAATCATATAAACTGATAAATGAAATGAATATAGTCCAAATATTAGAAGCTAATTAACATAACTTCCGTTTTAAAAACCACGTTCCTTTGATCACATCTATTGTGGTTATGAAGTGGGGATTGCGATACCCGGAAGAAATATTGCAAGAAACCACATCAAGTGCACACTTCTATTTTTAACTCATTATTTTCCCAATATTTGACTTATTTTTCAACCTTTTTTCAGAAAGATAATTTTATGGTGAATTTAAATTTCTATTTGTACTGTTGTAAGCAGGGCGCGTGGGAAAGTTTATCCTTTCGAGATAATGAAAGCTCCCCACCCGAAAATTATGATAAGAAAATGACATTGTACAAACAAAATCCGTTTACAACTATATAGCACGTCAATGACATAATGCTCAACAAATTTGTAAAAGAGCGTTAAACGTTTTCTCAATTTGAAATAATTTTGTGTAAGTTTAAATTTGTATTTAATATTCAAAGTATTATCATTTGAGTTGTAGATCTTTCCCTTAAAAAAGATGCAAATGGCATGCACTATGAATGGAGAGCAGAGACTAACTGGGAAGACGGAACGAGTCTACCGCACTGACACAGAGGTATTACATACTGTTGTATGCAAGGGTATCATGCAGTCATATTGAACTCTTATCGATTGTATAACTCAATAAGATCGATATTCGAAATGTTGCGTAACATTTCCCCCTTATACACCTGCACAATGATTAATAACAAATTTTATGATACGCAATAAAATTAAAAAAACAGAAAAGCTGAAAGGGAAAATTATTGAACAAAACAGGACTTTTCAGTTATACCAGTCAGAGTAAAGTTTCTATCACGTCCACAAATATATAAGCCAATAATAAGTATAGTTTTTTAGTCCTCAATTATTCAAGCGATTCGTGCCCCTCCGAACGGGTTCGGAATTTTTAGTTAAATTATTGGTATTTTGTAAACGCAAAAATCTAAAAAGACATTGAAACATGCACCAAACAAAGAAATTGAAAATGCGCAAAAGGATGAATGCATGAA
>JAIGNY010001425.1:555000-562500 GCA_020152595.1 Chiridota heheva | reverse complement strand
ATATATGAGACCACTATTAGTGGACAAGACCAAACTAAATTAGGCCCTGATCAGTTCGATTGTACCCTGAGCCTTTTCCTTGAAGTGAATTGACATGCCATTATTATCTTACCAAAGAGCTTCCACAAAGAGCTTCTCCACACGGAGAGCTGACGGTTGTAAGGCGTAGCCTCCAGCAAAGAAACACCGACAAAAACCCCTACACGGCTCTAACTTATTCCTCTGCATATTTACTCAATACCCTCATCTCATGGGCCCCATAAAGGTCCCTTTCAACTGTTCAAGCAATGTGTGTAGCCGCTGAGAGCGCTAGAGCAAGCCAGCAAATAACGTCATTACTATACTCAGGTCATTTTGAAGTGACCTATATAAATAGCTTGCCTAAATAGTGTTTTTGTCTACCAACTGTGGTGTAGCGGTTATCATACATGTCTACAGACCACGAGGCCCTGGGTTCAAGCCTGGGTTGGGTAGACACGCCAGTGCACCACAACTGGTTATCGAAGGACATTGACTTGGTTGTCGATGTTATGTCTGTCCATACGTTGTACCTGTGTACTTGTACGGGTCGTATCAAGCGTTTCGTAAAAGCATTGTTACTATCATAACCGAATACGCAGGCGACGACCCCGTCATTGTAATTGTGTGTTCACTCGTCGTCGTGTTTTTTGGGCGCCAGTGCACCACAACTGGTTATCAATAGCCGTGATCATTGACTTGGTTGTCGATGTTATGTCTGTCCGTACGTCGTACCTGTCTTCTCGTCCGGGTCGTATTAAGCGTTTCGTGATATCATTGTTACTATCATAATTGAATACGCAGGCAACGATCCCGTCATTGTAATTGTGTGTTTACTCGTCGTCGTGTTTTTTGGGTTATTTCCAGCAGGTTCCTGCAAATGACGCTGGGTCAAGTTGGCTTGTTTACCTTTCTCCAGTTCTTTATGCACTTCTGACAGCGCTTGTATGTGTGCAATGTAGTCCAATCGAGAAAATCGCATTTTTTGGGGGCACTTTTTGGTCAGATTGTCAGGTTATTTTCATGGCAACTACTTTTTACCCAGTGTTATAAACGTTTGGAAATTGTTAAATAATTGAGTCTTAAAATAGTGGCACTAAGATTAAAAATCGAAGGCCAAGAAAGTGATACTGAGTGATACTCACTAGCCTACTGGTGTTAAAACTGCTGTGCTATCTTCGTCAAGGTAGTGTGTCAGGATAGGCCTTGGGCCTAACTAAGAAAAAGAAGTTGGACCCATTCTAGGCCTAGGTCTAAAATAATTGAAGCTATATATAGTGATCGAATGCAAGAATCTTTTAAAAACTACTACAGTTGTGATGCACTGTAGTAATGTGGCTCAGAAGTTTGTGCAGCCTAAGGCAAAAGAAATTTCCCTCAATTTGTTTTCATTTAGCCTACAATAATTCAATACACAATGGGAAATAGGCGTAGGCGTAGGCCTACCCCTATCCTCTTTTTTTTGCATGCAATATTTTGGCTCTCATTTAAAAAAATTGAAATTTTTTGCATATCATCTTTCTATGATGTGTTACTGCACTCCATGGCATGAAAATAATCACTTTAGGTTTAAAATGATGGAGAGGCGTAGTTAAATAGGTTCAGGCTGTAATTTTTGTGTCATGCTCCATTTACTCTATTATGATACATACACAAAATATGCATCATTTTATAGTTAAGCTAGCTTAGTACAGCTGGTGGTCTTGCGACTTTGCTGCCCAGCCGGCAGGGATATGCCATAGTTTGGACATACATAATAAGTTTTTCCAACATAAATATGCATCGCTCTTCTATTAAGATTAGTACAATGCTGGACCATGCGACTTGAATGCTACTGTAGCCGGGGATACTGCATGGGAGCCATAAGATTACACAAACGATTCTTTAACAATTGATAAGATTACATCATTCACCTCGGAAGTTCATGAGTCAGATTATTTTTCGAGAGTAAACCTGCTTTTAAAGTTCCTCCCAATTTTTCCCACCAGGATGATTCGTTTCAATTTGATTAAGTGGGTCTTAATCATTTTTACAAAAAAGTGTGGAAAAATAGCGGTGAATTGGAAAAAAAGTTAAACAAAAAGCACTTTATTAAAATGCTTTCGCATTTCAGATTTATCATTCAAAGGAAGGCTCTCTTATGTGAACTTGTGCATTGGAGTCCCTGGCCATCTTATTGTGTTTAAATTGTCAATATCAACTGTTATTACTGTAAGTTAGCAATGTATTTTAAGTGCAGAAGCCATTTACAAGTTATAATTTTCATGTATGTACATCATTTGCTCAGAGATACTCTATAATCATTTGTAAGCATTTGATCTGTGTAATCATTTGTACAAAAGATATTGCAGTACTTATCATTTGAGTAAATCATATGATAAATATGGCTAAGTTTCTGGCATGTCTAGCCACCACTAAACTCTTACTAATCTGTGAGCACAGAATTTGTACATACTGTAAAGATGATAAATCATTCAGTATTTTGCCTCATTATTTTCTTTTATTTTAGATGGAGATGTATCATCTCATTTTGAGGTCTCTTCGTCATCTCTGCGGAACAAAATTTAAAGAGCATAACCTGGAAGGCTTGAGGTAAGCATTTTTTTGTTTGTAGCTTTATTTGTACTTGTATGTGAATGTTTACCGCTAAAATGATATCCAATCATCAGCTTTAAGGACATTTGTTGGTTGCAACATGGGCAGGATAATTTATAGATCACCCCTTGAGTGTATTAATACTCTTTTGTAGGATTGGTGGCATAGCATTATTTGGACAATTGATATTTTCCTTAAAAAAGGATTTTTAATTCCTGGAAGTCTTTAATTTAAATGCATTTTCTTCAAACTAATAAGGTGCTGTCTTTCAGAAGGAATCCAGGTGAAAAATTCAGTGCTAGAAAGCATTTTCTGTGCTATGCTTGCAGGGTTTGCTCCAGACTGATAATGGATTTGAATATGCGTAGCCAATACTTACTTCTACTGTTACTTGCTATAAACAATTTCTGTAGCATTTAAAATGACATATTTTGATATATGACTCCCTTTTGTTTTAATTTCAGTGGTTGGTGAAGGACTTCCTTAGCTTTTTGTCAGAATGGCAGGCTGAGATCAGGAGCTGTTGGTATCAGTAAGAAGAAAAAGAAGCAGAGGTACATAAGCCGTGTCACCTCGGAAGGATTTCACGTAACAGGTGTGTTAAAGATTATTTTGTTAAAAAAAATTGATGCCTATGGATGCTTTCTGCTGTTTAGATGCTTTCTGCTGTTTGGATGTTTTCTGCTGTTTAGATGCTTTCTGCTGTTTGGATGCTTTCTGCTGTTTGGATGCTTTCTGCTGTTTGGATGCTTTATGCCGATTGGATGCCTTCTGTTGTTTGAATGCCTTCTGCTGTTTGGGTGCCTTCTGCTGTTTGGATGCCTTCTGCTGTTTGGATGCCTTCTGCTGTTTGGATGCCTTCTGCTGTTTGGATGCTTCTGCTGTTTGGATGCCTTCTGCTGTTTGGATGCCTTCTGCTGTTTGGATGCCTTCTGCTGTTTGGATGCCTTCTGCTGTTTGGATGCCTTCTGCTGTTTGGATGCCTTCTGCTGTTTGGATGCCTTCTGCTGTTTGGATGCCTTCTGCTGTTTGGATGCCTTTTGCTCTTTGGATGCCTTTTGCTCTTTGGATGCCTTCTGCTCTTTGGATGCCTTCTACTCTTTGGATGCCTTCTGCTCTTTGGATGCCTTCTACTCTTTGGATGCCTTCTGCTCTTTGGATGCCTTCTGCTGTTTGGATGCCTTCTGCTCTTTAGATGCCTTCTGCTGTTTGGATGCCTTCTGCTTTTTGGATGCCTTTTGCTGTTTGGATGCCTTCTGCTGTTTGGATGCCTTCTGCTGTTTAGACGCCTTTGATAAGCATGATACCTCAGTTTTAGAGTGTGCCATAGAAAAGGTACTGTGTGTGTGTGATTTAGACTAAACCACACAATTTACCATGGTGTGTTCTATTCAACATCTCATTGCTCCTTCGACCTTCTTTGGATCACAAGTAATTTACCAACTTTGAACTTTTCCATCATTAACAATGTTGAGTTGTATAAAAATAAAGAAAATTTCAAAAATCATTCAAATTTTAGAAAATCCCATTCTCCTCTCCACCACCCCTCCCCTCCCCTCCACCCCTCCCCTCTAACCCTACCCTAACCTACACCCCTCCCCTCCACTCCACCCCTCCCCTCCCCTCCACCCCCTCCCCTCCAATCCACCCCTCCCCTCCACTCCACCCCTTCCCTCCCCTCTCCCCTCCTCTCCACCCCTCCCATCCACCCTCCCATCCACCCCCTCCCCTCCACTCCACCCCTCTCCCCCTCCTCTCCACCCCTCCCTCCTCCCTTCCACCCCCCCCCCCTCCACTCCACCCCTCCCCTCTCCCTTCCACCCCTCCCATCCACTCCACCCCTCCCCTCCTCTCCCCTTCTCTCACCCTTCCCCTCCACCCCTCCTCTCCACCCCTCCTCTCCACCCCTCCTCTCCCCCTCCCCTCCACCCTCCTCTTCCTTCTCTCTTCCACCCCTCCCCTCCACCCCTCCTCTTCACCCCTCCTCTCCACCCCTCCCACCACCCTCCTCTTTCCCCTCTCTTCCACCCCTCCCCTTCACCCCTCCTCTCCACCCCCTCCCTCCTCTTCACCCTCTCCCCTCCACCCTCCTCTCCACCCTCCTCTCCACCCTCCTCTCCACCCCTCCCTCCTCCACCCCTCCCTCCTCCACCCCCTCCACCCCCCTCCCCTCCACCCCTCCCTTCCACCCCTCCCCCTCCACCCCTTCCTCCACCCCTCCCTCCACCCCTCCCCCTTTCCTTCACCCACTCCCCTTCACCCCTACCCGTCCTCTCCCCCTCCACCCCTCCCCTTTCCCTTCACCCACTCCCCTCCACCCCTACCCCGCCCCTCCACCTCTTCCCTTCAACCCCTTCCCATTTACCCCTACTTCTCCCCCTCCACCCCTACCCATCCCCTCCACCCCTCCCCTCCATCCCCTCTCCCCCCCCACCCCTCCACCCCTACTCATCCCTCCACCCCTCCCCTCCCCCCCAAAGGTAAATGAGTAAATAAAAGAAAAAACTCATTGTTTTTGTTTCACAGTCAATGTCACAGGTTTCATATGCTGAGATTTATTGAATAAATCAGCATTAGAAACCCAACTTACAACAGTTGTTGTTCTCTTTTTCTTTCATAGTGAACTCATTCGTTGAAAATACAAAGGAGTTGCTGCAAGTAGAAGGTAAGGCATATGTGCTAGGCAACTAGTTCAACCAGGAACCCATTGAAGAGTTTTTTGGTAAACAGCTTGGAGCCAGAGGTCCCCATGACAACCCAACAATGGAGCACTTTGGACATCACATGCTAAACCAATGTTGTTGTAGGTAGAAATTGGGAAATTAAATGGCGATGTAACTGCCAGTCAACCAAATGAGGCAGAAATAACTGATGAGCCTCTGCCAAACAGGAAAAGGTTGTCAAATATCAGATAGGCCTAATATCAGATGAATAGCATCAGCCCTTCTGTAAATTATTTTCCCAATATCATTATAGATCTGATGTTTATACAAATCTGACTGATTTTGTTATCATAGTAGTAGGCTATCAACAATTACAGAGGGTATCTGGATCTGGTTTTGAGAAAGTTGCTTGACATCCTGATGCTTATTGAGCTTCATACTTATAACACCACTTCCTCAGCGTTTATTGATTGGATTAGTAGTCTATGTGCAAATATCCTGGGGTTGGCAAAATGAGACAACATCAACCCCGTTCTGTATGTAAATCATTCACAAAAGCTTGACTATGGGCGAGCAAAAAAAAAAAACTACATATTGATGATATGGCTTTTGCTTATTCGTTTCTTAATTTTGGTTATGCTATTTTTTCAGTTGTAATGCAGTTTTATTAAGTATTATGCAGTGTTTTGTGCTAAATATTTACTGCACATAAATAGTTAACTTGTGTATCTTGTTGATTCTTTTAGAAAAAAGAAAGTCAAATAATTAATGCAAGAGTGTAATGTAAGGTGTATTTATAAGTTTATTGGCTTTCACTATTTTAGAAAGGTAAATTGGGTCTCGAATCTTTATACCTGTTCGTTCTTAATTTGATAGGAAGGTTTTATGGAAACTTCAACCGATTTCACATACAAAATTTAATTTGGCTATTAGTCTTAAGCTGTTCAGATTTTACTGCAAATATTATTGGTATGGTAATGTAAAAAGAGATGAATATTTACAGATAAACTTACGGTAAATCAAAAAGGAAATTCGATTACACACAACAAAGGTACACAACATAACTTGATTTAATTTGGTTGGTGATGCTAGTAGGTGCCTTTGGAAATGTAAACACTAAAGGTTTCATTAACATTTGCAGAGCAACTAGTACTATATACATGCTATAAATAAATGAGAGTCCACTCCTGTATTGTTTCAAGTATGATATTATGCGGAAGTTGAGGTTGAGAAGCTTCGAAGAGAGACAGAAAGTGTTATACGTGGGCAACAACTTACTGTTTGATTTATTTGTCAGGTAAAATACAACTTGCATACACTATATCCCAGGATAGAAGTAGGTATTTAAGGTCTTCAACAACTTAGAATTCTGCTAAAGGTTCAGCAGTAATTTTTCTTTAACCTATTTTCTTCTGTTCACTGTACAAAATTGGAAAGATATTAATTATGACAAAATGTCAGTTTCATTTATAGGAGAATTTAGTTGTATGTCAATAAGATTTATTTGAAAATGTATTTGAAAATGTATTTTGAAATGTATTTGAAAATGTATTAACACATTTTACTCTGCTTATGTTTAGTCTTTCTTTGTAAAACTTAACATGATTAGTTTGTGGGTGAAATGCATATCATGATCGGATACCTTTGGAATGATTAGTTTCTATTTTTTCTGGTAAGAAGTGCTGCAAAATTCATAATCTTTTATTTTGCATTTATGGAGATCAATCTTGATACTGAAGTATTCTTCATATTTTTTGCAGAAGTTTATCATATTTCAATCAATCTTGTTTTGACTACTGGATTTGCTTGCTATTGTCCTTTTTGGTGTTGGTAGGGGGTGGGGATTGATGATGACTTGTAAATTTATACCTAGCTGGTATATACTGTTTTCCTTTAAGGCTATGACGTAAGGCAATATTTTCACAGAATCCTGAAATCCATACAGTCACTTTTCCAAGACCACCAAACATATAGAGCTTTCTGGAGCCCCTATAGGCTGAATTTAAGGGGGACAAAGCGAAATGTATCCTGCCCATTGGCCTGGTCCTCTCTAGAGTTCGTCAAATGCTTAATTCCTCACCTCAATAAACAAGTCGAAATTGGTCAATGTCAGAGTGGGTACTCCTTGCAGTGGGTAAATATCACATACAGTATGGCGAGTACTTATTGTAGTGGGCAAATGTCACATAGGGTGGGTACTCCTTGTAGTGGGTAAATGTCACAC
>JAIGNY010001425.1:395000-550000 GCA_020152595.1 Chiridota heheva | reverse complement strand
AAGTACAAAAGTGGGGGCGGAGGGTGTTCTAGCTTGGTGAAATATCAAACTGTATTGGATTGCAAAGCTAGAAGATGAATTGCTAAGTATTGCCGTGGACAGTATGTGATCGCGATTCAAATTAAATTACACCTTCTATTTTCAATTACTAACATTCTAAAGAACTAATCCAGATTTTTTTTACTTTATCACTATTTTGAGAGGGTGCGGGGAAATGGGCACCCATGAATCTGTTTTGATCAGTGATGACTTATAAATACTCACAAGTTGATTGTCTAGACTTTGGTGCCTGTTATGAATATTGGAGGGCTCTTGAAAGAATTGCTGTTCCACCCTCATGTTGCAATTTGTTGCATGTTTCATTCTGAGGTAAACCACTGAGCTAAGGCGGTTGCATCAAGTTATGACTCATTGTCTGATTGTAGGAAATGTAGCTACTTGGTTACACATGCATTCGGAGGGCTGACAACCGACTGGGTAGCAAGCCTGGTCCAACGTTCTTTTCTGAAAAGAGGAAAGATGAGACCTATGTCTGCGGAAATTTGGTAAATATAATAAGATTTTTTTTTTTTTTTTTTTTGCATGATCCTTTCTTGTGGGAACTTGGCAGTTTTGGTCTGTCATTTTGAGGTTGAAGTAAATAAACATTCAGATGTATTCTCCTTTTTAAGTAAGTATGTAAAAACGCACGTTAATATATCGCCTTTACTCCGCTCTTGTGGCTGTCTCTTTCTTCCTTGATATCGAGCCGATTTAAAATCCCCACGTATCCAATATAGAAAACGGTCTCAGACTATGTTATCATGTAAATTTAGGCATGTCAAAATTGGAAGGAAATATACATTTTCTTTGATTTTATTATTTTATTTATTACTTTCGGACTCCCTTAAAATGGAGTATTGACGCCAATTAATATGCAGCCAGACGCTGACTACAACAACTGTCAGTCCCGTTTGACAAACACAACATGTTTTATGTCAATCAATTTGAATTACAGATTAGGAAACTATACAACCAGGAAAACTAGACGACAATTTTCGTCTTTTCATCAAATTAATTTTTGAACTTTGTGTTTGATTTTAAGCCATGCATTTTAGGACTTCAAAAACAGGAAATTTTCAGACCTTCAAGGAGCTTTACTCCTCGTCTTCCTACCAGGGATTCGATTCGTCCCTGGACCCCACTTAATCTATCAATTTTCAGGGAAATTTCTTCTCTGCCTGTTTAGAAATACAGTAACCGAAATGTTTATAAATCATTATATATTTTAGCGTTAGTTAAAAGTTTCTTCTTCTCATCAATTGAATCAAGATTTCGACTTTAAGTCATTTTGGGAGGTAAACCTGGACTTCTAACTGCCAGTGCCGAACACTTTTCGCCCCCTGAGCCTACTAATACGATTTTGTCCGAATTTTCACGAGGCATTTGTTCTCTGCCTAGTTATAAATACAGTAAACCAAATGATTGTAGCCCCAGTAGGCTTACGCTAGAATTCAAAGTTTCTTTTTCTCATCAATTTAATTTTTAAAAGTTTGTGTACGCCTTTAAGCCCTGTTGGGGCATCTCTAAAATCAAAAGATAATGCAGAGCTTCTGAGTGCGTCACCCCCTGCGCCCTCAGCAGGGCTTCGCCCATGGACCCACAATTTTGTCCGATTTTTTATTACGGGAGATTTCTCATACCTGCTTAGAAATGGTAACCCAAATGCTTATCTCAGTATATTTTGACGCTATAATTTAAGTTTCTTCTTTCCATCAATAGTGAATTTTTTAAGTTTGTATTTGAGTTAGAGCCATTTTGGGGGCATCAAAAACAAATTCTAACGTGCAACTTAAAAATTAAAAGTTTCTATAATTCTTTTCATTAATCATGTCAATTGAATTCAGCTTCGGGCACCCCCTCACAAATCCACCCAGTTAAAAACTGATTCCCCTATACCGCCACCGCCCCCAATCAGAAGATTCTAGCGACGTCCTTGATTGTTTGTGTTTCGGAGGGAAGGAGGGTGGTTCCATTCCCCAGAACCAGATGCAGAGAGAACCAGGATAGAATATCAGGGGGACCAAGCCAAAGAAGTGTTTTATGAGCAGTTTTGTCATGATTAATGGAACATATTGGGACAAGGGTGCAGAGTCTTATAAGCGGGCAGCAGAGGAAGCAGAGGAAATGCACTCCCTGAAGGATTTCACCTTTAAGTTCTCTATCGCATGTTTTCTTTCAATTGGGAAATTATTAAGAAGAATTGAGCTGTTGAAGGAAAATTTGGCAAAATCATTCGAAATTTTAGTAAAATTTGGCATCATTTTACGATAATTTATGGAAATTTACTGAAAATTGAAAAAAAATTGCCCCCAAAATTGAAAGAATGATTGCACGAAAATCATTTCCTAAACATTGAAATGGGTATCCCAAACGTTGAATTTGATAAAAATCGAAGAAAAATCGAAGAAAAAAGTATCCCAAAATGAGAATGAAAAACATTTCTCAAATATTGAAAGTGATTTCCCAAATATTTAATGAAATTTCCGAAAATTGAAGAAAATTACACGAAAATGAAAGAAATTTCTTAATTATTAAGTGATCTCTCAAACATTCCATACAACTCCCCGAAATTTAAAGTAATTAATAATCATCAATCAAAGAAAATTGCCCCAAAATGACGGAAATATTCCGAAAATTGCACGAGAATTAGGAAAATTTCCCCAGAATGAAGGAAATTTCCCCAACATTTAAGGAAAATTGGTCGAAATCAAAGAAACATTTTCCAAACATTGAAGGAAATTTCCAGAAAATTGCACGAGGATGAATGAAATTTCGAAAAGATTGAAAACAATTTTGATGAAATTTCCCGAAAATGTACAAGGAGAGGGTTCTGGTTATATGTTGGAATTGTTTCGATGGGTGGGTTCAACCCTTAGAATCCCCCACCCCCCTAGATCCGCCACTGATGGTTCGTCTTCTCAAGGCGTATCAATAGCGGCGCCGGAGGAAGGGGAGTTTGGATCTCACCAAGATTTATTTGATAATTTGTCAGGTCAAATCCGAGGAAAAAATATGAAGGGGGATGGTAGGACCTAGATCCCCATATGGTGACACATGAGGAGAACGGAGGGACTTGTCCCCCACTTCTCTTCAAGATCGATGAGGTTTTGAATGACTATACTTTGTGTCCGTTTTTACTAAGGATTCCCTAGCAAATGGTGTTGTGGATTATCTTCTGATCTTAGTGTTCACAGATCTCCAGTATCCAGATGGTGTACACCCCTGCTGTCTTGCGAGTGTTCTGATGTTCTTTCGGTTCCCGGTTGGGCCATTTGGTGACCCTGTCACAAATGTACCAACGGCCATTTGGTGACTCTGAGTCACCAATTGTCCCAACGGCCTGGGTCACCACAGAAATGATTTTAACTTCACATTTTAAGACTGAAAGTGAGACGGAAGGCGGTACTACTATAGGACTTACCCGAAACTCAAACCTGCAGTGCAAGTTTTTCACTTGTGACCGGAAAAATTATGTTCCACCCCCCCCCCCGCCCCCACTCCCGATAGGTGATCCTTCCTACGCCCCTGTACACAGGGGAACCGAAAGAACATCAGAACACTCGCGTAAGCAGGTAAGACAGCAAGATGTCAACCGGACCGGATGCGTTTTTTTAATTCAAACCCTTCAACTTCTTAGACACAACATCAACAGAAAAATCAACATCCTTAATGGATACTATAGAGTGCACACTACGATATTCCACAACACCATCAGCAAGGGACTCCAGTAGAAACAGACACAAAGTAGTCATTCAAAACCTCAGCCATAATCCTTAACACTATTGATAGTAACAGCATCATTCCTTGCAGGTGACCAACAACCATCTCCTTGGTATTTTGCTTTGAACGAACATAAAGTTCTGTATTTCTTCTAATGAATTTTGCGTTGTACATGAAATAGTAAATTTGGTTGTTGTTGCCTGAATCGGAATAAAGCATGTAAATAGCCCTCTTTTAAAGGACTTTAAAAGAGATAAGATGAGCCTAATTTGTTTAAAATATGATCTTAACCAATACAACAGCAAAAAAATTGTTAGAAATTGACCAATTTACAGCATTTTTTATTTCTAGCTGTTATTGCGCAATTATCTGTGACATTGATGGGCAGATGGGGGAAGGATCCTTCTTCCCCTTTTGTAAACCATAACTTTTTATTACTCTGTTAATTTTGTTTGAAATATAGCATTGGACTTGAGGTAAACAAAATTTGGAACTTGGTCATACCCTGAATTATCATGTGTCTAGAATATATAATCTTAAATTTCACAAGTAGCTGAATTTGAAAAACAGAATGTAAAGAATTACATAAAGATTTTGAGATGTTTTCCTCTTACTATATCACACATTCCGCACAAATGAACTAATCTTGAAACTTTGTTCGGGCATAACTTGAAAAGTAAATGAGTTCTTTCACAAATTCCACTCAGATTATCATGCTCTTTCACATATCCTAAATCTGCTAGCATGTCCATAGTCCTTGGGTAAGCATCATATAAGATCGTCAGATTTCGACACTGTACCTCCAGGGTAATATTATACTTGTGCTACCTTGGCCTTTTAGCTCGCGGCATGGCAACGGACGCACTGTCTGCACTGTAGTGTATGTTAAGTGTAAGTGTTATTTCTTTGTTTTTAGACGAACGTAGATAAAAGTTACTTCTTTTTTGTTTTGATTGAACATAATATATTTTCTTTAAAATGATCGTTTTATGTAGGTAATTACTATAAGAGTTGATCTTGTGGTCATCACGGGGCTCAATACAAGTTTGACCACTTTGTTAGCGTTGCAGCTATGCTAGCGTACTGTACCTGTAACACGGAATAAAAGTTAGCAGCTCATAAGCAGACGAGACAATAGATAAAGTATGGTACTGTAGCGTCGCCGAGTCTTTTTGGCGGTCGCGAAACACATATTCAAGGAAATACTACAATACAGCATTATTAGGATTAAGTAGAAATTATTTTGAGCTACATGATTGACTGATCTGAGACTTCCCCTCTCTCTGAATCTCAATCCAATTCTGCTCTATTTACAGCTACTTGTATACATCTATTTATCATCAATGCACAGTATAATGATACGGTGAATAACATGATTAATGGGACAAATTAGTACTATTATCATGTCCAACCCACAAAGCCAGACCAGGCCGAGACAGGCAGAATACTGTCTATTCCTAATTACTCTTTGTGGTCATGCATGTTGCACACCAATACCAAAAATATGTTAAGTACCAGGCTGAGTGGTTTAAATAGGATGGGGGTCAGGGGGACAAGGTTAATCCAAGTCATTAATTATTTATAAGGGCTAATTTTAGTTTAATGTGAGTAATGCAACCACATTACAGTACATTGAATTGATGTACAAACAGTTTATAATATAAGCATATATAAGGTAATAGAGACACAAGGTAAAAGTACATGGTATGATAAAGACATGATAACCAAGTACTGTAGGCCTACAGCACGTTACATAGTAAAGCAAACGTACATAGAGAAAGTATAGGTACTTATGCCCTAGCTGGAGAACTAGTTAGCTCCATTGACGACATGTGTTATCTCTCTCTTGCTGCAGTCAGAAATGAGATCAACAACATGTGACCCATGCACAAACTGAATAAACAGCAAAGGCCTAAGACTAGCCAATTAAAATACTCCCCAAGACATAAAACTCGACTGAACCTGGAACACAAAAGGATGTGGAACAAAAACTACACACAATCTGAAAACAAAGCAGTGAGGGAAGAACCAAACCACTACAGGCTAAAATATTATGGCCAAATATGACCATTTTCACTTTTTTTTCTCACAAAAATCACATTAACTTGGTCTAAAATTAAAATCAGTCAAAATAAAATATCTAAATTTCTAAACATATGCCAAATTTACAGAATAAAGACATAATTAACAAGAACACCCTTTAAAAAAGGGCAGTTGTGGCATTTTTTTTTTTGTATTGTTAGTAATAAAGAAAGCTGTGGTGTGTCTTAAATTTTCAAGGGGTGGGGCATTGCTCCCGAAAAATTCATAGCCCTCACTCCCCCCTCCCCCTTCCCCCTAAATAAAAAACATTATTCAACTTCTAAAAATTTTCATGAATTTTAAGGAGATCTTTGTCAATTTTCGGGAAATCATCAATTTTTGGAAAATTTCCTTTATTTTCATAAAATCAAAGAGCTTGAAGCTCTTTGGTAAATTCTTCTTTAATTTCCGGGGCATTTTGTTCAATTTCCAGGAAAATACTTCACAAAATAAAGCATGTACGTGCAACTGGGAAATAGAACCTCTTTACAGGGGCCCTTAGGCTTAACTCCTATGCCTCTGTCCTCCCTAATCTGAAAACGACATTCAGTTGGGTTTTTTTGGGGGTAGGGGGGGTACTTAAGCCCTCTCAAAACCAAAAGCTGACCCCTAAAGAAGGAGAACAAAATTATGTAGGTTTTAATTTATTTACTATAAAATAGAATAGATACAATAAATAAAGACCGCATCTGGTGTAAACAACATTCTTACCGTATTATACGCTATAGCCACTAAATGGCTGCTATGCAAGTATTGCCTAGCTTGTAGTGCCTACATCTGTGAGATTAGCCTCATTCATTTCATATTTCAAATAATATTATTCTCCTTCACTATCTCCTTGTGACTCATCAAAAAATATTTTGGAATAAAAAATATTTTCTATTATGTTTCTGAAAGAGTGAAAATGTCTAACTAATACCATTCTTCATATCACTTTTTAGACCTGGCTATTAAAATATTGGATTGGCACCCAAAGTTTTTGTCTACATTATCCTCAACGTTGCCAATTTATATGACTTTTGCGAATAAAAACAATGTAATAAATTTCTATAATTAGTGTTGCTGAAATTGATTGTAGCATAGACCACAATTAAATATAACCTTCAATAAATAACACTTAATTTGAAGTCCATATTCTCTTCATTCAATGAAATTGGAATATATATTTCTCAATTAATAGATGGTGGATTTTGAGCATGGAGTTTACAATAATAAACCTGTCGCGTCCTGAGGGCCTTGCACAACGGAAAACATAATCAATTGATTATTTCTTATAATATCAGGCCCGGAGGCTAAGCATCATGCTGGAAATATTAAATCTAGATTCTAGAGGTTTCATTTTATGACTGTATGATAAAGAATTTATTTTCTTTTAAATTTCATTTTGGGCTTTTGCCACTATAATACCTCATTCAATGCACTGTAGGTAAGTGAATATTTATACAGTAGTTCTACATCAGTCATTCAGATGATTATTTTTGTCTTCTCACAGCAAATTAGACAAAAGTAATGGTTCTGTTTGTCAATATCAATATTGGTCAAACTGTGCAAGTCCTCCACAATGGTCAAGTGCTTAAAGGAGTGGTAAAATATAAAGGTGGATTAGCCAACATCAAAGGAGACTGGGTCGGAGTGGAGTTGGACAAGCCAGGTCTGTTTACTGTGCAATATTACATGTAATTTTGATAATTAAACCCATTGCCACCTTTATGTTTATTAAGTTTATATTTTAAAAATCAAGGTTTATGTAGGCAATCAGGCCCACACTAAAAGCAAACATGTGTAAAAAAAGTGTGAAAAAAATAACACCCAATTGTTTAGGGCCCATGGAGGTCATGTGCCCTTATAAACTTTTGCAGTAAAGGTAAATAAGTGTATTGTAATGCTATTGCTTTGGACAGCGACGGTTTTAAATAGAAGTAAAAACCTTAACATTTTAGATTTGATGTATACCAAAAAGATGCAACCATCAAAAAATATACGTTTAAGGCTTGTTTTGTTGTACACTTGTCAGTTGGAAAACACAAGGATCCCCGGGAAAGGTGTGTCAAGGGTGTGTCAATTAGGATCAAATCTGAGATACTGTACATGTATGCAGGGTTAGTCTAAGGATCCACAAGAAAGGTGCATCAAGGGTGTGTCAATTACCATCAAATCTGAGATACTGTACATGTGCAGGGTTAGTCATTCACAAGAAAGGTGCATCAAGGGTGTGTCAATTACCATCAAATCTGAGATACTGTACATGTATGCAGGGTTAGTCTAAGGATCCACAAGAAAGGTGCATCAAGGGTGTGTCAATTACCATCAAATCTGAGATACTGTACATGTACAGTATGCAGGGTTAGTCTAAGGATTCACAAGAAAGGTGCATCAAGGGTGTGTCAATTACCATCAAATCTGAGATACTGTGCATGTATGCAGGGTTAGTCTAAGGATCCACAAGAAAGGTGCATCAAGGGTGTGTCAATTACCATCAAATCTGAGATACTGTACATGTATGCAGGGTTAGTCTAAGGATTCACAAGAAAGGTGCATCAAGGGTGTGTCAATTACCATCAAATCTGAGATACTGTGCATGTATGCAGGGTTAGTCTAAGGATCCACAAGAAAGGTGCATCAAGGGTGTGTCAATTACCATCAAATCTGAGATACTGTACATGTATGCAGGGTTAGTCTAAGGATCCACAAGAAAGGTGCATCAAGGGTGTGTCAATTACCATCAAATCTGAGATACTGTACATGTATGCAGGGTTAGTCTAAGGATCCACAAGAAAGGTGCATCAAGGGGTGTGTCAATTACCATCAAATCTGAGATACTGTACATGTATGCAGGGTTAGTCTAAGGATTCACAAGAAAGGTGCATCAAGGGTGTGTCAATTACCATCAAATCTGAGATACTGTACATGTATGCAGGGTTAGTCTAAGGATCCACAAGAAAGGTGCATCAAGGGTGTCAATTACCATCAAATCTGAGATACTGTGCATGTATGCAGGGTTAGTCTAAGGATCCACAAGAAAGGTGCATCAAGGGTGTGTCAATTACCATCAAATCTGAGATACTGTACATGTATGCAGGGTTAGTCTAAGGATTCACAAGAAAGGTGCATCAAGGGTGTGTCAATTACCATCAAATCTGAGATACTGTACATGTATGCAGGGTTAGTCTAAGGATTCACAAGAAAGGTGCATCAAGGGTGTGTCAATTACCATCAAATCTGAGATACTGTGCATGTATGCAGGGTTAGTCTAAGGATCCACAAGAAAGGTGCATCAAGGGTGTGTCAATTAGGATCAAATCTGAGATACTGTACATGTATGCAGGGTTAGTCTAAGGATTCACAAGAAAGGTGCATCAAGGGTGTGTCAATTATGATCAAATTTGAGATACTGTACATGTATGCAGGGTTAGTCTAAGGATCCACAAGAAAGGTGCATCAAGGGTGTGTCAATTATGATCAAATCTGAGATACTGTACATGTATGCAGGGTTAGTCTAAGGACCCCCAAGAAAGGTGCATCAAGGGTGTGTCAATTATGATCAAATCTGAGATACTGTACATGTATGCAGGGTTAGTCTAAGGATTCACAAGAAAGGTGCATCAAGGGTGTGTCAATTAGGATCAAATCTGAGATACTGTACATGTATGCAGGGTTAGTCTAAGGACCCCCAAGAAAGGTGCATCAAGGGTGTGTCAATTATGATCAAATCTGAGATACTGTACATGTGTGCTGCAGGGTTAGTCTAAGGATCCACAAGAAAGGTGCATCAAGGGTGTGTCAATTAGATCAAATCTGAGATACTGTACATGTATGCAGGGTTAGTCTAAGGACCCCCAAGAAAGGTGCATCAAGGGTGTGTCAATTATGATCAAATCTGAGATACTGTACATGTATGCAGGGTTAGTCTAAGGATTCACAAGAAAGGTGCATCAAGGGTGTGTCAATTACCATCAAATCTGAGATACTGTACATGTATGCAGGGTTAGTCTAAGGATTCACAAGAAAGGTGCATCAAGGGTGTGTCAATTACCATCAAATCTGAGATACTGTACATGTATGCAGGGTTAGTCTAAGGATCCACAAGAAAGGTGCATCAAGGGTGTGTCAATTAGGATCAAATCTGAGATACTGTACATGTATGCAGGGTTAGTCTAAGGACCCCCAAGAAAGGTGCATCAAGGGTGTGTCAATTATGATCAAATTTGAGATACTGTACATGTATGCAGGGTTAGTCTAAGGATTCACAAGAAAGGTGCATCAAGGGTGTGTCAATTACCATCAAATCTGAGATACTGTACATGTATGCAGGGTTAGTCTAAGGATCCACAAGAAAGGTGCATCAAGGGTGTGTCAATTACCATCAAATCTGAGATACTGTACATGTACAGTATGCAGGGTTAGTCTAAGGATTCACAAGAAAGGTGCATCAAGGGTGTGTCAATTACCATCAAATCTGAGATACTGTGCATGTATGCAGGGTTAGTCTAAGGATCCACAAGAAAGGTGCATCAAGGGTGTGTCAATTACCATCAAATCTGAGATACTGTACATGTATGCAGGGTTAGTCTAAGGATTCACAAGAAAGGTGCATCAAGGGTGTGTCAATTACCATCAAATCTGAGATACTGTGCATGTATGCAGGGTTAGTCTAAGGATCCACAAGAAAGGTGCATCAAGGGTGTGTCAATTACCATCAAATCTGAGATACTGTACATGTATGCAGGGTTAGTCTAAGGATCCACAAGAAAGGTGCATCAAGGGTGTGTCAATTACCATCAAATCTGAGATACTGTACATGTATGCAGGGTTAGTCTAAGGATCCACAAGAAAGGTGCATCAAGGGTGTGTCAATTACCATCAAATCTGAGATACTGTACATGTATGCAGGGTTAGTCTAAGGATTCACAAGAAAGGTGCATCAAGGGTGTGTCAATTACCATCAAATCTGAGATACTGTACATGTATGCAGGGTTAGTCTAAGGATCCACAAGAAAGGTGCATCAAGGGTGTGTCAATTTCCATCAAATCTGAGATACTGTGCATGTATGCAGGGTTAGTCTAAGGATCCACAAGAAAGGTGCATCAAGGGTGTGTCAATTACCATCAAATCTGAGATACTGTACATGTATGCAGGGTTAGTCTAAGGATTCACAAGAAAGGTGCATCAAGGGTGTGTCAATTACCATCAAATCTGAGATACTGTACATGTATGCAGGGTTAGTCTAAGGATTCACAAGAAAGGTGCATCAAGGGTGTGTCAATTACCATCAAATCTGAGATACTGTACATGTATGCAGGGTTAGTCTAAGGATCCACAAGAAAGGTGCATCAAGGGTGTGTCAATTAGGATCAAATCTGAGATACTGTACATGTATGCAGGGTTAGTCTAAGGATCCACAAGAAAGGTGCATCAAGGGTGTGTCAATTACCATCAAATCTGAGATACTGTACATGTATGCAGGGTTAGTCTAAGGATTCACAAGAAAGGTGCATCAAGGGTGTGTCAATTACCATCAAATCTGAGATACTGTGCATGTATGCAGGGTTAGTCTAAGGATTCACAAGAAAGGTGCATCAAGGGTGTGTCAATTACCATCAAATCTGAGATACTGTACATGTATGCAGGGTTAGTCTAAGGATTCACAAGAAAGGTGCATCAAGGGTGTGTCAATTACCATCAAATCTGAGATACTGTACATGTATGCAGGGTTAGTCTAAGGATTCACAAGAAAGGTGCATCAAGGGTGTGTCAATTACCATCAAATCTGAGATACTGTACATGTATGCAGGGTTAGTCTAAGGATTCACAAGAAAGGTGCATCAAGGGTGTGTCAATTACCATCAAATCTGAGATACTGTGCATGTATGCAGGGTTAGTCTAAGGATTCACAAGAAAGGTGCATCAAGGGTGTGTCAATTACCATCAAATCTGAGATACTGTGCATGTATGCAGGGTTAGTCTAAGGATTCACAAGAAAGGTGCATCAAGGGTGTGTCAATTACCATCAAATCTGAGATACTGTACATGTATGCAGGGTTAGTCTAAGGATTCACAAGAAAGGTGCATCAAGGGTGTGTCAATTACCATCAAATCTGAGATACTGTACATGTATGCAGGGTTAGTCTAAGGATCCACAAGAAAGGTGCATCAAGGGTGTGTCAATTACCATCAAATCTGAGATACTGTACATGTATGCAGGGTTAGTCTAAGGATCCACAAGAAAGGTGCATCAAGGGTGTGTCAATTAGGATCAAATCTGAGATACTGTACATGTATGCAGGGTTAGTCTAAGGACCCCCAAGAAAGGTGTGTCAAGGGTGTGTCAATTATGATCAAATTTGAGATATGCAGGGTCAGTCATAGTACAGCAACGGTCGAGCAAAGAATATCAAATGGGTATCAAATATCAATTTCTGCTATGTGTTTTCAGTGTGGTGTATCATCAATAAACGAAGTTTTTTTTTACTCCCAATTCATGAAAAATATAGTATTAAATATAACAATATGAATTTAGCACATTTGTTTACAAATAGATATTCAAACCATCAAATACAGCAAAATTCAGTGTGTCGAAGAACAGTCATGGTCTGGCATTATCAAATAGTGTGGTCTGTCATAAATTTGACATGATTGAGTACAAATACAGTATGTATGACTCCACCCTGACACTTGACTGACCTTCTCGGCGGCACTTTGGTTCATCATACAATTAACAAGTGCATTATTTTGTTACAAATGTTTGAAAATTAGAATAGAGAGGTTTGGTTATTTGCATCTCATAAATAAGATCTGAAACCTGTTGTTAATTGATCAAATCTAACAGATTTTGACATAATTTTATCCATTTAAAACAATACATATACAGTACACATAAATAGTTTATGCTGTTCAACTTATATCCTTTAGATGTGAAGATACTGTTCAGTAATGGTAAATACTGTTTGTTAAAAATGAGGTTAGAAACAACTCTTCTCATTTAATCAGTTTGTCATTTTTGAGTTACTTGTACTTGCAAGCTCTGAAACGACTCCTTTGTGTGGCCTCCCCCCCCCCCCCCTCCTCCCTTGTTCAAGCTCGTTCCTCATTCATTTGTGCTTGTTTCTTTTGTTGTGACTTTATAGTATGGGCCTGCAGCTGTGGAGCCCAGTCATTAAATTTTAACAGTTTCGTTTGTGTACCTTATGTATGACAATCACTAATAATTTCATCACGTGACTCTAACTCATCTGGAAGCCATTTGCCGGGCATGCTTCATTGCATTTCACGCGTCTTCACACAGCTCATGCAGTCACATCTCACATACAACAAACATACTGCCTGCTACCAGTTCAACAATTTTTATTGTTTTTGTTCGCGGCAGCAATTTCATTTAATATTTTCCTAACATTTTATATTCACCGGGTATACGAAGAGTAACTTCTACGTGAACGCCATCTGATTGTTCGTTACATGCCTACATAATGGCATAAAGTGCTCACTGCAAATCCTATACCAAAGGGGTGAAAGATGTTGCATCGTACAGCAGAAACCCACTTCGAACGTCGATCAGGATCAGATTGAAATCGAGAAAACGTCTTTTTATTCCCGCACATCTATTAGTGCAACCAAAGGCACAGCAAGATTCCGGCATAATTATCTTACAAAAAATATCTTATATAACAACATGCAAGTGTTTTGTAAGTCTAAATAAGTGTACAGCAGACGATCATTCTCGCCCAACAAAATGACGATGTAAATAAAGTCACGTGACCTCATGACGTCAGCTGAAACACCCTTATATGTAGGCAACATGAAACACATTCATAACGTGCTTCTCAAATACAGTATGCTTCTAAAAAGCAATAATTTGGCGGCCATAAGCTTTTGTTATTAAAGGTAAGGGCTGTTTCTTAGAAACATTTTCCTGTAGTAATCATATGTTTAATATACAATAGGTTCTCTTTTTTCTGTTTGGACTTTCACAGCTGGAAAACACAATGGTATCTACAAGGGAAGGCAGTATTTTTCTTGTAAGCACAACCATGGTGTATTCGTCCATCCATCCAATGTGAGATTTGATTACCTCAAGAGATGGTAAGTACAGTAAGAAGATTATGAGAATACCGTATTCGACGCATTTAGCACCCCTGCTCTAATAAGTGCCCTCCCAACATTCTTTGACTGATAAGATAATTTATTTGATTAATTTGAAAATGAGTTTTGTTGCATTATGTGCTTATTTTGCGTTTAATGCTCGCGATGTTTTTGTGGTGGTTATTGTGTGGCTAGTATATACAGTACCGATGCGAGCAGTTTGACAATTGCGCCGGTAATTTTAACGCTGGTAAAGTGCCGTTTAAGCACCGAAAAAGACCCATTCTTTATGCCAAAAACGTGGTATTTGTTTTCATGCAACTTGCGATTAATTTTAGATACAAAGATACTATAACGAGCGTTTTTTCCAATCACAAATATGATTTCTTTCAGGGAGGAAAGTCCTTGATCTACTGTTTGTAATATGGAACGTCTGCACATACTAAACCTGCACATTTTACTCAATGTCTTTAGGTCAGATAATACTTTTAAACTCTTTTTAGTTTTGGGCTAAAGTATTTCATTTCCTTGTCTTTTCAAAGGACACAGTTCAGCCCACAATAAATTGGTAGCGACAATGCAGAGTGCATCATAGAGAATACAATCATTATTTATTTTCAATAAGTTCAACAAAAAATTACAATCTGAAAAGCAAGGATCCATGGTCCCACACAACTTGCGTCACCACTATAGGGGCAGGAGCGATTATTTTTTATAAACAAATGAAAATTGAATAAATTAATATAAACTAAAACTAAAATGATAAGGGAAATAAAAAGGATCAGCGAAGTAAAAATAAACAAAATTAACTTACTGAGATTTCCATGTTTTATTCCAAAATATATGGTACGCAAAACACTTGGGTAAAATTTAACTTCTGAAATATGTCTACTAAAATATTAAGAAACTTTGTCAAAATCTGTATAATATGTAAATCCATATAAAAGTGAAACACACGGCAGTGATTCTTTGTTAAGATCTCCTTGTTTGCAGGTTGCACACAGCAAATTGGATCGCTAAACCATTGAATTTGAAGTGGGGGAATTCTTTTTTATTGTGAAAACATATTTGGTATATATGATATTGTCCCATTCTCCCCCCCCCCTCCCTCCCCTCTTCATTTTCATGATTTGTTTTCCTGAAAATGAAGTCTAAGGTGATGCTTCTATCATCCCTCTCCCGTGCTCACTGAATTTCCTCATATTTCTCACTTTACAAAATGCTAGATGTGCAGTCCCCTTCCCATTTTTGATATTGTTGTCTTTTTTTTTTTATAGGGCTTTCCTCTGTTTTGAATTTTTAAATCAAAAGTGTCAGTTAAACATGATGTCTTTCATCAACTTAGCGCTGCATAGCCTGTAAGTTGGTGGAAACCTGGTACCAGGTTATAAACCACCCATAAGTAACATGTGAAGGGGGCTGCAGGTGGCATATCATGAAAGAAGATATTTCGTTGTTGTTTTTCGAGCACAGTTCTTATGAATTTGTGTTAAAAATGAAAAATTTCACATGATGGAATTTATACTGATGTGATGTCCCGTGCGATGTGTGGTATAAAGCTATACATAAGCTTGGCGGCCATTAACTAGGGCGCAGTGATTGTCTCAGAAGGAATACACCACTGGTTTATGGAAGTTTTTTCATTGTTTGTTATTTGCAAAGATGGAAGTAGAACACACATTTTCAAAACTTGGAAATAGCATTTGTTTGCAGTTTTACAGCTTTTATATTTTTTGTTTTCTTTTATTTTCTATAATGGAGACATTCTCAACAAATAATTCTTTATCTTTGATGGGCATTAATTAACATATTTAAGTTTAAAACAATTTTTTTGGACCAGGACTAAATATTCGGAATAATATCTGAGATCCTAGTAAGTTGATCTTGAATTTCATTCTGTATTCTCACAGACTTTTTCAAGTGTACTTTTTACATATTTTCCCATAATTTTAAAAGTCCCAACAAGTTGCCAATCACTGCAATAAACATTGCACAGCTTTTTCTCTCTCGTTTAAGAAATTGGTTCTTATGAGGTTGGAAAACAGTTTTGCTAAGCTTTGAACTTGACTTGCTTTCTAAATATTCCGTGGATTATCGTGAGCAATCTAGAAATGAATTAAGGATGTCGCTCAATTTTGGGCTGTGTTATGATGGCTGTATGCTAATTTTTTTTAAAGAACACGAAGTACAGTCGTACCGCACTTAAACTGCCAAAGCGCAATTATATTGCAGTGGCAATGGCAAAAATTGTTTGCTTAAAATTGTTGTTCATATCTATTTCACTGAGATTGAAATTACATACACAATAATTGGCTACAAAATGTTGGAATTGAAAATAACAGAAAAGGAAAAAAAAGTACAAACAATATTGCACTAGCGACTAAACATAATCTGCACATAAAAAAAGGAAAACACTAAACTGGAGGGAGAGTAGAAACTTATTTCCACAGGGGATTGTTATAATTTCAGTTCGGTCAAGCTCGTTTTATAATTTGAAGTCATAATCAGTTATGACTTGTCATTATGAAATTCATACATGAATTTAATTATTATTTCGTGATGTTCTAATAATATTCCGATGTGAAGTTCTATAATATTACGATATGATGTTTCAAACTCCCATTGCGTTTCAATATTGTTGAACGTTTTCACTCAATTCAGACCTTTCATTTGATTACCTAAACTGAACGGGCACGGCAATATCTATTTGTTATAACGACACTATGGCTACTCATTGTTTAATTTAAATCATTTCACAGTGACGATATCTTGTGTAATAATTTCAAACTTGCCTGTAAAGCGCTGGTAAAGCCACTGGTAAAGCACCGGTAAAGCTCCAAAAAGTCTTGCCGGTGTCAAACTGCTTGCAATGGTACAGTTTAAATAACACGCCATATGCGGCCCAGAGCATGGGCGCTTATTAGAAAGAACTTTGGACCCAAATAAAGGTGCCATTCTATTATCGTAAGCACCCCAGGCACCTAATACATCGAATACGGTACTCACTTTCGATTTTTGCACAACTACTGTCAATTTGCAATGTGTTACTCTGTTATTCAAGTGTTTACCCATCAAATGTGTAAGGTGTATCAGTGTGTAAACCTACCAACAATCAGATCAAGGTACCAAAAGTAAAAAATTTACTGCCATGCATTGCAATTTCAAAAATAAATAATAAATTTGTTTTAATAAGGGCCTAATTCAAATCTTACAGCAATTAAAATGCTGTCATTAGATAATGCCATCATCATGAAATAAACTGTGTTCTCCTCCTTTAATTAACAAATTGATTAATTTTGTATTTTAAAACAAACCAGCAAATTTGATTAACAAATTTTGTCAGTTTTTGAATTTGTATTGCACAGAGGGTGAGTGCTAGACTATCAATTACATTGCACAGAGGGTGAGTGCTAGACTATCAATTACATTGCACAGAGGGTGAGGGCTAGACTATCAATTACATTGCACAGAGGGTGAGTGCTAGACTATCAATTACATTGCACAGAGGGTGAGTGCTAGACTACCAATTACTGATACTTCTATTATTATTAAGCAGGCAATCAGTTGCCCCTTGATAGATATTATTGATAATCATTTGATGCTTTGCAGACATCAATTGCTGATTTACAGACCATGAATTTTTGACTTACAGACCATTAATTGCTGAGCATTTTGTGAGCCATCAGTCATTGATTTGCAGCAAAAAATTATTGATGTACAAACCTTCAGTTCTTTTCAATTTGTTTGATTATGGAGACCAGCAATTGTTGATTTACAGACCAGCAATTGTTGATATACAGACCAGCAATTGTTGATTTACAAACCAGCAATTGTTGATCTACAGACCAGTAATTATTGATTTACAGACCAGCAATTGTTGATCTACACACCAGCAATTCTTAATCTACAGACCAGCAATTCTTAATCTACAGACCAGCAATTCTTGATTTACAGACCAGCAATTGTTGATATACAGACCAGCAATTCTTGATCTACAGACCAGCAATTCTTAATCTACAGACCAGCAATTGTTGATTTACAGACCAGCAATTGTTGATCTACAGACCAGCAATTGTTGATTTACAGACCAGCAATTGTTAATCTACAGACCAGCAATTGTTGATCTACAGACCAGCAATTGTTGATCTACAGACCAGCAATTGTTGACCTACAGACCAGCAATTGTTGATCTACAGACCAGCAAATGTTGATTTACAGACCAGCAATTGTTGCAATTGGTGATCTACAGATCAGCAATTGTTGATCTACAGATCAGCAATTGTTGATCTATTGGCAACCAATTTTTGCCCTACAGATCGACAATTGTTGATTTACAGACCAGCAATTGTTGATTTACAGACCGCAATTGTTAATCTACAGACCAACTGTTGATCACATTTTAGCAATTGTTGATCTACAGACCAACAATTATTGATCTACAGACCAGCAATTGTTGATTTACAGCCCAGCAATTGTTGATTTACAGACCAGCAATTTTTGAATTACAGACCAGCTGTTGTTAATCTTACAGACCAGCAGTTGTTGATTTACAGACCGCAATTGTTAATCTACAGACCAACTGTTGATCACATTTGAGCAATTGTTGATCTACAGACCAACAATTATTGATCTACAGACCAGCAATTGTTGATTTACAGTCCAGCAATTGTTGATTTACAGACCAGCAATTTTTGAATTACAGACCAGCTGTTGTTGATTTACAGACCAGCAGTTGTTGATTTACAGACCAGCAGTTGTTGATTTACGGACCAGTAATTGTTGATTTACAGACCAGCAATTGATTTACAGACCAACAATTGTTGATCTACAGACCAGCAATTGCTGATTTACAGACCAGCAATTGTTGATCTACAGACCACCAGTTCTTGATTTACAGACCACCAGTTGTTGATCTACAGACCATCAATTGTTGATTTACAGACCACCAATTATTGATTTACAGACTAGCATTTGCTGATCTACGGACTAGTATTTTTTTATTTACAGACCATCAATTGCTGATTAACAGACCACCAATTGCTGATTTACAGACCACCAATTGTTAATGGATTTGTTGCCTTTGTTTTTGCAGGTACTTTGATACTTACCGCACTGTAAGCCCGACCTCGGAGGTGGAACACACACTCTTTCATACATCAAGTAAGTCTACTCTCTCAAAGGAACTTTTGCTCGAAAAGTGTGGGAACTGTGGTTTATTCATGTAAATACTGTAATAAGATAGGCCTAATTTTCTTTGAAAATGAATCAAGTATTCCTTTATAAATTATTATGGTTGATTTAAACATTCATATCAAAGGCTATCAGTGCCATCAAATGCAAAAAAAGTGTATTTGAATAATCCAGGAACCCCAGACTAATGCATTGTCACATTTCTGCCAAGCTTGTTCCCGCTTGTTCCCGCTTTAATACTGTTCCCACTTTAATACTATTCCCGCTATAATAATAATAATAATGATAATAGCTGGTGCCTATAAAGCGCCTTTAACTCAGAAGAATTTCAAAGCGCTGTACATTACAATAAAAATGGAAGAGAATAAACAAAAAAACTTAAAATTCATAAGTTACAAAGTACCGAACATTAAAAATGAAATGCATATTTAAAAAGGAATGCAAATTTATAATGGAAATGCAGATTTAAAAAACATTTATGTAGAAATAGATGTAAAAGAGTAAAAATGATTATGGTATATACAGAATACAAAAATATACATCTACGGTCATTGTGTAAAAAGAAAAGTCTTAAGTTTGGATTTGAAGACAATTATTTAAGACGCAAGTTTAACATGCAAAGGCAGTTTGTTCCATTCGGTGTGAGCGGCTTCCATGAAAGAACGTCTTCCATAAGAAGTGCGAGAATGACATTTAGGGGGCTTGATAAGGTTTTGTGACGAAGAACGTAAGGACCGGGATGGGCATATTGTGTAACAAGATCTGATATGTATGATGGTGTCAGTGCGTGAAGCGCCTTGTAGGTGAGTAGATTAATCTTGAAGGCAATCCTCTGACGAATGGTCAACCAATGGAGTCTGCGCAGAATCTCGGAAATACTCTCGTGCTTTTTCGAGCGTGTTACAAGTCGGGCGGCGGTATTTTGGACTCGTTGCAATTTCATGATCTCAATATCAGGCAATCCGTATAAAAGGGAATTACACTGATCAACCTAGAAGTCACATAAGCATGTACTAGTTTCTCGGTAGTGTCATTATCAAGATAGTGTCTGATTCTAATACTGTTCATTAGCTTAAATTTTCATACATATCTGTATTTCATCTTGTGTAGAAGAAGTACAGATAAAGTTTTATTTAAAGTAAAGAATGCAGCACTTTCTATATTTTGAGAGAAGGCATTATGGAATTATTTTAAAGGCATATGGATGTGTAGAGGCAACGTTAGATCAATTGCTTCAAAATCTATTAAAAACCATTATACAGTGGTAGCACAAACAATCATCAAAATTTGTTAAACATTGACCATTTTATAGCATTTTTAAATCTCAGGCACCAATTTGCATATTTTATGCAAATTTTGTAACGTATCACAAGGTGATTTTGATATTTGCTTTTGTAAATCCTTTGTTTTTTAAATGTCTATCACAATTCTCTCAAATGGTGCAGCAAAGTATTTGCCATTCCCCCAATAATATTCTCGCAGGAAAAGACTTGTCCATCATTTCAGTAACTATGATTTACGAAAGAAATTCAAAGAATTATATATGTTGGACCTGATTTAGCTGCAGCTATACCTAAACAAATCATCTCAATATATGGTTATCTGGCTGAGATGAATACATATTCCATGTTTTTAGCAGATACTACTGAAATTGAAATACAAGATATTGTTAAACATTATAAATGGCTTGCTTATAACCAGGAACATCTCAAGCGGCCCTCAAATGGAGTAGTGCCGGTCGAAGTAAAAGTTATATGTTTCTTTGTTTCCCAAACCACAAAACTATAAAGTTTCACCTCTCCAAGGCTCCTTCAAAATAACAACTACTCCCACTGGTGTTACATGGTATTTGTAGTGACGTACATCTTAATATAATGGCAATCCTTTGTAATATAAGTAGTAACCGTAATCAATGCTGGCATTGTTTGTCTTTGCTGCTGGGGAAAGGTGAAATGAACTATGAGCATAGAACTATTTATACCTCAATGTTATGATGCAAAGTTAATCTTGTGGAATGATGTGGTTGATTTAGTGCTTGAAAATTGCATGACAAATTTTTAAGCAGTGAATTTTTAATAATTAAAATTTAGGTAACAAAACTTGTGTTGATTGCAATGATATAGGTATGTCATGAGCAAAAAATGTTGTCTCTCATGTTATACAACTTTTCACTTTTATTTGTAATGAATCATTTTTTACTGAGGCATTTCCTGACAGTATGAAAATTGCTAAGGTACTGTAGTGCCAATATTTGGGTCTGGTGAAAAAAATGTGTTCAATAAATATAGGCCAGTGTCATTGTTGTCACAATTCTTAAAAATACTTAAAAAGTTGTTTGAGAAAAGATTAGATAATTTTATTTGCAAATTTAATCTCCTTACTGAGAGTCAGTACAGTTTTAGGTCTGGTCGTTCTACATTTATGACATTATTAGAAATAATTGAAAAATTGCACTTCATTGGACAATAACAAATCAACCATTGGAGTTTTTATTGATTTAAAGAAAGAATTTGACACTATAGACCATCATTTATTACTCAAGAAACCAAAGCATAATGGTTTCCAGGGCATAGCTTATGATTGGCTGACTAGTTATTTGACCAATAGAATGCAATATGTCCAAATCAATGATTTAAATTCAGATTTTTGTATTGTAGTTTGTGGAGTACCACAAGGGTCTATCCTTGGGCCAAAGTTATTCATTCTATATATCAATGATAATTTGTTGTTCTCATGAGGATACTTATACACTATGTAGATTGATAAGTTATTAACTTAATGTATGGTTTGCAATTAATAAACTCTCTTAATGTTGCACCCATACACCCCCTCTCTCGATCCCAGCTTTCTGGCTTTTAGTTCTAGTGTTTCTCTCAATCTTCCCTGTTTACTCTTCTTCCTACCTCTGGAATGATCTAACCTCTCATGCACAATTTGACGCTTGCTGTTGTGGTGCCGTTAAACTCTCATCAAACAGAAACTTAATGTTGCCAAAAGTAATCATATGTTATTTACCAAGAGTTGTATAAATTCTGATTTAAAGATTACTATAAATGAAGTTAATATTAAAAGAGTGTGTGTGACAAAGTTTCTTGGTGTATATATAGATCATAATCTAAACTGTAAAGAGCACATTGTTAATTTTTCACAAAAAAAATCTAAAAGTATTGCAATTATTCATAAAAGAAGCCAAGTTTTAAATAGAGATGCACTCTATACTTTATACTGTGCAATTTTCCTACGTGATCTCAATTATTGTGCTGAAGTTTGGGCAAATACATATAATTATAATATTACCCCATTATTCTTAAAACCAAGGGTTATTTGCATTGTATGTAATGCTAATTATTTAGACCCTACTAACAAGCTTTTCTACAAACTAAAAACATTAAGATTATCACATATTATAGACTTTAATACAGGAGTATTGATGTTTAGGACTTATTAGATGTCATTACCACAGAACCTACAAAACTGTTTTTCACTGGCATCCAATGATAGATATAACACAAGCCAACACAATATTTTCAAACAACAGTATGTAAGAACAAGGAAGAAAACAATTGTGCATCTCGACCTCAGGAGTCAAACTCTGGAACTCACTTGATGATAGTATAAACAAATGTAAAACCGTAATTCTTTATTTTTTTTAAATGTTCTAACAAAATTTATTGGCATCTCAGGTGTATCAAGATTAACTTTCAGTAATTAAGTTGTGCAAGTGTGTAACTGCCTAATCTTATATTTTCTTCTTTCTTTTCGTTTTCTTTTATTTATCATTTTCTTTTTGTTTTCAAAGGTTTTTCTCATGGTATCTTGTTGTATACATTTATGTTGTTTTATCACAAACTTTTCTGATTCATGTTAAAAATAATGTCTTGGAGGAAACAATTTATTAGTATTACACTTCAGTTTTCTCCTTTTCTATGCATCACAAACTTTTCCGATTCATGTTAAAAATAATGTTAGGGGGGAAACATTTTATAAGTATTACACTTCAGTTTTTTCCTTTTCTATGCAATAATTTACGGATTAGACACCAGACAAAAATCAAAAAATGTATTTTGTTAATTTGAAGATGTGTATGATTTGTCTGTTACACATATATTATTTTTTGCTAGAAATAAATTGTGTCATTGTGTCATCATTGTCAATAACGATTTTGAATTGTCTGCCCAGTCATCATCCCAAATTTTGCATAAATTAAAAACTGATCAAACTTTGATTGGCTATAACTCAAAAACTATAAGTACTATATTCAAATTTCAAAAACTGATCAGCTCAGATATATTCTTTCAGATATTCAGATTATATTCTTTCAATATAGAAATTTCTATGTGTCCAAAGAACTTGAATGGTCAGACCAGAAAACAGCAGCTCCGTGGTAAAGAACATCCATCTTGTTTGTTAGTGGACAAAATAAAGGAAAGAATTGTGAAGAATTCCAAGAGATATCGAATTTCAAGTTTTTTTTAATTTTCAGGAGGATTGGTGTATAGGGAGCCTGTAGTACAAGACCAACATCACACATCAACATCTACATGATAATAACTCTTACTTGACAGCAATCTGTGTATCTAATCTGCTAAAATTACCACTGGAACTTTCAAGCCACAATATTTAATACAAAATACAATATAACTCAAATACACAAAGTGTCCCAGTTGTGTTTTATACAACTCTTCACAAACGCTAGTGTATTAGATATTTGTAGATTAATTTCCCAGCTCCCTGGTAAAGAATGTTCATCATGAGTGTATCTTAGTGAACAACAAGAGCAACAGAATTGTGAAGAAATGACTTTTAAATCCAAAAGATGTTGAATCTCAAAGGTTTTTCATTGCTTAGTTAGTGCAAACTTTAGTAACAACACTCACTTTTGTTACTTCACAGAAATCTGTGTCTAATCTACTAAAATTACCACTGGAACTTTTTAAGCCACAAAATTTAAAAATATATTTTTCAACAGAATTAGAAATATGTCTTAATCATGGTTTATACAGCTCTTCACAAACAAGAACATATAAGATATTTGTCTATGACTTCCCTGCTCCCCCCTCCCCCTCTCCCTGGGACATGCTACTAAAATGGATTGCAAACTTCCACTTGTATATTAATGGCCCCCTTTGAATGGTCTTATCTGTAAATCAGGTATAAGAATGAGTTAGATGGTAAAGGAGTTGTATGAATGGGGCATTTTTTTTGTTATGTGGTATGTAAGAATGGTCACATTCTCAAATTTCTGGTTCACCTCCCTGTCATCAATACCTCACCCCCTCACCCCCACCCCCTCTCCTCCACCCCACCCCTCTGGAGCAGGGTTCTTCAACTTAACTTGAACTTACTTACATAGGGCAATGATTGTAAGTATTATGTTGCATGAAGATACTTCTTGCTTCACCTTTTCTATTTATGATAAGGTATTGATAGACAAGTTTGTAAGATTTGCATGTTTCCTTTTTCAGGACCAAAATCTTTGGAGTACCATGACCCAGGGGTCGTGTCAGAAGCATATGGTAACTCTGCTACAGATGGATTTGAGAGTAAGCCCTTGCAGGTTATTTTGTCTCTAAGCATAAGCAAGATTTGCACACCAAAAGTGTGAGGTCGGGGGAGGTGGGGGGGAGGGCAAAATTATCAAATTACTCTAAAATACAAAACAATCATTGTAAAAGATGGAACAAATCAGGTGCACCCTCAACTCTTGCCTATGATTTTAAGCATAGGTATTGTAAGTTCAACATTTTCTATCTAGGATGCAAAAGTGAATAAGATAAGTTGGAGAGACCAGTTTATATGAAACACTTTTATGCTGATGTTTCTTTTTATAAAATTTGGGATGGCATCTTGCATAGTTTCTGGAGGACAGGAAGACATTGTGTCCCCTCCTTGTTAGGCAAGAGTTGAAATAATTGGATTAAGAGTGCATCTCTTTGGTAAAAAACGGAGGAAGTAGGGTGATACTTTTTGGCCTCATTGTCTCTGACCCCTGGTGGCTTAACATGACCTTCATACCTACATTACAGCCAATCCTCACTACAAATTTTCAGTCTTTTCACCCGCAAGAATCTCCATTTCGGCGGGTATAACTTTTAGACTGTTAGAAGCAATTAGGAAACCCACCACAGATAGTTCAGTGATTTTACGCATCAGTAATTACACTCCCAATCATCTACATGCACACAATGTAACTGATTGTGAAGAGGCAGATACTGGATTTAGTTACTGCAGGGCCAAGTCATGCATGTAATGTGGGGCTTAGGATTCATTTGGACTTAAAAGGATGTTTTCATCAGTGAGTTAAAAACACTCTGGTGAGTTTGGATGCATTGGACTGAAAAGTTATATCCAGAGTTACTCATCATGGATGAGATAAACTTGATAGTGATATTTGGAATCTCTTGTGTGTGAGTAAGATAAACACTCCATCAGTTGAGGTTGCAATTATTCACAAATTTGAATTTTGAAATGATTAGAGAATGTATATTGAAATGAGGATAGCAAAGGGAGGTACTAGTGGCTGAAGAAAGGGGCAAAGCATGATTAGGGGGTGGAGGAATATGAACATCTTTATAATTATATGTATAATTCAATACCCCCAAAAAAATGATTTCCAAACCAGTAACACCTGATTGTCAAAGTAGTGATAATTCAGAGGTATAATTTGTGCTGTGTGTAATGTGTATTAAGATTTGCAATGTTATATGTATTGTTTTATACATACATTTTGGAGTGAGGAAATTCTGAAACACTGGTAGTCGGTAAACTAAAAGTTTTATGGTGGCACTTTCCCCACTAGTTAGGTAATTAAAAGAATTCTTAAACTTACAAAGTATGTATACTTTCAAATTCTTATCACATTTTTATTTTACATTAAGGTCTTTCATCATCTTGGCATGCCGGTCAGCCTTGTCGGTCAGTGTCTGCCGGCAGCTTACACATCGGACCATCCAGTCCAACATACAATAAAAGTCAATCCATCAGCAGAACATTCAGGTCCCCAGAAAGGATGAGGGAAAGACCAAAAACTGCAATCGGGACAGAAACATTCCGTTCATCTACTGGTCTGACAGTTAGCAGTTCTAGGTTTAGACTTCGAAAGTCTTTGGACGCGACAGGTGGGTTGAACAGGTCATTTAGTCCAGAAATAGGCAGCAGAACCAAATTACGAGGTGGGGGTGCAGGTGATTTTGACATTCCCTATGCCACAAGTCCATCTATGCCAAGGATACATATGCCATATGAGGCTTTTCAAGTACAGAATAGTATTGGGTGGGAAAAAGCACACAGACCAAGAGATTGGTCATTGTAGATACTATTTTGGATATCATCGAAGAATTTATAGAAAATTACATATGCATAGATTGTTGGCTGGTACGTCTCCATTGTGGCTGATGGCTCAGACCTTCTTTATGACTTGGTACTCTTTCTGATTTGCTCTTGATATTACTGGTAGTGGAAGACAAATAGTGCTGCATTCTGTCAATCCATCTGGTTTTAGGATGTCCTGGTCTTTTTGAGCAGTCAATTTTTCATTAACCTTTTTTAGGCAATTTTCTTGATGTCTGGCAATATGTGCAAAATAGCTGAGAGCTTGTTAGGTGAAGAGATGATTCCCCTGACCAATTTCCTGCAATAATCTGTCATTAGATCTTTTCGCAGTCCAAAGAATTCTCACTTTTCGATGCCAACACCACATTTCAAATGCATTTATTCTATTACAGTCAGTTTTTTTCAATATTCATAGGCGTATGCCTAGATGCCTATGCATAGAAATTTGCAGGTGACTATGCATATGCATTTTTATAAGCATATAATTATGCATATGCATAGGAGTTTAACCCGTGAAGTACCAAGTGGATGATAACCATCCTCTTCTAGCGGAAACTGTCAGGTGGGAAGTCACATGATCATGGATGTGTGGATTTATGTATACAAGGTATGCCATCTTCTTTCTCTATGTGTCTGGCATTTCAAACTTTTATGGACATGTAGAGGCAACATTAGCTATATTGCTAAAACATCTATTAAGCCTTACTCTACCACGCGGTGATATTATCGCCGTTTTGGGTGCCCCATCTTTGGCCCCGCCTTCCGAGCGCATTTTCAAAAAAGTGCTGTTAGAATAAGGGTTAATCAACCCACGACAAATGCGCCAACTCGAAAATATAGGCAGCACGGTCCCGGTGGGCGGCCCAGCAGGTCCCGGAAGAGAAACGGGCCCAACTTTGCTGCCTGGAATACAGAGGACCCTTTAATAATCACGCCTTAATTAACCTTACTCTACCACGCGGCGATATTATTGCCGTTTTGAGTGCCCCATCTTTGGCCCCGCCTCCCGAGCGCATTTTCAAAAAAGTGCTGGTAGAGTAAGGGTTAAGAACCATCATTGTAGCAAAAACATTCATCAAAGTTGGTTAAACATTCACCATTGCACAGGAATCAGTTTCCATAGTTTTTGCATTTTTTCTGATGTATTACAGAGGTGGTCTTGGGTAGTTGCTTTGGAAATCCTTCGTTAAATGTCACCAAAATCTGACAACAGTCTTTGCCATTCCCCTAATAACGTTCTAATCTGACAACAGTCTTTACCATTCCCCTAATAACGTTCTAATCTGACGACAGTCTTTGCCATTCCCCTAATGACGTTCTAATCTGACAACAGTCTTTGCCATTCCCCTAATAACGTTCTAGCAAGAATAGGCTTTCCCATCATTTTTAGTGACTGGAGATTTTGGAAAGCAATTTAAAGAATTACATAAAGATTTTGAGCTTTCCACCCAGTATACATCACAAATGAAGCATAAGATTAAAATAGATCAAACGTTGATCAGCATAACTCTAAAGTGTTTTTTTTTTCCTCTTAATATTCAAAAACTGATCTACTCTGATACTACTTTAAGCAATATAGAAAGTGCTACATGTGCGTAGACATTTTATTCTGGTAGCATCATAAAATATCTTAAGTGTTTCAACATTTACTTTTAAACCAATGCAACATCTTAAAGGGACGGTGTTGTCTGAAAACAAATGACAAGGGCGTCAGTAAGTACATGGCATGTACTTACACACGTCATCATCGTTTTGAAATCGTTCAGAGAAACATATACTATACATTGTGTGTATAAAGATTTGATACATGCATGTACGTAAGGTATGTATGTGTGGTAACATCACACGGTCGACTTAACCTGAGGGCCAGAGGCAAATTCGTCGTTAGTCTAATCATGGAGCTATGAACTGAAAATAACTAAGTTAATAGTTCCATGTTTTAATTCAATGAGGGGAAAGATGAAGAAAAAAATGCTGCCTTAAAAGATTCTAACTGATCATTACGTTTGGCACAAAAGCAAATTGTCCGAACCACATCGCCTTGTCCATTTGGCCGCATCAATATTTGGTCATGTTTGTCATGTTGTATGATCAGTATAGTGTGATATATGATTAAAAGAGGTGCATGTAGCAATTGCTTAGAATTTCAATCAATCAAAAAATTAGAACTGAATGTCTTTATGCCAAGATCGCACCTTTAATAGAAAGGATAGTACCCATACATTTGGTTAATGTTGTGTATCAAAGAGTCTTGTTTGTTTTGGTTTGGACTATTTTTGCTCTTTAAAAAGTTACAAATCATCCATAACTTGAAAACTACATGATGCTTTCAAAACCGCTTGTACTTTTCTGAACAATTCAATTCACTTGTTAAAAGTTAACTAAAGATAGGTGACTTATTTATTTCAATGTAAAGAAAAACGTCTGTTATACTTGGAGATCTTTGCTGTTTTTGTGTCATTTGCTTGAAGCCAAATTTACTTTATAACCTCAAGAAATTTGTATGTCCCCTACAATAATTTATTATTCTCAGTGAAACCTGATTAACATCATGTCGTGTGAATAAATCAAGTGAATTCTATAGGATATGTCTTAAAGGTATATGGATAGCTAGCAATAACATGAGCTTGAATTGCTTAAGATATACTAAAACTATAAAAACTTAAAGATTCAATCAAAATTAGTCAGAAACTTACCATTATACTGCATTTTAAAACTTAGATACCTAATTATCACACATGGCGCAAAATTCTATGAACTCAAAATGGGACTTTTTATTGGTTTTTCGGTCCTTCCCCACATTATTTTTGAAAGGGAGAAGTTTACTATAGTGAGCAAGGCATTGAATATTGTCACAAACGTGACCCAGATTTAGCAGTAGAGCGCAATGTTCAAACCTTTGATATTTGAAATTTGGGAAAGAAATATAAAGATTTATATTACACAATTTAGCTGTTCTTGTTCATACATCATCACGTTTGTACATGCTGCAAAATTTTACTATGTTAATTGTGACCATTTAAAGGCTGTTCTGCTCAGTTTAATGATCTTTTAAGCCCACAATTCCAATCAAACCCACCATCCACAACCTCTCCCATGTCAACAACATTCACATTACCTGCCTTAGAATAGGTCACACCCACCTCACTCACTCCCACCTTAATGGCTGCCCCCCACTCCTCTGCAACAATTGCCATTGCACCCTCACAGTCTGCCACGTCCTCCTTGCTTGCCTTCTGTACAATCTTCCTAGAGCTTTTCTCACTCCCCACAACTCAATAGCCGAGCTCTTCCAGAAAAACCCTCTGAATCAAATTATCCCCTTTATCATGCTTCCCTTTACAATCATATTTCGTCCTCTCCCACTTTTTTTCTTTTTTCACCCATGCACTTCCTCTCTAGATCCCAGCTTTCAGGCTTTTACTTCCCGTGTTTCTCTCAATCCCCCTGTTTTCTTTTCCTACCTACCTCTGGAATGATCTAACCTCTCAGGCACAATTTGACCCTCACTGTTATGGTGCCGTTGCACCCTGATCAAAGAAACAAACAAACCTAATGATCTTTAATCAGGGTAAAAAATCTCTACCTGTACATGTGCCTTGAAGTTGATCACACACAGACAGTCAAATGTTGTATTCTTGATACAAAATTCTCATTTTTTCATTTTTTTTTCATTTTGTATTATTGTAGTGTAAAGATGTCAACACAAATTTTGATAAAAAGGATTAGTTTAGTGGTCAAGCATGTTTATCCTATTTGAAAGAGGTCGTCAAAAGATACAAAATGCAGAAAAAAGCTTTCAAAATCTTTTCCGTTACAGAGATATTAAAGTTTAAAGCTCTATCTTATCTGTGTAGAAATGACTGGAGTAGTAAGTCTACTATGGAAATTGGCATTTTAATCCTCACATTCTTAAGAATTGTTAATTTATTTTGAAGAAAGTTTCCTTAGATTTTTTACTATTTAAATTATTTTTCTTTGAACTCTCTTCAGGTGATATATTATAAATACCTTTACTAGAATTAGATTTACTACTTTTTTGACATATCCCATGGTTTTAAACCACAAAATTGCAGGACAAAATATGATAGAATACATTAAGACCGAGGTGATGACATCACAACTAGTCTGATTTCAGTCATTTCTACACAAATGATACCAAACTTTAAACTTAGATATCTTCTTAAGAAAATAAGATTTTGATACTTTCTTGACTATTTTGTTTCTTTTGAAGTCCTCTTCATATAAGATGGACATGCTTGACCCCTAAACTAATTTTTTAAGATGTAATATCCAAAAGCTTCACACCACATTTTAAAAATTCAGAAGAAATCTCTTTAGATGATTTGTATATTTGAGCAGTGAACGATGAAATGTGGTCACACAGTGCGCTTTTAATATTACTATCAATTCCAAACTTAAAGCAGTGACCAAGTTGAAGATGGAGGGAGTGATTATTTATAAATTTCATCCATCAAACCGTGACCTTCTCTTTCAGTATATATTTCATTTGTCATAGTGTGGAGATAATCTTTAGAAAAATCAAAGTAATAAATTTCAGGTATTAATTTACATTTTTGACATGTCATAAGTAATGCATGCCGAACAGTTGTTCTTTAAGCCTACCCGCACCCGACACCTAAGTTCATCCTGAAAACTCAGGTATGACAATTACCAACCCACCTTCCTGTTCAGTGTATTGTGTTTCCACTCAAACAATGGTTGTTTATCTGCCATTCCCATGCACACCACAGCCAAGTAGCCCAAGGTTATTTGTGTGTATAAATATTACAGAAAGCCAGTGCTGAATAATCAAGGCACTTTTGAGATTAAAATCACTCATCCGTGTTAGGTGTATGGGAAAGATTTTTTTCAGACTGGTGATAAAATAGCTGTGTATTATATGCCTGCGGTGATGTGTGCATTAACTGAATGCTCGGCGGAAAATTTATCCTAAGGATGATGTTGATGATTTGACATCTTGGGTTGAAACATTTAGAGAAAAAGATTATTTACAAGCTTTCATCAAAATTCAAAAATGAAATATTCTTATCCAGTACTGATTTATAGAATGTAACTTAACCACATCCTGTTTGTAATATGTACTGAAGCATATCATAATTCATATATGCATTTCATTATAGGGAACATAGTAAACCACAAAACGTCAATGAAAGATACGATGTCAAAACAATTGAAATTCGTTAATTAAGCAAAAGTGTTTTGCAGTTGAATATGATCTATAATTATTTTTTGCTTTTGGGGGGTAAAATGAGCTTGGATCATGAATTATGTTTGTTATATGTACTGATGAAGCACATCATAATTCATAAATGCATCTCATTGTAGGGAGAAATAATAAACCACAAATCATCAAGGAAAGATGGGATGTAAAAAGAATGGAACTTAGTTAATAAAACAATACTGTTTTGCTGTTGAATATAACATTTTGTTTTTGAGCTTGGTTAAATGTATATGGACATGGTAGCAACAAGATAAGCTGAAATGATTTAAATGTAATAAAAAAACTAATCTGAGTTAATCCTGAAAACTCAGGTATAATAATTACCAACCTGACTTCCTGTTCAGTGTATTGTTTCCACTCCAAACAATGATTGTTTATCTGCCATTACCATGCACATCACAGCCAAGTAGCCAATGCAAGGCTATGTGTTTGTATAAGATTACGCAAAGCCAGAGCTGAATAATCAAGACACTTTTGTGATTGAAATCACTCATCCGTGTTAGGTGTCTTAGTGGGAAAACTTTGTTTTCAAACAGGTGATAGAAATAGCCGTGTATCATATGCCTAAGGTAATGTGTGCATTTATTGTGTATGATTGACAGACCATTTCTCGTAAGGAAAGAAATTGCTTCATGTTAGAATTAAATGCTCTTTCATCCACGTAAAACATCTCTTCATGTCCATATTTCTTTAATAAACTTCAATATTGAATCAATTCTGTTTAATACTCCATGGTGTTGAGATTTTTATGCATTAATGATTCATTGCCAGCAACGATTATTATTCATGAAGATTGTCACTCAGACAGAAACAAGATACAATGTCACGGTAGGGAGTCTGTCTACTCTCATTGGGGAATTAGGAGGTGTGATGATTAGCTAGTCAGATTAATGAAACATACTTGAGTTATGCACCAGAAGGTTACAAAAGAAAGTTAAAACAAGAAAGATTAGTTTGTAAGAGAAGTTTAGGGTGGTGGGGTGGTTGATTTATTCTGAGATGAAAAGCATAGTTGGAAATGTTAAGAATACATACTCAAAGGGGGCAGAGAATTAGACCGAAGTGGGAGATAATAGGGTCGAAAATAGGGGAGGGGGGGAGAGAATTTGGCCAACAGGAATATTTACATTGATTCCTCTTTATAATTGTACAATCAGATTTTTCTTTCACTGTCAAGAAAGACCCAAGAGAAGAAAAAAACAGTTGGAAAATTTCCATATGTAAATTCAAACTATTTGATAATTCCTAAATGGTTCCAATTGAACCACCATTTGAAACCAGGTTGGACTATTTGTGACCAATAAGGGACCATTTGGGACCAATTGGAAATTTCAAATGGAGTCATTTTTTTTACTCATGGGTTTATCTAGGCTCTGGAAGAGAGAAAAACTTTGACTCATTACCTCAAAATACATATTTGCCAGTGATGTGTTTTCAAATATATCTTGGTTAAAACTCATTGGAACACTACGTACATGAAGCAATATCTTTCTTAGGAGAAATGGTCTGTCAATCATTCTCAGCATTAAGAATTTTTGGCCTTTAGACCCCTCTAACCTGACACCCCCGATTTTCTCAAAATCAAAATCAGGGGTACATTCAAACCGAGAGACTAGCATCCAGCTATTGTTACACCATACACAACTTGAACACAGGGGTAATCTATACCTTCTTAACCGACAACATCTTTATAGTCTATTCACAGTTCACTTGTTAGCAGCCAGCTACTGTAACACTATAGGTCATTCATCTTGGGCTCAAGCCACATAATTGCTGTTCAATGATGCGAATCAGATTAGTCCTTGGCGGAGCCTAAATAAAAAATATACATTATATGCTCTGGAGGACTTTGTGCAAAACCCATGAATGATTGGACCATTTCTCGTAAGAATGGTTATTTCATCATGGTTAATGCACACATCACCTCAGGCTATTATACACAGCTATTTCTAGTTTGCAAACGAATTTATCTCTCTAAGACACCTAACATGGATGAGTGATTTCAAGCACAAAAGTGTCCTGATTATACTTAGCACTTGACATTCTGTAGTCTTATACATGCAAATAACCTTGGGCTACTTGGCTGTGGTTTGCATGGGAATGGCAGATAAACAATCATTGTTTTGAGTGCAAAACACAATACACTGAACAGGAAGTCTGGTTGGTAATTGTCATACATAAATTTTCAGGATTAACTCGGGTGTCGTGTGCGGGTATTCTTAAAGAGAAACTTTTTGGCATGTAAACATGTGTATTACTTTTTTATGCACATACTTTTCTCTACTTTAATATTTAACATCAACCTCGGACTTGAAGATTCCATCGTTCCTAGCAAGAGAAGTTCTAGATTCCTTGGAATCGTTCTCGACTATAAGCTTTCCTATCTCCCCCACATCGAAATCCTCAAAACCAACTGCTACAAAACCCTTAATCTTCTGGAAGGTCCTCTCCAACACTGATGGGGAGCCAATCGTATCACCTTGCTCACCTTATATCGCTCCCTTAGATCTAAGCTGGACTACAGCAATTTCATCTACGGCTCCTCCCGCAAATTTTATCTGAGACACATCAAGGTTATTGATAACACTGCCCTCAGCTTAGCCTTGGTGTCATTCAAACTACCCCCATTACCAGTCTTCTTGTTGAGGCCAATAAACTCCCCCTAGACCTCAAGAGCACCAAAACTGGCCTCTCCTTCGCCCTTCTTCTCACCAACCCTTAAAGATTCTTTTGTTCCCATTCTACTCGCTTTTCTTCCTTCACCAACCTCTTTAATCTCAACAAACGCATCCCCCTCCCTTCGGAATGCAGATACACCCCCACCTCCCCAAAGCCAACATCGACATCTTCTTTATAGCCAGGTACACCTACCCCCTCCCAACCCCAACCTGGGTCATACCAATCCCCAAGTCTTCCTAGGCCTCTCTTTTATGTAAGCTCATCACAACCCAGCCTTTTTTTTGCTCGAAATACTGTAGACACTTCCACAACTACTCCTTCCTTTTTACCGATGGATCCACATGAGAAGGTACCTCAGCAGCTGCCACCGCCTGCCCCGGCCTTACCCTTTCTTCGAGACTACCAGATGAAGCCTCTATTTATTCTGTTGAGGCAAAGGCTATTTGCCTAGCTTCAAACTTTGCAGAACTCTCCTTCCGCTCTCACTCTGTCATCTTCTCTGACTTCAAGTCAGTCCTCACCCTTAACATGCGCTGGTCTAATCCCTTTATCTTACAAATCATAAACAAAATGCACTCTCTCTTCTTCTCTGGCAAGAAATCTTCTTCTGGATCCCCAACCATGTCAGTATCCCCGAGAACAACAGGGTTGCAAATAACGCTCTGTCGAACCAATTTTCCTCTATCGATATACCACACTCGGACTTTTGCCAAAATATCTCCAACTACCTCGGGAGGACTTGGCAAGACTCCTGGAATCTTAAGACTAATAATAAACTTCACACCATCAATTCCAAAGTAGGCATCAACCCTCCCCTACTAAGTCACAATCACTGATAGGATGTGGTCATCACCCGCATACGCCTAGGCCACACCTATCTCAGCCACTCCTACCTCCTTTATGGCTAGCTCTCCTACCTCCTTTCTGGCTGTCCCAAACCTATCTGCCCCACTTGCAATACTGATCTCTCGATCAATCATATCCTCTTAACCTGTTGGATTTACGCCAGCTCCAGATCTTTCCTATCCCCTGCCACCACTATTTCCAACTTTTTGAAGAATATTCCTCCTCCAACATTATCACCTTCCTCTGCAACAGCAACCTTTTTCCACTTTATTTAATCTCCCCACACCCCCATCCTTTCCTATCTCACATCCCTCTCCCTCTCTTGCCACCTTTTCTGCTACAACTTATTTCCTCTAAAATTTTCACTTCTCTTCATCCTTTTCCAATCATCTCATTCCTAACCTTTGCACCTTAATCATTTAACACCCTCTTGGCACGCTTGACTTTGACTCTCAAGGTGCCATTAAACCTCAACAAACCAAACCTTCTTATTCAACACCTATACACCATAAATAATGGCACTATTGCTTAGTGCATGGTTCTTTGTTCTGTATCATTTCTGTTAGTATGTTTTTATTCTTAGGATATTTGCACACTGTAATTCCCCAAACCCCCACCCCCACCCCCCATTCAATATTGACCATTTTTTCCTTCAAATTATATACATGTAGGCTCAATCACAGAAAATCCAACATTGGAAAAGGAGTGTTTTAAATGCCACAAAATTAGAAATTTAAATAATTCCATGAAAACATTAGTATTTTATTTTTAAGTATCAAATTCCAAAGTCATATCCACTAAACCCTGAAGTGTTTTGTTTCATGAAACGCTGTCAGCAGGTGTAATGTAAATGAATCATGAAGCCGAAGAAAAGCGCTGAAACCCGTTACAAACTCTGCTCATGTGTAAAAAAGAAGTACAGAAAAGTTGTTGAGATCAAGTGTAATAAAAGAATGGTGTCATTTTTCATTCATAACCCTTCGTGCCTAGTAAATTTTTGACACATGACCTCAATTTGACATTTAAAACCGCAGGTCATTTTTATGGTGGTGATCTTCTTGACACTTGGGTGATATTAATATGCTTATTTGTAAAGGTATATGGATAGGTAGCAACTACATAAGGTTTAATTAGAGATTAATGTTGAGGCGGAGTGTTTATATGCGTATTTAATGCACTGTGCAAATTACTCTGGCTTAAATTGAATGACCAGACTTTAGGAGGGGCATTCAAGAGTGCAAAGTCCTTTGAACTGCATTAAATATGCATATAAACACAATTAAAACATTAATTTTTATAAAATTTCCATGTTTAATTGTTTAAATTGCATTAAAAAAAAAGAAGGAAAAACGAAAAATTTACTTAAGTTTTTCACTTTGTTAAGAAATTCACCTGTTGTAAAAATGGACTTTACCAAATAATCAAGTCCGCACATTACGGGAATTTAGTGCATGGGTCATGACAATGCAAATACTTTAGTACTCCATACAAATCTTTATAATGGTTTAAAATAAACTAAATTGTACATTTCACAGCATTTTAAAACTTAGATACCTAATTGTGAATGGGACAAGTTGAAAACTGCTCATGTTAACTTACTGTTTTTCAGTCCTTCCCCCAAATATTTTAAATGGGAGAAGCTGGCTATGGTGAACAGGAAATTGGATATTGTCTACACAGATTTTGCAGAAGAACATAATTTGACAACATTAGATATCTCAACAATCCTTGATAATTCCTGTCTCTACGGGATGAAAATATAAATCTAGGCGTCCAAAAAAAATTTAAATGATGATTTTACTCGCCAGAGAAATAACATTTGCGATGAAAATAAAGGTTGCTTTAAGTAAGAAATATACTGAAAATATTTTGGTAGCATGAAATACTTTATTCTTTACTGCCCCAAATCAAATTATTGGCAGTCCTCATTGTGAATGTTATGATACAACTACACTTGTAGCAAATGTCCAAGATGAATGGACATCCCTTAAGATGTATGTTGAGCTAAAATTTCAAGCCAAACATCGGGACTTTCAGCATCTTGTGGTGGACAACAAGGCCAAGTTCCCAATAATGTTTAAAACAATTCAAATTATGCTAGCGCTTCCAGTATCCTGCGGTTTGTTGTGACAGGGTGTTTCAGCAATTAGTAGGATCAGCTATGCAGATTGCAATAAATGGGTCAGAATTGTGGAATTTAATACATCCCAGGCGATTGAAAATTGGTTTTGTGCGCATGAGGGGAGAAAGCATGAACATGGTCACTACAAAGCAAATGTTAAAGATTCAAGTATCAAGAGTCAAACTAAGAGTGACAATGGGGACGATAGTTAATCTTTTTTGCTATCAAGATTTTTTGTGCTCAACTATGTGCAAACTGCGGACATCACTTTGTTCATCATATTACTATTATACATGTCCGTATGTCATTTCCATGTTTTAGTTCACCAATTTGTTCCATGTTTTAAGATTTTGATCAAATAATTGTTGGAAAACATTCTTTGTGAGAACCTGAAATTTTTGACGTTATTACTCATCTGACATGTTGGTAGCTCAGTAGCTGTGCTTATTAAAACAAAAACAACAAGTAGGGCTTAAGCCTCATCGGTTTCTCTTGATGGTATATATTTGTTCTTAATGAACATTTATCACTGCATCTGTCTACTGCAACAAACTCTCTTTCCTCTTGATGGTATATATTTGTTTTTAATGAACATTTACCGCTGCATCTTTCTTCCAAAACAAACTCTTCTTTCCTCTTGACCTTATATATTTGATCTTAATTAAGAGTTACCACTGCATCTTTCTACCGTAACAAACTCTTTCCTCTTGACCGTATATAATTGTTCTTAATAAACATTTACCGCTGCATCTTTTACCACAACAAACTCTCCTCTTGACCGTATATATTTGTTCTTAATGAACATTTACAGCTGTATCTTTCTACCGCAACAAACTCTTCTTTCCTCTTGACCGTATATATTTGTTCTTAATGAACATTTACCGCTGCATCTTTCCACTGCAACAAACTTTTCTTTCCTCTTGACCGTATATATTTGTTCTTAATGAACATTTACCGCTGCATCTTTTTACCGCAACAAACTCTCTTTCTTCTTGACCATAAATATTTGTTCGTAATGAACATTTACCGCTGCATCTTTCTACCGCAACAAAGTCTTTTTCCTCTTGATCGTATATATTTGTTTTTAATGAACATTTACCACTGCATCTTTCTATCGCAAGAAACTCAAAACAACTAGGTCACTTTCCTCTCTCAAAAAAAGGAATTGAACCTCCTTATCTATATTTCTCATTGGCCAATTGGCCGTAAGAGACACTTCCCCCACCCCTCCTCCCTCATGAGCTACCAACCTGTCAACACTTCCACGTGGCTTGCAACTGAGAAGGGAGAAGGGCTTTTTCATTCAAAATGATAGTTTTTGTACTGGCGAGTAACTGAACTATTTTGGCGATCAAAATAAGGGAACATGGTCGCCACTTTTTCCAAATGCTGACGAAAAAGCAGACGCAATTGTCGAGGGTTGTATTTGAAATTGGAGAGAAATATAAAGTATTACATCAAAGAATTTTAGATGTATTTGTTTTTAATACATAATCACTTTTGCACACTCTGAAAATTTTTACAAACTTTGATTTGTCATAATTTGAAAAATTAATTGGTACTGTGACTGTTCAAGGACTGTTCTGCTCAGAATATCTGTACCTGTCCACATACCTTTAATACTATTATTGAAGCAGATGTTTACAATATCGTACAGAAAAAAGGATTGTATTCTTTTATTTAAGTCATACTGAAGGCATGCTAGGAAATACTGCGAGAGATTTGTGGGATTATTTTGAAACGAGAACTTGTACACTACTTTTTGAGTAAGCGAATATTAACAAGTTAAATAGAACTTAAGCGAATATCAGGTCTTCCATGTCCATGTGACAGGGTGTTCATTGTATGGTACATGTAAGGTACGGGAAGGCAGTTTCCTTTAAAAGTTTTGACTCTTCTCTGCATGGGCGTGAGAAGAAAAAAAACTGCTTCCATTTGGGGCAATAGAGGTTTTCAGGGCTTCATAGTTTGGCATATTTATATGTATAACTTCTTTCCAGTGACATATATAGGCATACTATTGTCCATGATAAAATAATCATCCTTATGAGGAATGGTCCATCAATCATTTATGGGTTTTGCACAGTCCTCCCAAGCATATAATGTATATTTACATTTAGGCTCAGCCAAGGACTAATCTGATTTGCATCACTAAACAACAGTTATGTGGCTTGAGCCAAAGATGAATGACCTTTTGTGTACAGTGTAGCAGTAGCTGGTTGCTAACAAGTGAACTGTGAATAGACTATGAAGATGCTGTCAGTTAAGAAGGTATAGATTACCCATGTTGTGTATGGTGTAACAATAGCTGGGTGCTAGTCAATGAATTGTGAAGAGTCTCTCGGGTTGAATGGTGTGGATTACCCCTGATTTTGAGAAAATTGAGGGTGTCCGGCTGGAGGGTCTAAGGGCTGAAAATTCTTAATGTCTTGTCGACCAAGATGGCACAAATTTGTTGAAAGATGATGTACAGTTAATGAACGCCACACTTTATATCTGTAACTTTTTCTTGCATTACTTATTACTATTTTTACTTTTCTCATTTACTATTTTTTGCATTATTGGTAAAATGTAAAACCTGATAAAAAATCTTGTAGAAGTTAATTGGAATATAAATAACATTGGTTACCGGTACTCGAAAATGTTAGATTAAGCAGAGGCTGAAAACACTCAGCAATATGGTAAAAAACTTGGTACGGTGCTTGGTACGGTATAGTGAACAAAATAATTTGGAAGCTTTTTGAATTCTCAGGTCTTAATATGCTAATTTGTAGTTAAGCGGACTTCTCCGTTCTTACATAAATCCATTGCCTTTTAATCCACTGCCACAAGTCTGAAGAAGAGCAGCCCAGTTTGAAAGTCACATATTTAGGATCCTCATGCCCTCGTCAACTTTAGAGTTGGAAAATACATTGTCATTGATTTAAATATACGAAAAAAAGGTGCACAGATGATATGAATAAATTAAATGGAACACAATATTGGCTATAAGATTCAAGATTGAATATTTTGCAGTGTACATATAGTTTGTTAAAGGATTATTTCAGTGGTCAAGCATGTCCATCTTATATAAAGAGGACTTCACAAGAAACAAAATGGTGAAGAAAGCATTCAAAAATCTTATTCCATCAAGAAGATATTCAAGTTTAAAGTTTAGTATCATTTCTGTAAAACAACTGAAATCAGACTAGCTGCGATGTCACAACATCAGATTCCTCAAATTCTTTATGTATTTTAAAGAAAGTTTATTTAATTTTTCACTTGAAATTATTTTTCCTCAAACTTTCTTTAGGTGGTATATTATAAACACCCTTCCTAGATTCAGTTTTACTACATTTTTGAACATATCCCATGGTTTTTAAGCCACAAAATCGCAGGACAAAATATGATAGAATACATAAAGACTGAGGAATCTGAGGCTATGACATCACAAGTAGTCTGATTTCAGTCATTTTATACAAATGATACCAAACTTTATCAACTTAAATATCACCAGAATAAGATTTTTGAATGCTTTCTTCACCATTTTTTTTTTTTTTTTTGAAGTCCTCTTTCATATAAGATAAAACATGCTTGACCACTGAACTAATCCTTTAAGCAGAAAGAATTTGAAAATAATACCACAACCGTCCATTGTTTCAAATTTACAATCTATGCAAATTGAAATATTAATAAGAGGTCAAGATTTGTCAAAGATGTAATGTATGTGCTGCTTTCTCAGAAAATGTATATGAAGTTATTGTACCTAAGTGATAGCATACTTGATGTTTGGTTAGTATATGAAGTTACTGTACCTAAGTGATAGTATACATGAGTGTTTGGCTAAGCAGGACTTAGAAGTTACTGTACCTAAGTGATAGTATACACAAGTGTTTGGCTAGCCAGGACCCAGAAAATGTATGTGAACTTATTGTACCTAAGTGATAGTACATGAGTGTTTGGCTAGCCAGGACTCAGAAAATGTATATGAAGTTAATGTACCTCAGTGATAGTATACATGAGTGTTTGGCTAGCCAGGACTCAGAAGTTACTGTAACCTAAGTGATAGTATACATGAGTGTTTGGCTAGCCAGGACCCAGAAAATGTATGTGAACTTATTGTACCTAAGTGATAGTACATGAGTGTTTGGCTAGCCAGGACTCAGAAAATGTATATGAAGTTACTGTACCTCAGTGATAGTATACATGAGTGTTTGGCTAGCCAGGACTCAGAAGTTACTGTAACCTAAGTGATAGTATACATGAGTGTTTGGCTAACCAGGACTTAGAAGTTACTGTACCTAAGTGATAGTATACACAAGTGTTTGGCTAGCCAGGACCCAGAAAATGTATGTGAACTTATTGTACCTAAGTGATAGTACATGAGTGTTTGGCTAGCCAGGACTCAGAAGTTACTGTAACCTAAGTGATAGTATACATGAGTGTTTGGCTAGCCAGGACTCAAAAGTTACTGTACCTAAGTGATAGTATACATGAGTGTTTGGCTAGCCAGGACTCAAAAGTTACTGTACCTAAGTGATAGTATACATGAGTGTTTGGCTAGCCAGGACTCAAAAGTTACTGTACCTAAGTGATAGTATACATGAGTGTTTGGCTAGCCAGGACTCAAAAGTTACTGTACCTAAGTGATAGTATACATGAGTGTTTGGCTAGCCAGGACTCAGAAGTTACTGTAACCTAAGTGATAGTATACATGAGTGTTTGGCTAGCCAGGACTCAAAAGTTACTGTACCTAAGTGATAGTATACATGAGTGTTTGGCTAGCCAGGACTCAAAAGTTACTGTACCTAAGTGATAGTATACATGAGTGTTTGGCTAGCCAGGACTCAAAAGTTACTGTACCTAAGTGATAGTATACATGAGTGTTTGGCTAGCCAGGACTCAAAAGTTACTGTACCTAAGTGATAGTATACATGAGTGTTTGGCTAGCCAGGACTCAAAAGTTACTGTACCTAAGTGATAGTATACATGAGTGTTTGGCTAGCCAGGACTCAAAAGTTACTGTACCTAAGTGATAGTATACATGAGTGTTTGGCTAGCCAGGACTCAAAAGTTACTGTACCTAAGTGATAGTATACATGAGTGTTTGGCTAGCCAGGACTCAAAAGTTACTGTACCTAAGTGATAGTATACATGAGTGTTTGGCTAACCAGGACTCGGAAGGTACTGTACCTAAGTGATAGTACACAAGTGTTTGGCTAGCCAGGATTATATCATGCATATTGTGATTGTGTGCATTCTGTACCTACTGCCTGTACATTATAGCCTATATCAAATGGGCAGAATTTGCCCCTGTTCATCTGTTCCGAGAAAAGTGCTTTTTTTTATACAGGAACAGTGAATTTTCAAACATCACTGTTCCAGTGGAAGTGTTCTTTTAACAAGTATGTGGTATCAATGATTAATAACTTAATTTGTGCTCAAAAAAGCGCATGTTCTCAAACAGGTTTATCATGAAAAGAATTTCTTCCAGAAAGAGAAAGCTTTTTCCACTTTGCCTGCAATTGTCAGCACAATTAATCATGAATACACATTGTGTATGCAAGACTGCTTGCAGCGTGTACGACTGAATGCAACTGGATGCTACATCTTGTATGCAATACTAATAACGGACATGAATATATGCACATATTGACCAATAAATTAGTTGTAAATTAAGCCCATTTTGGAGAAACTACTTCTGTTATCAGAAAAAGGTAGAAACAGTAAAATCTGACCGAACAGGATTATTTGAGAAAGTACTGTTCCATGAAAGAGTGGCAACAAATTTAAATTTCGACCTCTGTCAAATGATGTCAGCAATAATAACCTCTGCAGCAGAAGATGATTGATTGCATCTTTCCTTTTTCTGCAATTTGGTAAGGCTGCATGCTATAATGGGAATACACCCATGTTTCAACATCGTTATGGTTGAAAATGGGCTGTTTTTTCTGTAAAATTTTGAGGTTGAGGTAAATATTTTGTGAATATGTAAGTTAATATGTTGATGTGTGTCCATATGTATTTAGTGGAATACTTGAGATTTGATCTTTGTGTTGATTTGGTAAGATTATGCAGCATTTGGTAAGATTATGCAGCATTTGGTAAGATTATGCAGCATTTGGTAAGATTATGCAGCATTTGGTAAGATTATGCAGCATTTGGTAAGATTATGCAGCATTTGGTAAGATTATGCAGCATTTGGTAAGATTATGCAGCATTTGGTAAGATTATGCAGCATTTGGTAAGATTATGCAGCATTTGGTAAGATTATGCAGCATTTGCCAAGAACAACACTTCTGTGAGCGTTCTCCATAGGCTGTAACATTGCAGAAGTCATCCATTGTTGTGGGGGCTAAGAGCTCTTAACATTGCAGAAGTCATTCTGTCCATCGTTGTGGGGGCTAAGAGCTCTTAATATTGCAGAAGTCATTCTGTCCATTGTTGTGGGGGCTAAGAGCTCTTAATATTGCAGAAGTCATTCTGTCCATTGTTGTGGGGGCTAAGAGCTCTTAACATTGCAGAAGTCATTCTGTCCATTGTTGTGGGGGCTAAGAGCTCTTAACATTGCAGAAGCCATTCTATCCATTGTTGTGGGGCTAAGAGCTCTTAACATTGCAGAAGTCATTCTGTCCATTGTTGTGGGGCTAAGAGCTCTTAACATTGCAGAAGTCATTCTGTCCATTGTTGTAGGGGCTAAGAGCTCTTAACATTGCAGAAGTCATTCTGTCCATTGTTGTGGGGGCTAAGAGCTCTTAACATTGCAGAAGTCATTCTGTCCATTGTTGTGGGGGCTAAGAGCTCTTAACATTGCAGAAGTCATTCTGTCCATTGTTGTGGGGGCTAAGAGCTCTTAACATTGCAGAAGTTATTCTGTCCATTGTTGTAGGGGGCTAAGAGCTCTTAACATTGCAGAAGTCATTCTGTCCATTGTTGTAGGGGGCTAAGAGCTCGTAACATTGCAGAAGTCATTCTGTCCATTGTTGTGGGGGCTAAGAGCTCTTAACATTGCAGAAGTCATTCTGTCCATTGTTGTGGGGGCTAAGAGCTCTTAACATTGCAGAAGTCATTCTGTCCATTGTTGTGGGGGCTAAGAGCTCTTAACATTGCAGAAGTCATTCTGTCCATTGTTGTAGGGGGCTAAGAGCTCTTAACATTGCAGAAGTCATTCTGTCCATTGTTGTAGGGGGCTAAGAGCTCGTAACATTGCAGAAGTCATTCTGTCCATTGTTGTGGGCGCTAAGAGCTCTTCAAATAACAAATGCGTCCAAAGAATCACCTTGATAAAAAATTGTATGCATATCTGGATATTTTATACCATTTTTACTATATTGTGAAAAATGTGTCAATACTGTATTAAAGATAGTTATATTTCATATATTTTTAAATTTTGTTTGTATAATGTAATGAGTATTTTTGTACATTTGTGTAAATGACTGGATAAGCATTTCCTTTCTCGTTGTTTTAATGTGTAAAATGTTATGACGAATAAATGTATCAAAATTGACTCTGCTTTTAGTTTTTATTTACTTTGAAAGACAAATTCATTGATGATACTCCTACTCTTCTTCTCACGTGTAACCAGCGTCCTTCTCTTCTTCTTACGTGTAACCAGCGTCCTTCTCTTCTTCTCACGTGTAACCAGCGTCCTACTCTTCTTCTTACGTGTAACCAGCGTCCTTCTCTTCTTCTTACGTGTAACCAGCGTCCTACTCTTCTTCTTGCGTGTAACCAGCGTCATACTCTTCTTCTTACGTGTATCCAGCGTCCTACTCTTCTTCTTACGTGTATCCAGCGTCCTACTCTTCTTCTTACGTGTAACCAGCATCCTACTCTTCTTCTTACGTGTATCCAGCGTCCTACTCTTCTTCTTACGTGTATCCAGCGTCCTACTCTTCTTCTTACGTGTAACCAGCATCCTACTCTTCTTCTTACGTGTATCCAGCGTCCTACTCTTCTTCTTACGTGTAACCAGCATCCTACTCTTCTTCTTACGTGTAACCAGCGTCATACTCTTCTTGTTACGTGTAACCAGCATCCTACTCTTCTTCTTACGTGTAACCAGCGTCATACTCTTCTTCTTACGTGTAACCAGCGTCCTACTCTTCTTCTTACGTGTATCCAGCGTCCTACTCTTCTTCTTACGTGTAACCAGCGTCCTACTCTTCTTCTTACGTGTATCCAGCGTCCTACTCTTCTTCTTACGTGTAACCAGCGTCCTACTCTTCTTCTTACGTGTAACCAGCGTCCCTACTCTTCTTCTTACGTGTAACCAGCATCCTACTCTTCTTCTTACGTGTATCCAGCATCCTACTCTTCTTCTTACGTGTATCCAGCGTCCTACTCTTCTTCTTACGTGTAACCAGCGTACTACTCTTCTTCTTACGTGTATCCAGCGTCCTACTCTTCTTCTTACGTGTATCCAGCGTCCTACTCTTCTTCTTACGTGTAACCAGCGTCCTACTCTTCTTCTTACGTGTAACCAGCGCCCTACTCTTCTTCTTCTTACGTGTATCCAGCGTCCTACTCTTCTTCTTACGTGTAACCAGCGTACTACTCTTCTTCTTACGTGTATCCAGCGTCCTACTCTTCTTCTTACGTGTAACCAGCGTCCTACTCTTCTTCTTACGTGTATCCAGCGTCCTACTCTTCTTCTTACGTGTATCCAGCGTCCTACTCTTCTTCTTACGTGTAACCAGCTTCCTACTCTTCTTCTTACGTGTATCCAGCATCCTACTCTTCTTCTTACGTGTATCCAGCGTCCTACTCTTCTTCTTACGTGTAACCAGCGTACTACTCTTCTTCTTACGTGTATCCAGCTTCCTACTCTTCTTCTTACGTGTATCCAGCATCCTACTCTTCTTCTTACGTGTATCCAGCGTCCTACTCTTCTTCTTACGTGTAACCAGCGTACTACTCTTCTTCTTACGTGTATCCAGCGTCCTACTCTTCTTCTTACGTGTATCCAGCGTCCTACTCTTCTTCTTACATGTAACCAGCGTCCTACTCTTCTTCTTACGTGTAACCAGCGTCCTACTCTTCTTCTTACGTGTATCCAGCGTACTACTCTTCTTCTTACGTGTATCCAGCGTCCTACTCTTCTTCTTACGTGTATCCAGCGTCCTACTCTTCTTCTTACATGTAACCAGCGTCCTACTCTTCTTCTTACGTGTATCCAGCGTCCTACTCTTCTTCTTACGTGTAACCAGCGTCATACTCTTCTTCTTACGTGTAACCAGCGTCCTACTCTTCTTCTTACGTGTATCCAGCGTCCTACTCTTCTTCTTACGTGTAACCAGCGTCCTACTCTTCTTCTTACGTGTATCCAGCGTCCTACTCTTCTTCTTACGTGTAACCAGCGTCCTACTCTTCTTCTTACGTGTAACCAGCGTCCTACTCTTCTTCTTACGTGTAACCAGCATCCTACTCTTCTTCTTACGTGTAACCAGCATCCTACTCTTCTTCTTACGTGTATCCAGCATCCTACTCTTCTTCTTACGTGTATCCAGCGTCCTACTCTTCTTCTTACGTGTAACCAGCGTACTACTCTTCTTCTTCACGTGTATCCAGCGTCCTACTCTTCTTCTTCGTGTATCCAGCGTCCTACTCTTCTTCTTACGTGTAACCAGCGTCCTACTCTTCTTCTTACGTGTAACCAGCGTCCTACTCTTCTTCTTACGTGTATCCAGCGTACTACTCTTCTTCTTACGTGTATCCAGCGTCCTACTCTTCTTCTTACGTGTATCCAGCGTCCTACTCTTCTTCTTACATGTAACCAGCGTCCTACTCTTCTTCTTACGTGTAACCAGCGTCCTACTCTTCTTCTTACGTGTATCCAGCGTCCTACTCTTCTTCTTACGTGTATCCAGCATTTTTTATAGTTTTTGTGTATTTTATTAAAAAAATTCCCACCAATGGATCAGGGTCAAAGGTAGTATGAGGTGTTCTTTCCCTACCCCAACCCACTTCTGAAACTAGCAGGTCAATATTGAAACTTGTTGTTTTTAAATCAAAAGCTAAGTGATTTAATCAATGTTGGTTATAGAGCTATTATCCAAATTATCTCCTTTTTTATTAGTTTCATTGAAGACACCCATTATCCCTTTGTTGACTAATCAGTGGTAATAAAGTCAAAATAAAAAAGTTTGTTTTCAATTCCCCCTTCTCCCAATTATATTACAAAAAACCTTTTTCCTTTTTTCCACTTAACTTCACAGTAATGCCCTGTTCTATGCTAAATGCCAGCCAAGGAAGCAAGCATGTACATGGTAGGAATATAACCCGATCCAGAAATGAAAGATATAAAGTACAAAGCAATTCATTTCACTTTATGCCATTATTGTTGGCTTTTACTTTTAGGACAAAGTTTAAAAATTTGGGGTGGATTATTCCAGATCTGAAAAACTGATCTTAAATTTCATTAAGGTTCACATCTCTTTTTATAATTGAAAGACATTTTATATGATTCACACTAACGGTTCATCTGCAGCCAGATTCTTACATATTTTAGCCAAAGGGCCAAGAATTGTTCCGTCATTACACGACTGACACATGGTCAGTAGATTCTGTATAGGTGCTAGCAGCTCTCTCTACTTGCAATGGTGGCACCAGGATTTTGGTCATGGCAGGAATATGGGGACAAGAGGGGCAAATGTGTCTCAGGGGGGGGTGCAAAAACCTATACATTAGACAAAATATGTCATTTACAAAAAATTCTGGGGGACAAAGCGATCTTGTGGGGTAAATCCGCCCCTCCTCCCCCGTAGCACGGCCATTGTTTCCTTGTGAAGTACTGTATGTGCAGCATTGTTTGGTATTCCCTAAATAAATAGTGCTTTTGGACCATTCTCTGGCTGGTCACACACATAACATAGCAGAGAATGGCCGTTTTAATCAGCCAATACTTTTCCACACTAAAATGGTCTTCATGACAAGGATCAACAAACACTCGTCCGGCTTCCCAGGAACCAAAAATCATATCCAGGCAAACCATCATTTTCGCCGGTCTGCCTGGCAGACAACAAATTACTGCCATAGTTTGTATTAAACATGCACACATAAATTTTAAGGGAAACCAGATTTCCTTTCTGGATAAAATTTAGTTCACAGGTCAATGCCTGGTGGGAAAGTTGCTTTAGGATTAATTGTCAATACCTGGTTCATGATATCTATTTAGCATTAAATCCAACTGAGCCATTCGGCCCATTATAGGGCCAGGTGTAAGTGGATGAAAGCACATGACTCCCCCTGGACAGGACGCCAGTCCATCACAGGTTAACCCCCAGCAATGCTGGAACTCATTTTACAGCCGAGTAGACTGGAGCAAGTATAATGAAGTGCCGTGCTCAAGGACACAACGTGGGAATCATATCCCATACCTTTTGCATTCGGGCAAAACTTAACCACTTATAATAAACAACATGAAAAAACAGGATAAGTTTTTCCATTGACGGCGTATTTCCATTTTCACAAAAGAAGATTATGTTTACAAAATGACCAAAGCGTACTAGAATGTATAAACTACTAACAAATATGGATGACTTACATCTGAGGAGCTTTTCTTGATGTTTTAACAACAAACGAGAAACATCACCATGGAAATCTTTGAGAAACCCTGAATTCCAAGGACTACCTTATTGGACGTGATGTAAGTGCCAGGAATTTCCCCCAAAGTGGCATAAAGCACGTTGCTTCCATCTTAAGAAATGCTACTGTGGTGCATATGAAAATAATATATATATTTACTATATAGCTCACATATGATGTAACGGTCTCACACAATAATTGCACTGCTCTTGTATTTTGAATTCCATTTTTCAGAAAAGGCAAATTAAGGATTTAACAAAATAAAGATAAATGCAGCTGTTTTCTGCAAAATGAGTACAAAGGGCAAGGCTCGCTATTTCGATAGACATTTAACAGTGTTACTGAAAGGTGCACTCCGCCAATAGACATTTAACAGTGTTACTGAAGGTGCACTCCGCCAAGATCGATAACAGCTTTTTCTCTTTCAAATTTTCACCGTCAGTGGTCACATTTCCCGTTCAACTGTCATTAATGACATGGAAGTATGTGCACTTGCTCCAAACAGTTAGTTAAATTCCATCAAGCCTCAAGGGCTCTCATAATCGCTGCTTAAACCCAGTTTCCATTGTGCTAAGTAAATGAGAATATTCATCTCCCCTGGAGGGACAACAGTCAACGTAGGTTAACTTCAGGGCCAAAATTGATACTAATTTTAGTTGATAGAACTGAAGCAAATGGGATAAAGTGTCTTGCTCTAGGACACAGCACAAATCAATTCCGATACCTTTTGAGCATGAGGCCAACCCCCTAACCACTGGGCTATTGCACTCCCTTGCATACAGCAGGTGCACAAAACAAGGCAGGAAATTCATAAAAAAATTATGTTTGACAAAGCTGATATCCTCTACACCAACTTTTTAGCATATTTCAGCATGAAAAGATATTGGTATCACACCCTTGGCCGCATGCCCTTTAACCCCACCCCCATCAGCCACATCCCAATTGGTGTATAGAAGCTTTTAAGCTTCACAGATCAAAACTACCATCAAATATGGACTAAAAATGTCCTTACATGCAACAATTTGTCAAAACAAAAAAAAACTCAATTCTTTTTCTTTTCTGCAGTCAGACTATCGTGTAAATCGCAAACATCTTTAAGAAATGAATCTCCCAATAGAACACCGCTGTCGTCAATCCAGGTACCCACTGATTTGGTGATGGATTTGCTGACATTTAAATTATTCTCGACATCTTCAAGCTGCATCTCTATGGAGTAAAGGTCATCAAATCTGCAGCAAGAAAAGAAACAAGACAGTATTCAACAGATTCTAGTTCAGTAGTCGCACAAGTTTATTTTATACGAAAGAAGACTTAAAAAGAATTAATGGTGAATGAAGAAAGAATCCAAATTTTTTATTCTGGTTAGGAGATTTAAATCTCTTGTTTTATCTGTGTAGAAATGACTGGTGTAGTAAGTCTACTATGGAAGGTCGGTGCCCTCATCCTCACATTCTTAACAATTTCTGATGTATTTTAAAGAAAGTTTATCTAACTTTTTTATCATATGAATTATTTGTCCTCAAACTTTCTTGAGGTGGTACATTCTAACATTTGTTTATTATTATTATTAAATTACATTTCTACAGCACTTATTCTAACAATAAGCTCTTAAGTGATTTACAAAATGAAAATATAAAATACATACAATTTAAGAATAATGTAAACATAGATAATATACGACATATGTTAAAAAAGATAAAAGGTATAAAAGTATAGAGGCAACAGGAATAATGTAAAGCTAGCAAGGGAATACAACTTTAGAGTTTTTTGTCAGAAATTTCAAGAAAATAAACAAACTAACTCCTCCAAAAAGTTTAACCAACAAACAAAAGAAACTGCCAAAAACTTTAACCGGACGCCGATGCCAGGAGAAGTACAATAGCTCTCACTATTTTCAAACAGTCGAGCTAAAAAGGCAGACTAAACAGTTTTGAAAGGCTACTGCTTTACACAGCAGCATGCAAGCTCAAGAAATGCAACCTTTGATTGGTATGAACTTAACCTCCCCTCACCCAACCCTCGAACGAAAGAACCCATAGTGAAATTATCCTCACCAGAAAGATGATTTAATCAAGAGGTTAATTCAGTCCATTCTACTATATGCTAAGAATCCAACTTTAGAAAGTCTTCAGCCATGATAAGTTACATTAAACCCGTACTCTGGCAATAAGTGCACATCCTCAGTTTACACTAAGTGGATGAGAGAACCGGACTCCTTCCGAATTGGATGCCAGCTTAATTCCCCAGTAGTGCCGGTAATTATTTTACAGCTTAATGGACTGGAGCATTCGTGTAAAGTGTCTTGCTCAAGGACAAAATGCAGCACTCGAGACGGCTACTTATCATCACTGAACCAGCACTCGAGATGGCTACTTATCATCACTGAGCCAGCATTCCAAACGGCTACTTATCATCACTGAGCCAGCATTCAAAATGGCTACTTATCATCACTGAGCCAGCACTCGAGACAGCTACTTATCATCACTGAGCCAGCACTCAAGACGGCTACTTATCATCACTGAGCAAGCATTCCAAACGGCTACTTATCATCACTGAGCCAGCATTCAAAATGGCTACTTATCATCACTGAGCCAGCACTCGAGACAGCTACTTATCATCACTGAGCCAGCACTCGAGACGGCTACTTATCATCACTGTGCCAGCACTCGAGACTGCTACTTATCATCACTGAGCCAGCACTGAGACGGCTACTTATCAGCACTGAGCCAGCACTCAAGATGGCTACTTATTATCACTGAGCCAGCACTCGAGACGGCTACTTATCATCACTGAGCCAGCACTCGAGACGGCTACTTATCATCACTAAGCCAGCACTCGAGACGACTACTTATTATCACTGAACCAGCACTTGAGATGGCTACTTATCATCACTGAGCCAGCATTCCAAACGGCTACTTATCATCACTGAGCCAGCATTCAAAATGGCTACTTATCATCACTGAGCCAGCACTCGAGACAGCTACTTATCATCACTGAGCCAGCACTCGAGACGGCTACTTATCATCACTGAACCAGCACTCGAGATGGCTACTTATCATCACTGAGCCAGCATTCAAAATGGCTACTTATCATCACTGAGCCAGCACTCGAGACAGCTACTTATCATCACTGAGCCAGCACTCAAGACGGCTACTTATCATCACTGAGCAAACATTCCAAACGGCTACTTATCATCACTGAGCCAGCATTCAAAATGGCTACTTATCATCACTGAGCCAGCACTCGAGACAGCTACTTATCATCACTGAGCCAGCACTCGAGACGGCTACTTATCATCACTGTGCCAGCACTCGAGACTGCTACTTATCATCACTGAGCCAGCACTCGAGACGGCTACTTATCAGCACTGAGCCAGCACTCAAGATGGCTACTTATTATCACTGAGCCAGCACTCGAGACGGCTACTTATCATCACTGAGCCAGCACTCGAGACGGCTACTTATCATCACTAAGCCAGCACTCGAGACGACTACTTATTATCACTGAACCAGCACTTGAGATGGCTACTTATCAAATTATCTTCCACTGTCAAATATTTGGGCGCTTGGTTAGATCAAGGTATGACAATGGCTGACCATGTCAATCACAAATGCAAAACAGCATTTTACCATTTATTTAACATTAGAAGGTGCATGAAGTTTCTGGACAGAAGCTCTGCAATATCACTTGTAAATGTACTTGTGCATAGCTGCATAGATTATTGCAATATCCTCCTTGCAGGGGTGCCAGGTGTTACAGTGAAAAAGTTGCAGCGTGTTCAGAATTATGCTGCAAGGCTCACACAAGAAGCAACCGTTTCACTCCATCACTTTATCTACTGCAAAATCTTCATTGGCTACCTGTCTCATATAGAATTAAATTTAAAATTTTAATACTCATTTTTAAATCCCTTCATAACATGGCCCCATTATATCTGACCAAATGTTTCATTATAAACAAACTAGTTACCGCCTTCGCTCTCAAAACCACCTCATCCTTTATGTTCCAAAAAGTAAACTTACATATGGCGATCGCTCTTTGCAAATATTTGGCCCAAAACTTTGGAATGACTTACCTCTTTCAATCAAATCTGCTCCATCCCTTAAACAATTCCATACCTTGCTTAAGACTCACTTATTTAATTGTGCTTTCAAGTCCTCTTCATAATTTTCTTGTTCTTTGTTTTCTTTATATTTCATGCTTATCTTATTTACACATTTGTATTTATTTTCTTTATATGCATATTTTGTAAGGCGCATTAGAATAAGTTATTTAGATAATGCGCCATATAAGTGTAATAAACTTAAACTTAAACTTATCATCACTGAGCCAGCATTCCAAACGGCTACTTATCATCACTGAGCCAGCATTCAAAATGGCTACTTATCATCACTGAGCCAGCACTCGAGACAGCTACTTATCATCACTGAGCCAGCACTCAAGACGGCTACTTATCATCACTGAACCAGCACTCGAGATGGCTACTTATCATCACTGAGCCAGCATTCCAAACGGCTACTTATCATCACTGAGCCAGCATTCAAAATGGCTACTTATCATCACTGAGCCAGCACTCGAGACAGCTACTTATCATCACTGAGCCAGCACTCAAGACGGCTACTTATCATCACTGAGCAAGCATTCCAAACGGCTACTTATCATCACTGAGCCAGCATTCAAAATGGCTACTTATCATCACTGAGCCAGCACTCGAGACAGCTACTTATCATCACTGAGCCAGCACTCGAGACGGCTACTTATCATCACTGTGCCAGCACTCGAGACTGCTACTTATCATCACTGAGCCAGCACTCGAGACGGCTACTTATCAGCACTGAGCCAGCACTCAAGATGGCTACTTATTATCACTGAGCCAGCACTCGAGACGGCTACTTATCATCACTGAGCCAGCACTTCGAGACGGCTACTTATCATCACTAAGCCAGCACTCGAGACGACTACTTATTATCACTGAACCAGCACTCGAGATGGCTACTTATCATCACTGAGCCAGCATTCCAAACGGCTACTTATCATCACTGAGCCAGCATTCAAAATGGCTACTTATCATCACTGAGCCAGCACTCGAGACAGCTACTTATCATCACTGAGCCAGCACTCAAGACGGCTACTTATCATCACTGAACCAGCACTCGAGATGGCTACTTATCATCACTGAGCCAGCATTCCAAACGGCTACTTATCATCACTGAGCCAGCATTCAAAATGGCTACTTATCATCACTGAGCCAGCACTCGAGACAGCTACTTATCATCACTGAACCAGCACTCAAGACGGCTACTTATCATCACTGAACCAGCACTCGAGATGGCTACTTATCATCACTGAGCCAGCATTCCAAACGGCTACTTATCATCACTGAGCCAGCATTCCAAACGGCTACTTATCATCACTGAGCCAGCATTCAAAATGGCTACTTATCATCACTGAGCCAGCACTCGAGACAGCTACTTATCATCACTGAGCCAGCACTCGAGACGGCTACTTATCATCACTGTGCCAGCACTCGAGACTGCTACTTATCATCACTGAGCCAGCACTCGAGACGGCTACTTATCAGCACTGAGCCAGCACTCAAGATGGCTACTTATTATCACTGAGCCAGCACTCGAGACGGCTACTTATCATCACTGAGCCAGCACTCGAGACGGCTACTTATCATCACTAAGCCAGCACTCGAGACGACTACTTATTATCACTGAGCCAGCATTCGAAACGGCTACTTATCATCACTGACCCAGCACTCGAGACGGCTACTTATCATCACTGAGCCAGCACTCGAGACGGCTACTTATCTTCACTGAGCCAGCACTCGAGACGGCTACTTATCATCACTGTGCCAGCACTCGAGACGGCTACTTATCATCACTGAGCCAGCACTAAAGACGGCTACTTATCATCACTGAGCCAGCACTCGAGACGGCTACTTATCTTCACTGAGCCAGAACTCGAGACGGCTACTTATCATCACTGAGCCAGCACTGGAGACGGCTACTTATCATCACTGAGCCAGCACTCGAGACGGCTACTTATCATCACTGAGCCAGCACTCGAGACGGCTACTTATCATCACTGAGCCACTGCACATCTCCCCAACTTTGATACAAAATTGAAAGGAGATATCAAGTCTAACAAAATGCTTATTTCATATAATAGAATTCAAAATAACAAATCTTCTGACGATGTTGCATACCTCCCAAATCAATCTAACGCATTTTTTGTAATTATTAAAAACTTCAAAATTATTCAAAGCTACTACTATGGGAGATGCCATCTTGATTTTAAAACATGCAGGAAATGATGTCATCAGCAGGATGTTGGAATGCCTTGTATTATAGTTTATAATCTATATCAAGTCTTCTAGCTTATGAAAAGTTGTTTTCCTTTTGTAAGGGTCAAGGACATTTTTATGTATTCATGAAATTATCAAAACATGGGTAATCAAACTTTGTATCACAACATTTTGGAATAAAAACTTTAATCACATTTGTAAAGAAATACATTAAATTCTTTATGTCCCTGTTGGGGAAATTGTGTCATCATACACAAGATTTCACTACAAAATTGAACAAAATGGCAGCCTCCATGTGTCAACTTCAAACATGAATTAACCATTAAACGCCCAGTGCTTAAAAACATGACAAAATAATTTCTGATTTTTTGTCTTCAAAATTAATTTTCACAACTTTGCTTTCACTTCCTATCACTACAAGTTTGATTTATATCAATGCTAAGACAATAAACTTTTCAATAAAAAAGTCAAAATAAAGAAAATATAAATATCCAAATTTTAGGCAAAATTGGGCCAATTCTTTTGAGCTTGTATTTTTTCTTGTGAATAACAAAAATGCAGGACTTCTTTTACATATTTAGATGTTTGTGAAATTTCCTTTCCAATAATAACAGTCTAAATTTGTTTTCTTTCTCACAGCAAAACAATAAAAATAAGAATTAATAATCACTGCTGTATTTCCTCGCGAAAAACAAAGCTGTACACATGGCCTGTAATCGAACCCAGGACATGTGCGTTGCCAGCCTGGTTACTATCCGCTACACCAGAACACATAAGCCTTAATGAAAGGATCTTTTATAAATGAAAGGATCTTTTATACTTACATAACGGCATGAAGAAAGAGGGGGTAGTTGCCTTTTTGTTTTCAATTTTAAAAGTACGTATACTGCAGTAAGCTTCATTAAAATACTTTTGGTGTGCGATAAGAGTACTGCAATCCAGAGTTATGTTTTTTTTTTTTTTAATTGTCACAAAAAGATTAAAAATCATGAAATTTTGCACAAATTTTGCCAAAAAAAAGATATTGATGATAGGGACAGACAAAATTCGACCGGAATTGGATACTTTGATGTCTTTGACAGTTGTTACAGTTTTTCATTAAATTTTGTGTAATTTTTTTGTAATTTCTCTGTTTCAACCCATTTTTCCTCAAAACTCTCCAACATAACCCCCATCAAAAAGTTACATTTTCTGAAAGAACTATGTAAGCTCTTTCAAATGATACCAGAATTACATTTATACCACATTGTTAAGCTACTCAAATTATTTTTTGAAAAAGTATGTCCAACTGGGCGTGCCACGACCGGTTTGGGTATTTAAGGGTTAACTTGAAATAGGAATAAGATTTTGACTTGCTGTTTTGGTAGTTGGTTTAGATTTGACTCCTCTATTATATGAGATAAAGACTATATCAGACTTCATGGCTCCTTTAGAAAAAATAGGAGTTGAGGGGTGTGTACCTTTTCATATTAGAGTCCACGGTCCACACCTTATCCGGATCCACGCCGGCTGGGTCTTTGTTGTGTACTACCAAGAAATGATTGCGCTCCACATAAGATGTATACAAGGTTAGTACACCCATCATAACAAAATATGTAAGTATGCGTTAAGGATCATTTTCCTCGAAATCTCACGAAAACATTTCTCCATACATACTTAAGTCTAAACTGGAAACCTGTTGGGATACTAAGTCTCTATTTTTAATAGATTGCTGTAAAATGACTAGCTTCATAAACCTCGGCCCCCTCCCTTTTTACAAAGTTTGACACAAACCCTCTATATTGATTTTTTACGCTGTCTGCAGTTCCCCACACAGCATACATTTAGGAAACCTCAGATCTCTAGTTTGTCTTTTTAAAGAAATAACTCTTTGTATTTGCATTTATGGTACAAGACTATTAAAGGTTAAGTTTAGTGGTCAAGCAAGTCCATCTTATGAAAGATGACGTCAAAAGGAACACAATGGTGCAGAAAGCATTTAAAAATCGTATTTCGTTAAAGAGATATCTAGGTTTAAAGTTTGGCATTATCTTATGTTGAAAACGAGAAATGAGACTAGTTGTGATGTTATACATGCAGCCTCAGATTCCTCAAAGTCTTTATGTATTATAGCATATTTTGTGCTGCAATTTTGTAGCTTAAAAACCATGTTAGAAAAGTAGTAAAACTGAATCTAGTAAGCGTATTTATAATGTATCACCTGAAGAAAGTTCAAGGAAAAATAATTTAAGTAGTAACAAATTTAAATAAACTTTTTTTACAATACATTAAAAGTTGCTAAGAATGTGAGGATAAGGATGCCAACTTTCCATAGTAGTCTTACTACACCAGTCATTTCCACATAGATAAGACTGAGCTTTAAACTTGAATATCTCCTTAACGGAATAAGATTTTTGAACGCTTTTTGCACCATTTTGTTTCTTTTGAAGGTATCGTTCATATAAGATGGACTTGCTTGACCACTGAACTAATCCTTTTTATAGTCTTCTACCATAAATGCAAATACACTTATTTGTTTAAAAAGCTAAACTAGAGATCTGAGGTTTCCTAGCTGTATATGCTGTGTGGGGAACTGCAGACAGTGTGAAAAATCAATATAACGGGTTTGTGTCAATTTTGGTAAAAAGGGAGGGAGCTGAGGTTTATGAAGCTAGTCATTGTTTGGCAAGCTATCAAAAACCAAGATTCTTACTTTAGAAATAAGTCTAGCGGCTCTTCACTGAACCTGCTCCAACATTAACTTTTCCTTCTCATAAAAGGGACTCCAAGCCTGAATAGCATACTCAAGGTGAAGCCTTTTCAATAAGTTAGAAAAGAGGCAATTAATTCTCAAAGAAATACATCAATATTATCTTGGATCTGCAATTATGACATCACACTTATCACTGAATAAGTCCAGCAGCTCTTCACTGAACCTGCTCCAACATGAACTTATCCTTCTCATAAAAAGGACTCCAAGCCTGAATAGCATACTCAAGGTGAGGCCTTTTCAATAAATTAGAAAAGAGGCAATTAATTCTCAAAGAAATACATCAATATTACCTTGGATCTGCAATTATGACATCACACTTATTACTGAATGTTCACTTTCCAACACACTTTTCAACTCAAAAGTGGAATAAGATATCAACATGGCTTTTTCACCAATTTGTTTGTATCATTTCGTCCCTCTTTTCGCGTAGTGAAGAATGTCATTTGTATAGTGACGAATGTCAAAATTGAAATTATTAATTCCGTATACTGACGAATGTTCCGAAAAATTTGAAGCTTGATGAAATAAAAGTGACAAACGTATTATATAGCTTTACATATCATTAGAAGGAGAAAATGCTAATCTTTTGACAATTGTACTTACAATAAAGATATTTTAAGCAAAATTTTATGTCATGAAGCTTTAAAGACGTTCGTCAGTATGCGGTAATAATAATTCAGTATTTCGTGCCAATTTTTGTTTCACCTGAATAAGACATTCATCAGTATGCAGAAAGAGGGACGATATATATGAAATGAAAATTGCAGGAATAATGATACTAATATCAATTACATTTTCTAATTGAAAATGTACTTGTTTATTAAACTTGCATAAAAATAAATAAGTAAAAAACAGTTTATTTCATGTCCATATCATTGTTTAATTGATGTTAAAGCAAATAATACTTTTTGTGGCCAAATAAGTCTCAAAAAAGCCACAAGAAATCCAAATGTCAGAAAAAGCCAAGTAACTTTTTTTAGCTACCAACACGTCTAAAAAAGCCTTTTTTTTTTTTTAATTTGGTTTCTAAAAGGCCAACACACTAACCCTGGTTCATACCCAAATGTACAGTACATGTATGTCACCAATTTAAAAAAGGATATGAGATGACACAAAGTGCCAAAACACTTCTTGATTCTGGAAATGGAAACATGAAGTCATATATAAGAGCCGTGACGGCAAAGAGGCAAGCAATGGTGCAGATGACCAGTCTCCTGTCCATCAATACATGGTTTTCTTCATACTTGAAATACTCTGTCATTATCTGTGACAAAGAAAAGAAATTATTATTTCTTAGAATTTCTGTTTTAGATGTAAAACTGTTTTTTGCATTTTATTATACAAAAGGTTGTTCCAACTTCAAAATATATAACCTTCTTTGTATTTTATTATACATGTTAGTTAAAAGTTAAATCCATCCGAGCCATTAGGCCGGTGCTTACCCCCTGTTTCCTTGGCGTAAGCAGATGAGAGCAAGTGACTCTTACAGGATGAGAGGTCAGTCCATCACAGGTCTACTCCCCAGAGGTGCTGGTACCCATTTACAGCTGAGAGGATTGGAGCAAGTAGAGTAAATGGTCTTGCTCAAGGACACTATGCAGTGCTCACGACGGGAATCAAACCCAGTACCTTTGGCATAGAGCAAGACTCCTTTAGCACTGTACCTCGTCAATATATTATATATGTATTATTATATATGAGCACAAGGATATTCTAAGCCATTACAAACAACTGTTAACGTGATACAAGTAATAATACTCAGTAGCTCAGTTTAGTACTGTAATTACTCAGTTCTTATATCATGTTCTTCTTCAAAGACATGCTCAATGGAATTTCCAAACGAACCTTTTGCAGCTAAAAACTTCAGTCAACACATAGCACACAATTCTGCACTATTACTCTGCCCTCATCCATTATGTTGAGCGTGAAGCTACAAAGAGTAGCACATCCCAGGCCACTAGTTTCACTATTGCAGAGGAGTGCTTCACCCTGCCCCTCATTGTTCCCACTCTGTCCGTTTGCACTAAACATTCTACATTTTGTTCACAAAAACATACTTTTCAGAAGTATTTTGCCTTCATTTTACGCTGATTCCAGCTCCCCAATAAAATAAGATGCAAGGACACTACTTGTTGTTTTGGTTACTCCCCTATTTACATTTCAAGTTGCCTCCAACCCGCCCTTGATGCCTTATAAATGCCTCTTTTGGTCAGTGGTGCCCTGCTCCTTTCTGGATCAAGCTAGTTAAACCATGTTTACATCACACTTGAAAGTCCCTAATACTCACCAGCCTCACAGCATCATCTAAAGCATTCTTTACAGCCGTTCCATTCCATTTATCAATTTTTACTGGTTTACCGTCTACCGACCACTGTGAAGAAATAAAACACTCACTATCAATCACTGATTAAAAGGTGAAAGGAAGGGAAGAAAAGTGGGCCCACCCAACCAACCATGGGCTTGACTTGCTTGACCACTTGAATATTTCATACAGACAAGAAGCAAGGCCACATTATAAAAGTTACAGATAGTTAAGGTACATGTATTTAACATCCTTTTCTCAACAACATACAGATGTCCTCAGCCGTTTGATAAATAGTTGTGAAGTACTAGTAAATAAAGACTCACCACGGATTGAACGGTACCCGGGACCTCCAGCATGCCAAGCTGATGATGTGACTGCTAAACCACAGAAGTTTCTGTTTAATTTACTTACCTGTTTATAACATATGAATACCAGAAACACTGTAGATCTCCAAATATTTTTCCAATGGTCATGGGGATAATATAATTTTTAAAAAGCACAGAAATGAAAAGGTAAATAAAGACAATATAATAATTTTTCATGCAATAATATTACCTGATAAATACCAGTTATAATTGACAGTACCTGCAATAATCATCCACGAATTTCAATTAATGCATGCTTTGCCTCTAAGTATCATTTGTCCCCAAGGAATGAGTTTATACATTAAAGGAGTCTTGCTTTGATGGGTCAAAAAAGATTCTTTATTTGACAGCATGCACTACCCTCGCAAAATCATGCAAAAAGTATCAGTAAGAACCAACTTCATCCCTGAAAGATATCAACAGGTTCCTGTCTCATAAAATTGTAGTAGATTAACAGTTAGCATGAACAGTAGATACAGGGGTTATGAGATTTTGTTAGTGTTTGAAATGAAATAAGGTCAACGTTGAGAAGAAAATATGATTCCGAAAAGTTACAGTACCTTCTTCTTGATGAAATATATCGGGATGGTAAAAGTTTAGAAACACCTCAAAAAAGCACCAATAACCACTAAATCAAATCACACCTTACACCTAATGGTGGTAACTAGTGGTGGTGACTAGTCGTGGTAACTAGTGGTGGTAACTAGTGGTGGTAACACTGGGAGAACCAAATCTCATCAGAAAATGCCAATAAGGTAGGGGTAATCTTTTCAAAAGCTATTCTTTAGCTGGTTATGTGACTCACCACTTCCCCATATGTTCCCCATTTCCAAAAGCTTCCCCAATCTGGTGCCTCCGCTCCTTATGCCAAAATAAAAAGTGGAAGCAGGGAGGCTCAAATAAACTCTGAAAAAGAAAACCTCTGAAAAGGAAAATTGAATGTGCCACAATATTCTTAAGTTACACCTCAAGCAGAAATCCACATGCACTTTCAACTCACATTCGTTTCCTCTTCGTCCGAACTCTATTTAATTTCAAAGCAGAGAAATAAAAATTTTGATGCATGTCTTGAAGCTTCAAATAGTCATTTCAGTCAAATATCAGACTTTTCATTAAAATATCTACTGTAGATAATCTTTTCTCTCGTCTTGATATGTTTTTCCTGTTTAGGAGTTATTGCATTTTAAAGATTGCACAAGTGTGTTGAAAAGTGACCTAAAATGTGATGTCATAAAGGCAGATCCAAGACAATTCTCATGTATTTCTATCAAAGCAAAATATTTATTTTTTTGACATTAAAGGGTAAGCTTCATGGTTAGATGGGCAAAGCATCTTCATATAAAGTATATGTTATACCATCTCAATAAATGATCAAAAAAATGCTTTTATATGCTTCTTTGTAATTTAGGAAGAGACAATTCATTTCCCAAAAAGATATAAGAATTGTCTTGGATTTGCCTGTATGACATCACACTGTACACTGTGAGGTCACTTTTCAACACACTTGCATAATCTTTAAAACTCCTAAACAGAAAAAGATATCAACATAATATTGACACCAAATTGATTCTTTCATAGTCCTCTATTGCATATATGCAAATTGAAAATTCATGAGAATAGTCCTGTAAGGGGGATTTATTGGTTTCAATCAAATCCCCCTTTGTAATTTATAGTATTAAAGGGGGCTGTCTGAAAAAGAGGGGGCATTAATGTGTGAACACTGGTTAGGGGATGAATGCTCTTGCCAAATATCCCCCTCCCTCTCAAGAATTTTTTTGACCAAAAAAATGTGTTGATATTGCAACACTTTAGAACTATGATGAAAAAGTAAACTTAATTTTTTGATCCTCATGTTTAGGAGAGTCAACAAATTGTTGTTGATTTGACCAGCTCAGTATGACAGTAACACATATTGGAAAATAATAGCTTTATACACTGCACCATTAATCTTCAAAAATGCAGCGCACATATAGCCCAGCTGCGGTTTTGATGAGTAATGCCGTGAACCAAACTGTGTGTGGCACAGCAAAATGATTTTCGGACTAATCCATTTACACATAGAGGGTGATTGGAACCAAGATGTTGAAATTTAAAAAAAAAATGTGTATACTGTATTTCATTAGAGCACGCAGGGGCATTCCCTTGTTGTGGAGATTTTTAGCTTCAAGACCTGCACTATCGGTACCTACTGTACTAGCAAACTGCATGACCATATATATATTAATGAACAAGATAAGAAGATAAATCACATCTCAAAGTTATAATGGTTTTGGCCGTACAGCCACATAAGCACAAGAAAAGCTCAAGGAAATTATAAGATCAAAAATCTATGGGGGTTTCCAGTTAACCAATAGTAGTACAATTTATATGTGACAAAAGCTAATAAACTGCATATTCATTATCTTTTTACCCCTAGAGTCTACGTAAATCAGAAGCAAATTGATTGTAATTTGAAGAGCACTGAGGGAGGCAGAATCAGCATTTTTTCACTTTCACCATTGAAAATTAAACACAATATGATTTTTCTTTTAAAACATGTGAAAGGTTTTTTCCGTCACAAAAGATTTTAGCTTATATCAAAGGAAAAGAAATATTTCTTCTTTCATAATCTGAACACTCCGTGTTTATTGTTATGATAATAAGCAAGTTATTGAGGTTTTAGTGGAAAATCTTCATTTTTAGCTTACGGTTAAGAAAGGGTTTTAAAATCTGCAGAGCGTATACCTCCACCCGTTCATTCCCCACCGGAATACAATCTACCTCAGAAAACCTTGACCCACCAACTTATAACCCAAAAAAAACTCTTTCTTACTGTTCATCCTTATTGCCAATTACATTATAAACACTTGAGGATCATTGTTTTCAGTTTAATTCAGGCTAAGCATTCATTGATGAGCTCTATACAGGGTAAATTAACATTCCATCATTTTCATTCATGGCAGAAACCAGTTGTTTTGATACCAGAGACCACTTCCCTTAATTTTCTTTTGAGTCCAGAAAATGCATTGTATGGCTGTTCTTTCATTACATAAGTTCATTGTTCAGCACATCCCATTGGAAAGTTTCAATTAAGCATTGATAAATCTTGCCCTAAAATATCCCCACTGCTCCATTTTTGCTCTTTCCCTCTTTCAATACGTCTTAAACTTCTTCCTTTAATAGTAACAAAACCACACAGCAAATCTAATCGAAATCCAATAATCAGTTCTTGAGATATCTTGATGACAAACAAACAAATAGAGGCAAAAACTTGTCCCACCCCTCCATTTTCACCCTTCTCCTGTTCCAATGTCTCAAATTTTAAACACTTTGTCCTTAAGCACAAACAAAACCACACACCAAATTTAATCCAAATCCAATCATCAGTTCTTGAAATATCATGATGACTAACAAAAGACAAACTCACCTTAAAATTTCCCCACCCCTCCATTTTCACCCTTCCCCTCTTCCCATATTTCCCAAATTTTTCGCACTTCGTCCTTAGGCAGTAACAAAACCACGCACCAATTTTGATCAGAATCCACTAATCAAACAAAAAACAAAAAAAACTAAATAAAAACGTAACCTCCGTCCAACTTCGTTTACAGGGTAATTAAATATGTTTATTGTTTTGTAATCAAACACTCAGATGTTTCCCGAACTTCAAAATTGGGCAAAATTCTTAAATAAAACAAATTATGTGCTCTAGCCTAGTATAGGTTTGTAAGGTAGCTTGTTACTTTCATATGGTAAAATCCTAGAATAGCGGTAATTTGCTAAAAAGAGAATTTGGGACTTTCATAAAATTGTTATTCCAATCCTAATTTTAATCAAGTTTATCATAGGCCTACAGGCTACAGTGTTCAGAAATGTAATTATTTTACAGAATACAATTTAAGACACAAATTATGCTATTTGTGTGCAAAACTGGGCGAAGTATTAACTATTTTTTCTGTATGATGTACTGTATCTTACCACTGTTTTATGATTTTTCCGAGAATTACATTTGCAGCAAGTCCATTTTCTTTTTATAATTTTTCGCAGAACTACTTTACATGCAGTTATGTACATGTTACTGACAGCTGGTTAAAACAATTCTTCCCCTATCCCATTTTTGTTTAAATTATAGAATATATTCTTTAAAAAAAATATAGAGAACTAATTAATAAATCTGACTTTACCTCGATTTCATCAACATTTCGTCTTTCTGACATATTTGTGACCGTTTCACTTTCACAAGAGTTACTTCGGAAATTGGAACAAAAAAGTGAGGAAATGTTACCAGATGCTTTTAAGTCATGTCAAACAATAATTAGGCCCTATATCCAAAAATTAAATACTGCGTTTTACTTTTAAATGATTATAAAATAAAAAAGAATCCAATCGAAATTTGGGGTGCAGGTTGACCTAATATCACAATTGTATTCTACACGAATATTGTTAAACGTGCTTCACGATTTTTGTTTTAGCCAATTTTTACGTTTTAAAGATTTTCTAATTAGAAGGTTGACAGCAGCCTTGTTTTAGGACACGTCTAATATGGTTGGCCAGGTGGGTCATAACGTCTCCTAATAATATAACGCCTAAGAAAAATCATTTCTTACGTCGTAACAATTCCATTTCATACGTCTAAAACGGGTCGCTAATTGGCTGTTTCCTTTAGGCGTACGAATAGATATAATTTTACGCGTGAAAACTAATTTTCTAATCTCACGTTTAAAGGAATCAGCCTTTTAGACGTATGCAATGGAAATGTTACGACCAATGTAAAATACGTCTAAAAATTAGTTTTGACGCGTGAAATTATGTTGTCTTACGTCTAAAGGAAACAGTCACCGACCCGTTTTAGACGTATGAAATGACATTGTTACGACGTAAGAAATCATTGTTACGATGTAAGATTTGAAGTGATCCAAAAACAAAGTAAAGTAAAAGGGGCACTTCATTTTAAAAGAAAACTTTTTTAATAGGGACACATTCCAGCTCCCGTACATGGGACTGACAGAAGTAACCAGTTTCCTACTAGTGGGACAGTAATTGAGGGCTACTTTTCAATTTCGAAAGGGGAACTTTTCAAAAGGGGATTTGTTTTCAGAAAAGTGGGGTGTCGTGCCCCATGCCCCCGCCCCGTTCTGATGGTTCAGTACTACATTTATGAGTTTGACTGAATTTGGTGGCTACGGGATTTCGGATTTGGAGCGCTGATCTCTCCCACCAATGGTAAGGCTATAGTTATCAGGTTTGTGGCTTTTCTCAAGAAAATAATTCCTTTGTCGATATCAAACATATTTCAAGGTAGTTAATGAACGAGGGTGTATAGTACGATCTCCTCTTTGAATATATATATATATATATATATATATATATATATATATATATATATATATATATATATATATATATATATATATATATATATATATATATATATATATATATATATATATATATATATATATATATATATATATATATATATATATATATATATATATATATATATATATATATATATATATATATATATATATATATATATATATATATATATATATATATATATATATATATATATATATATAATATATATATATATATATATATATATATATATATATATATATATATATATATATATATATATATATATATATATATATATATATATGTATTAATGATAACCAATCTAAACTTGCTACCTTAAGTTTCACGCCCTTTCGCGTTCATCAGGCAAGTGTGGCACCAAACATAAACATAGCTTGGCTCTTTGTCTTGCACGCTTTAGTGCACTTGGTGACGGCATTTCGATACCAGCTCTGTTCTCTTGTTAAGAAAGTTCTCTTTTCTTGATATAGAAGAGACAATTGCGAGCTTCTTTTTTTTTTCCAAGCATAAGCTGCATTGTGCGGAAGTGCCTCTACGAGCTGTATTGGAATGTTTCACAATCGAGCATTTAATTGAGTAAGTTTCTTCGCTGTTCTTGAGGTCCCATATGAACTTCGATAAGTCCGTATCATTAGCATAACGTTTATTTCCATATCATTAGCATAACGTCTATTTCCATACATTAGCATAACGTTTATTTCCATATCATTAGCATAACGTTATTTCCATATCATTATCATAACGTTTATTTGGGAAAGATTTTGTGTGATTGTTATATCTAAATTAAAAGATCCCCCACTCATGCCTATGTATGAGTGGCTTGTATTATTGTGGTGTACTACTGCCTTGTACACAATGGAGGTGGCCAAAAAATTTCCAGGCAGGGGACATGCTGCGAGGCTCTGGCAATTCATTTCTTGGTGGGGTTAAGGTTTTTGTATTTTGCGAGGATCCTTGAATTGTTTGCGCTTATGGCCGACTTCATGCTACCCATACAGCTGTAGCTGACTTTTACATTACTCTGGTTAAATATCTTGTGTAATTTGTGTGAGGGTGGGAAGTGCTTACGTAAGAGTTAAAGGAATACACCCCCACGTTGCTGCTGACACTCTTACCATAGGGCAAATTAAACCAAATGATATTCCTTTGGCGGCGCTTTTTCTTAGGTGGCTGATGTTGCGGTGGTTCCATGTATGTGAGACCCTCGGCATATTCACTGGATCTTAGGGCTTCGTCACAGGTGGGTGCGGCGTTTTCAAACATTTGTTTGCTAGTTGACAGCTCTGAGATTCTTTTGCTTATGGTTGTTGGTATGTGGAGGATGATATTTGGGGGGTGGTTTGATTTGGCGTTTATGTATAGTGCCTGGTCTTCAGGTTTTTTGAAAGGGCGATATTGTCCAGTATTTAGGTCCATTCTTACGTCAAGGTAGTCAACGGCTTTGAGGTTAGTCGATATCGTAATCCTCAGACCAAATTCTTTTAATGCTGCTATGAACCTTTTCCTTAATTTATCTGCTTCTCTTCCTGATTGTGTCTTAAAAACCGCAAGACCGTCGTCACGTTAGAGTCTGATGTTGCTACTACCGAACTTCTGTTTGAGAGATGTTAAGATGTACAAGCCAATCAATTCGCAAGTTTCCGCACCACCGAAGCTCCCCATGGTGATGTTGAAACAGTTGGTGGTGTTGCACTTTTGCCAGTTTGCCAAGCTTTCCCGTTGTTGAAGAGGACTGATTTTCTGGCGTGAGCTATAGTGTCTATATCGGTCTGAGTTATGGCGGTGTGTTGTTCCGCCCACGTTATGGCGTCTGATAGGAGGGGTTCAAAAATTGACGGATAAAAGTCAACGATATCAAAAACTAAGAAGGATTTTGTCTTTTTGTTTTGCATGCTGTTGAACCATTGAATAACCGCGCCCGTACTTCGCCATTGGTTTGCGTTTGTGGCTTTGCGGAGCGCATCATTAATTTTTTCGAGGATGATTTTGCTCACTCTACCCATTTCTGACTTGGCGGGGTTGATTAAGCGACATGCAGGCTTATTGTTGAAATTCTCTTTGTGATCTTTTAAGGTTATGAATGCTGATTTTTCCTCCATTGGCGATATTCTGTCCTCTTTATTGTGTTGTGTGGCAATTTCAAAAAGCTCATCGTTTATTTTGGAAACGGTGTGGACGTTAGCTTGCTTGTATTTCTGTGTGATATTTTCGTCCAGTAGTTTGCTGTAGCCAGCGGGGGGCCCCATTTCGTAAGTATTCCTTGTTTTGTCGGCGGAGACCAGTATGTTATCGGACTTGTTGATAGTTTTTACGTCTTGTTTTAATTTAGCTTGGAAGTTATCATCACATTTTCTGAACTGGATGTTTTCAACCATTTCCAGGAGGTCATGCTCGAACTCTTTCATGTCGGTGATCTGGGGAGGGCACTTCCGTGATTTCAGACCAAACTTGCTAGTGTCTTCCGTGGTATTATCGTGGTCATCTTTTTCGTAAAAGAGAGCCTTCCATCTCATCCATTTAATTACGCTTTCGACCTTTTCGATTAGTCGCTTTCTGTATGCGTTGGGGGATGGCATCGGTATGTTTTTCAGCGAGTAGTTTAGGTTTAGTCGATTCATATGCAATATAGTTCGTTCAGTAATTGAGGGTGCTCAACCTTTCAGGAGCTGTGATGTATATATATATACATATATATATATATATATATATATATATATATATATATATATATATATATATATATATATATATATATATATATATATATATATATATATATATATATATATATATATATATATATATATATATATATATATATATATATATATATATATATATATATATATATATATATATATATATATATATATATATATATATATATATATATATATATATATATATATATATATATTTATTGATAAGCCTCTACCTCTCTTAGTTCGCCATTGAATGGGAAATTGCCAATAATCATGTTACCTTCTTACCCCTCCCCCACTCCCACAACTTCACTTGTATCGGAGCCCTGAAATGGTTACCATGTTGAAAGTTCTACTGTAACAATTCATTAAAGGTTAAGGTTCACCCACCTTTCAAACATGATTTGCTGTCGGGACAATCATGCCATTTCTCCCACTTGTCTGGGAGTTCATCGTATACAGGTGTAAAGCACACGTCTCGTCAGATGAGATGATCCATCCAGGCTGTCGCATGTTGGGTATAGTTTCGTGTTCACCCGGTTTGTCGGGAAGGAAATTGCAGTTAGCAATAAAACTCCGTTCAATCAAGACTGGTTGTGTTAAATTGTATGTAAAAGTGATTTTTTTTTAGCAAAATGAAACTCGGCAAAACTTGATGATTTACAAAGTACAACATCAGATAACCGTTTAACCGAACAAATGCTTTTACTTTGTGAGTGCAATCTATGTGGCCAAATTGACTTAGAGATACAGGGGCGTCACCAAGCGGGGAGAAGAAGGGGGATTCATCCAGGCCTTTGCCTGTCGACGTTGTCAAAATTTCACAAAAATTGATGCAAATTTTATGGAAATGGAAGCAAATTTCCCGAAGATAAAAAAATCCCAAAATCAAAGAATTTTTCTTGAAAATGAAAACATTATTTTGCAAATGAAGACATTTTCCTGAAAATGAAGGAAATTTCACAAAAATTATAAAAAAATTACAAAAATTGAACCAAATTTAACAAAAATTGATTATGCAAATTTCCCAAACTGGAAGATAATATTCCCGAAAATGAAGACACTGTTTTACAAAAATAGAAATAAATTTTACAAAAATTGATGCAAATTTCCTCTGAAAATGAAGAAAATATCCCAAAAATGAACAAAATTATTCTAAAATTCAAAGCAAATTTCATGAAAACTGAATATAAATTTCCCGAAAAAAAAGAAAATCTTTCGAAAATGAAGGAAATTTTGTGAAATTAAAGCAAACTTCGTGAAAATTGAAAATAAATATAAATTCCTAAAACTAAAGAAAAGTTTTCCAAAACTAAAGCAATTTTCATGAAAAGTGGAGGAGATTTCTCGAAAATTGAAGATTTCCGGAAGAGAAGATGCTTTGATGAAAATTGACTCTTGAAAATCAATTCCTTAGACCTTCATTATCGGAAGGGGGGATTCGGGGATGGGGGGCGGAGGGGGGGGGGGGTCGGTCAAGTCAGGTCAGTCCTAAACTGCTGCTGGTAACCATGTATCCAGTACTACATGCAATAAGACTTGAAGGAGATTACAGTGAATGTAAGGTAATCCGAAGAGGAGTCAGGCAGGGTTGTGTTTTGTCACCAGATCTTTTCAACATTTACAGTGAAACAACACTTCGTAACATCGACAGTCTTGAGGGGCTAAACGTTGGAGGCTATACTATGAATAACCTACGCTATGCAGATGGCACGGTACTTATAGCAGTCAGAAAAAAACTGCAATCTCTTCTGGATAAAGTTGTAGAGGAAAGTGAAAAGAGAGGGCTGTCACTAAATGTAAAGAAAACAGAATGTATGGTGGTTTTAAAAAAAAGCCATAAACCCATTATGTAGTATACGAAGCCAAGGAGAAATAATTAAACAAGTACAACAGTTTAAGTATTTGGGCTACACATTAACATCAGATAGTTGGTGCATTAATGAAGTTAAAAAACGCATTGCAATTGCCAAAGACATGTTTACAAAAATAAATCTAATTCTGAAGAATAGAAATATTGGAATGGACACGAAAGTCCGTGGCTTGAAGGCATATGTATGGTCTACTCTTCTATATGGCTGTAAATGCTGGACAATTACCAGTGACATCAAAAAAAGATTAGAAGCTACGGAAATGTGGTTCATTAGGAGAATGTTGAAAATATCTTGGACAGAAAGGAAAACAAATGATAATGTCCTGATAGCTTCAGGCATGGTGAGGTCCCTACTCAATGCCATCAGAAGGAGACAGATGGAATTTTTCGCGCATGTTTATCGGGACGGTGGGTTGGAACAGCTTGCAGTATGTGGGAAAATTGAGGGCAAAAGAAGTAGAGGAAAGCAGCGAGTTGAATATGTCCAAAGCTTAAACAAGTGGGCAACCAACAACAGCCTAAGTAAATTGATGCATTTAGCTCTAAAGGGCCATGGAGGGCCATGATCACCAATGTCTGTTCCAGACTCGGCACCTAGAGAGAGAGATTGGGGGGGAGGGGAGAGGGGAAATGGTACCTGGCACCCCACTAAAGATATTCGGGGCCGTTGCCCTCCTGCCCTCCGGTTCTTACGCCACTGTAATAGAGTGATTTGAATTCAACCAATTGCAGAAGTGAAGCTGTTTCCATCTTATTAAAAAAATGCCTTGATTTCTTCAAACATAATATTTTTTTTGCTTGTCTAAAAGCGTACCCGCCTTAAAAAATGTTCTAGCCCCAATTTTGTTTTTATCAAAGCCAGATGTAAGAATTTTGTATTTGTATCGGCTGAATTATTGTTAGTTTTAGATCGAAACTTGAAGCTGCATTTTGCACCAGAAATACTCAATTTTGGACCAAAGACCTTCAATTTTGGACCAAAAATCAAGTTCTTTTTTTTTTGCATTTCAAGATTCGCTCTATAGTCACACTTGATTCCTGTTTTCCTTGATTCCTGAAGCAAAGGCGGATTAAACATTTATGATAAAATTTCACTTACTCTTTCTACTTCTCTTTTTCAAGGATGATTTTTAGAGCATTCATTTGATCTTTTACACCTAATTTTGCATCCTGTAAATACCAGGTTCTTAGGCTTAAGCCTTTATTTAGCCTATAGGACTGGCAACCCTAGTATGAAGGATAAGGTAACAAAATGACCAGTTTTTGTAAAGTATTTGTCTGTATGGCTAAATATGATTACACAATATGAATACACAAAACGTTACACAATACACACGCTACCTTTAGAAAGTAATGACCTTGGATAGTGTTCTGCTTGCCAGTGGTACACAGAGCACGTTCCGTGGTCCGACTCGGTCACAGTGGATCTTGTAATGCATGGCACTATAAATCTTCAAGTGTGGACCAAAACTTTTGAGCAAAATTTTCCCGTTGTTTTGGATAAAACATGTTACATTTTTTGGACCATAAATTCTGTACCCAACCACAAAAATTTCTTGGTCACAATCAGAAAAACTGAACTGGTATAAATTAAATCTCTATGAAACGTTGCTGCTAAGTTTCCTTTGATTTTCGGGAAATCTCCTTCCAAATTTCCTTAATTTGTGGGAAGCACTCTGTAATTTTCGGACATTTTCTTCATTTTTCTGGAAATTTTCTTATTTTCGCGAAATTTTGGCTAAATTTCACCACAATTTTTATTAATTTTACCAAATGCTTGCCCAATTTTACCTATTTTTTCAATTTTCCATTTTTACCTCCCAACCGGGCAGAAAGTATGTAATGGAGCAGGTAAAATCCTCTAAGAGCCTGCTCTACCTTCATAAGCCTCTGATTATCAGGAAATTAGTCATATCCCCACCCCCCTCCCCTTCCCGCCACGAGCCCGATACTTATACTTTTATCATTTTTTGTATTTACGAACTTTGGAGTGGGCGAGGTCCTGGGGGTTAAAACTCCTCCAGGGAAGGACAGGAGGGTGAAACAAACCGGAATTTAATGCTTGGCACTATGTATTTACATGAAGTTGTCAGAATTCCATCCAAATATTTATTTTCATATATCTCTTGTAATTAATTTGTTCAAGTTACTTATTATTTGTTGAAAGAATACTTTTCCCACATACCCGGCCCACTAGATATACCCTGCCGTTAACAAAGTAAGCAGATCGCAGAAAAGTCATATCTAACTGAACATTTGAACACTATGAGTAAAAGTTTATTTAGATTTTGCTTCTGAGTTGTACAAAATGATAAGTCTTCAATTATTAGTTGCACTGTGAGAAAGACTTGTCAGCCTGTGATCAGGGAATTGCAATTTGCTGCTCTGAATTTGATCTTTCATATCCCATCAAGCATCAGTACATCAGTACATGACGTACTTCCGGAGAAACGGAATACTTTTCCTTGACAACATAATGGCACTATTTTGAAGCAATAGTGAAGAAGAATTAGTATTGTTTTTACAATCGTAAGCATTATGACTTGATGGTGATAATATCGTTATTCATTTAAGTTTCTTTTTGTTTTCATGAATGAATGCAACGGCTTTTTATTTGGCGTAGGCGTAACGTTACAAGGTAAGGTTAGGCCTTTGTTAACTTGAAAACTCAATGAATTAATGTACGCCTAGCATAGGCCCAATTTCACGAAAATTAAAAATTAGCGGTTTGATTGATTGGAAAAATTGTAGGCCTATAGGCTATCGCGGTAAATCGCGATATAGAAATTAATTTCAACATTTTTAACACTTATTGGTAAATTAATTTCTTAAACTTCCAAGATTTATAAAGAAAAGATTGTAAAATCTTAAAACATCAATTTTAATCAACCTAAGGAATTTTGGAGAAAAAAAACAGGTTTTTATTTCAAACCGATAAAATTTGGAGAAAAAATTTGAGGCTTGAAGAAAATCATGCTTAATAGTCATTTTGAATTTTTTTTTACCTTTCAGCAATTTAACAGTTCTTTATTTTCCCATTCAAAATGATTTTATATTTAGCCTATACCTTTTCGAGCAAATTTCATTGAAAAGGATAACAAACGAAGAGCTCATAAATTTGGCGTTCTTGTCAGCCATTTTGAACAAAACTAAAGAAAAAAAAACTCAATGACATACGTTGAATGTAGTTACCATAAGAGGTGCGTGGACATCCCGGTCTTCTTTTGCCATGAGTTGGAATGTAGAGAGCATATCTTCTAGCAGGCTCCTCCTCTGGGAGACGAAGGATATGTCCCAAGAATCTCAGTTGGCGATTCCTTACACAGTGGATAAGAGGCTCAGTGTTGGTCTTGTCATATATGCTGGCATTTGAGACATGATCTCTCCGTTGTTATTTAGCATAATCCTAAAGCAGGAGGTAGCAAAAGTGTTGATTTTGCACTCACATGTCCTGGGACAACACCCAGGATTCACAGCCATAGAGCAAAATAGTCACGCAGGTAGTGTAGAATAATTTCACTATTGCAGATATGAATAGTTGGGAACTTCTCCACAGATGTTTCAGTTTCCAGAAAGCGCACCATGCTATTGTCTTTCGTCTTTTTAAGTTCGCTTGCAGCAGATGCCATTTTGAAACCAAGATATTTGAAATCTGAAACATGGTTGATGGGTTCACCGTATACTTGAAGTGTTGGATGGGGATGGTAGTCAACAGTCATATACTTAGTCTTGGATATACTTATTATGAGGCCAAGATCTTCTGCTGCGGCAGTGCGGCTGTAGTTCTTGTCAGCTGGGCCTGTGCCCAGGGAATAGTGGATTCCAACAGATCAATGTCATCAGCAAAATTCAAGTCGTTTAACATTTTAACTGGCTAACGACTGGAGCGACGAGGATGTGTTACAACTCAAGAGGTCAAGATCAGAGGTGGTCTTCTTTACTTTAGTAGAAAGTCTACTAACACTATGAATAGGAATGGAGCCAGAACATCACCCTGAAGAACTCCGGTGGAGACGAATCAGATATGTTGCCATCTACCATTACTGCACTTTTTAGTTGTTATAGAGTGCGCTTATGGTGTTGACCACAGCTTCTGGTATTCCATAATATTGTAGCACATGGAACATAAGATAAACGTTAGTTTCATTTAATTTTGACACATTTTACAGCCAGTAAAACGGAGATCGTTTTTCGCATTTGACACATTTCTTGATTGTATTCCCTTAGGTTTTGATGATGCCCCCCACCCCTTCCCCTCATTGTACAGGCATGATGGACCCACCTGCCATTGAAGACACCTTAAGGTCGTTGCACTAAAAGCTTTAATTATCCGATCTAATCAAGGCCCAGGCCCTCTGACCCGATGACTCCAACTCAATAGATTCAACCCCACATATAAATTTTATGTTTTTAGAGACAACCTAATACATAGGTGAAAGAAGCTTATTTTTAACACCAACTGTAGGGAAAACAGACACGCATTGGCATTGCGACTGTGCAGTAAGCAAAATTTGACCTAAACTGTAGGTTGACGCACATACAGTAGGGAAATTCAATTGGCAACGCTATTCTCTGTTATTGAGTTTCATATTACTGTAACATTACAACCCAATCCTGGTACACAGAAGATTTGGGAGATTTTAGTAAAAGTAATTGTGATTGCAGTGATATAAATTCTTGGTCTAAAACCTAATTTTTAACCCCCAATCTCTCTGCGGATGGGGGGCTTCACCCATGGATCGGTTGGGGCTACGCAACTCGATTGGTGCAGCGTGCAAAAGTATCATTAATATTTAGCTTGGACCTCCTGTTGAATAAATTGGACCCCTTGTTGGAAAGTTTCTAGAGCCACCACTGATGTCAATGTCATACTGACCTCAAGAATTGTTGTAAATTTGGGCTATTTCAAGATTTGATTATTTTACAAATATCCAGACTGACTGTAGACTAACTAGCCTAGGCCCTGAGCCTATAATGATGATCAGGATGTAACAAGCTAATGCAGTATTGCAGGAACGAATCAGAATTTCATTTTATCTTTATACATGTGTAAAATGATACAAAATATCGTACTCAAATAACATCTCAAGTTCTCCCTATCTGAACTATTTACAAGTTGTCTTCTTTCTCCGTCTAGGTCCTACAGTTATATTATAAAACCTAAGACATGAAACTATGTCAATTATATTCTGACCTTTCTCCACAGTGGACGGCTCACCTAAACTTTGATCAAAATGAGTGAACAACTCAAGTACATCATTGACCAGCTCAACAAGGAGCCGTTTAACAGAAAATACAATCTTATCAGCTTTGATTCCTTGGAGTCTCTTCATCTGTTGCAAGTCCTGAATGATGTACTTACTGTCATAAATCCCCAGGTAAAGTAATGTAATGATCAAGCAGGTCACCTTAAGGCATTAGTTTAGTAGTCAAGCAAGTTCTTATTTGTAAGAAGACTTTAAAGGAAGCAAATCTTGAAGAAACTACTTCAATATCTTAATTCATTAAGGAGATATTTTCAAGTTTTTAGTTCTTTGGAAAGTCTACTATAGAAGGTCAGCAATCATATCCTTGCTTTCTGCCTAAGGTCATACAATATGGACAATTCTTAGCCCTTGCCCCACATTTGTCCTTGCACGTAAGGCCCAGCATGCCTTAAATTTTGGGGATATCGTTGTAATAATGTTGCTGAAAGTAGGCATTGCATACCTGGTATTTTTTAATCGCCAGCCAGTTGCTGTAAGGTGGAATTGATTGTACACTCAGCTTTGGCAAAATGTGTTTCTTGTCATACAACTTCATTCCGTTATTCAATAACTGAAAATTTTAAGATGTTTTGATGATTTTATCAATTTGTGATAAGTTGACCCCCAGCTTGATTTAAGATGGTCAGGGTGCTAGATTTGTTGAGGGGCAAATAAATGCGTGCACAAAGTGCTGCGCCTTTTCCATGTGGGGTCCCCTTCCCCTCCCCTCTTCCTTAAGGCTTAAGTCCCTGGTGAAGCTCTGGGATCATGACTTGTCTTTTTCCTTAAAAATTTGTTCCAGCAAATCATAACCACAAACTTCTGTAGTAAATAGTGAGACCACTTTATCTTAATTAAAATAACCACAAAATAAGGACTTCATTCATTGCTAATATGATACTCAAGACCAACTTTCACAACAACTAAGGTTTTCAGAATAAAGAAAATAAAGAGGAAAAGTCCCCGACCTGGTTATGTATCAGGTCTCTGACTGTTTGAAACTTTTTTTAGCAATATAATCATACCTCAGAATGAAACTTCTGACTCATTACTACCATTCAGAAGCCCAAATAGGATCCTTTCTCTCTCTTGCTATTATTCTGTTCTGTATGCATGTAAGGTATACCATTTATGAGTTTAATTAAGATTTGTAAGTTTTTAAAAAATTGTTAAAATTCTTGTTAGATTTTTGTGTTAAAAATGAAATTTTAGTCCAAGAATTAAAAGTAAAATTAGTGAAAATGATAATCTAAGAAACAACATAGTAAACGTACTTCATTGGACTCTATATAGCAATTTACTGATATACTGGGTTTGTTCAAAGTTTTCAAGTCCTGCCTTATCATGATGTATACTACAGAAATCTTGTTGCGATGTTTAAAATGTATTATAATTGATAATAAGTCAAATTGAAAATAATTTTTCATAAAGGCATATTATTTTGATCAATGTGATTTCCCTTCATTACAGAATAAGCTTGACATTCGGGAGGAGAGCGCAGATGTCACAGCCATGCGGATGCTTAATGAAATGAAAGTACTGAAGTACAAACCGCAACAAGACCCGTATGTATTTGGATATCAACCCAGTGGTTTAGCCATTAGCACAATTTTAGGGGGTTTGTAGTCTCATTCAGGGGGGAAATGCCTCACGTGGAGGGGTAAAGCATGATTCAAGCACTTTGTTTAGATGTGAAGTTGGAATTTGAGGGAAGGACTCATAGACTTTGGAATGTATTCCCCTGGTTCTCTCTGGTTATGCAACTGTAACAATCCCTCCCTCTTTCTCTGATCAGGTCCATAATCATGGGGCACAGGAGATGGGAGGGGATGCTGCTGAAGGTCTGTGCCCCGTGACATGTAAAATAAGAAGGTAATTTGGAAATTCCGCCCTCTCTTGAAGTGTTTGTCCCCCTTTGAGAGAAGTCCTGGCTACGTGCCTGCCAACCCCCCTCTCGCACCCTTTCCATATAAGATTTTGATCCCATTGTGTTTTGTTTTAAAATTATCATTCCCCTGAGGATGGGCTCTTTATTTCTTCACCTCAACCTTCATCATATATATATATATGCATTGTTATATTACATATCAAAGGTGTTACCATCAGAATTGCTAATTAAGAAAAAATAACCACAATATTTTCTTTATAACAACCACAGGACTACCTTTCGACAGGGTCTAGTATCTGCAGACAAGCCAGTTATCTACAGCATACTGGTATGGCTTTTCCAAAAGATGCCAGAACTAAAGAAAAGGGCTTACCTCGCCAAGTACTTGGTGAAGCTGGAAGTGCCTCCAGATATTCTGCAAGATGAGCAAGTAGGAGACGCATATGCTCAGGTGAGCCTTTCATGCTTGTGTGAGCATGTAGGATTTTTTTTATTTATTACTTTCCTTTTGCTTACTTGCTTATGTCGGATTTTGTTTGGTCGGTCTCACCCTGCCTCTTCTTTATAACCTCCCATTTTGGTCGGTGACACCCTGCCCCTTATTTATAACCTCCCATTTTGGTCTATCACACCCTGCCCCTTCTTTATAACCTCCCATTTTGGTTGGTCACACCCTGCCCCTTCTTTATAACCTCCCATTTTGGTCGGTCACACCCTGCCCCTTCTTTATAACCTCCCATTTTGGTCGGTCACACCCGGCCCTTTCTTTATAACCTCCCATTTTGGTCGGTTACACCCGGCCCTTTCTTTATAACCTCCCATTTTGGTCGGTCACACTCTGCCCTCCTTTATAACCTCCCATTTTGGTCGGTCACACCCTGCCCCTTCTTTATAACCTCCCATTTTGGTCTATCACACCCTGCCCCTTCTTTATAACCTCCCATTTTGGTCTATCACACCCTGCCCCTTCTTTATAACCTCCCATTTTGGTTGGTCACACCCTGCCCCTTCTTTATAACCTCCCATTTTGGTCGGTTACACCCTGCCCCTTCTTTATAACCTCCCATTTTGGTTGGTCACACCCTGCCCCTTCTTTATAACCTCCCATTTTGGTCTATCACACCCTGCCCCTTCTTTATAACCTCCCATTTTGGTTGGTCACACCCTGCTCCTTCTTTATAACCTCCCATTTTGGTCGGTCACACCCTGCCCCTTCTTTATAACCTCCCATTTTGGTCGGTCACACCCTGCCACTTCTTTATAACCTCCCATTTTGGTCGGTCACACCCTGCCACTTCTTTATAACCTCCCATTTTGGTCGGTCACACCCTGCCACTTCTTTATAACCTCCCATTTTGGTCGGTCACACCCTGCCCCTTCTTTATAACCTCCCATTTTGGTCGGTCACACCCTGCCACTTCTTTATAACCTCCCAGTTTGGTCGGTCACACTCTGCCCTCCTTTATAACCTCCCATTTTGGTCGGTCACACCCTGCCCTTTCTTTATAACCTCCCATTTTGGTCGGTCACACCCTGCTCCTTCTTTATAACCTCCCATTTTGGTCGGTCACACCCTGCCCCTTCTTTATAACCTCCCATTTTGGTCGGTCACACCCTGCCACTTCTTTATAACCTCCCATTTTGGTCGGTCACACCCTGCCACTTCTTTATAACCTCCCAGTTTGGTCGGTCACACCCTGCCACTTCTTTATAACCTCCCATTTTGGTCGGTCACACCCTGCCCCTTCTTTATAACCTCCCATTTTGGTCGGTCACACCCTGCCCTCCTTTATAACCTCCCATTTTGGTCGGTCACACCCTGCCCCTTATTTATAACCTCCCATTTTGGTTGGTCACACCCTGCCCCTTCTTTATAACCTCCCATTTTGGTCTATCACACCCTGCCCCTTATTTATAACCTCCCATTTTGGTTGGTCACACCCACCCTGCCCCTTCTTTATAACCTCCCATTTTGGTCGGTCACACCCTGCCCCTTCTTTATAACCTCCCATTTTGGTCGGTCACACCCTGCCACTTCTTTATAACCTCCCATTTTGGTCGGTCACACTCTGCCCTCCTTTATAACCTCCCATTTTGGTCGGTCACACCCTGCCCTTCTTTTTATAACCTCCCATTTTGGTCGGTCACACCCTGCCCCTTCTTTATAACCTCCCATTTTGGTCGGTCACACCCTGCCACTTCTTTATAACCTCCCATTTTGGTCGGTCACACTCTGCCCTCCTTTATAACCTCCCATTTTGGTCGGTCACACCCCCATGCCCTTTCTTTATAACCTCCCATTTTGGTCGGTCACACCCTGCCCCTTCTTTAACACCTCCCATTTTGGTCGGTCACACCCTGCCCCTTCTTTAACACCTCCCATTTTGGTCGGTCACACTCTGCCCTCCTTTATAACCTCCCATTTTGGTCGGTCACACCCTGCCCCTTCTTTATAACCTCCCATTTTGGTCGGTCACACCCTGCCACTACTTTATAACCTCCCATTTTGGTCGGTCACACCCTGCCCCTTCTTTATAGCCTCCCATTTTGGCCGTTCCCACCCTGCTCCTTCTTTATAACCTCCCATTTTGGCCGTTCCCACCCTGCTCCTTCTTTATAACCTCCCATTTTGGTCGGTCACACCCTGCCCCTTCTTTATAACCTCCCATTTTGGTCTATCACACCCTGCTCCTTTCTTTATAACCTCCCATTTTGGCCGTTCCCACCCTGCTCCTTCTTTATAACCTCCCATTTTGGCCGTTCCCACCCTGCTCCTTCTTTATAACCTCCCATTTTGGTCGGTCACACCCTGCCCCTTCTTTATAACCTCCCATTTTGGTCTATCACACCCTGCCCCTTCTTTATAACCTCCCATTTTGGTCTATCACACCCTGCCCCTTCTTTATAACCTCCCATTTTGGTCGGTCACACCCTGCCACTTCTTTATAACCTCCCATTTTGGTTGGTCACACCCTGCCCCTTCTTTATAACCCCCCATTTTGGTCTATCACACCCTGCCCCTTCTTTATAACCTCCCATTTTGGTCGGTCACACCCTGCCCCATCTTTATAACCTCCCATTTTGGTTGGTCACACCCTGCCCCTTCTTTATAGCCTCCCATTTTGGTTGGTCACACCCTGCCCCTTCTTTATAACCTCCCATTTTGGTCTGTCCCACCCTGCTCCTTCTTTATAACCTCCCATTTTGGTCGGTCACACCCTGCCCCTTCTTTATAACCTCCCATTTTGGTCGGTCACACTCTGCCCTCCTTTATAACCTCCCATTTTGGTTGGTCACACCCTGCCCCTTCTTTATAACCTCCCATTTTGGTCGGTCACACCCTGCCCCTTCTTTATAACCTCCCATTTTGGTCGGTCACACCCTGCCCCTTCTTTATAACCTCCCATTTTGGTCGGTCACACTCTGCCCTCCTTTATAACCTCCCATTTTGGTCGGTCACACCCTGCCCCTTCTTTATAACCTCCCATTTTGGTCGGTGACACCCTGCCCTTTCTTTATAACCTCCCGTTTTGGTCGGTGACACCCTGCCCTTTCTTTATAACCTCCCGTTTTTATAACCTCCCATTTTGGTCGGTGACACCCTGCCCCTTTCTTGATCAAGCTAAGGGTTTGTTTGATTATTTAATAAAATGTCAAAATTTCTGAGTTTTAAAATTGTTTTTATTCGTGTTGGACGATAGTTTGAAGGAAAGTAAATCGCTGACAAAGTGTTCTTGAATAGTGTTAGATACCGATTTTCAAACGGACTAAATCATTTTTAAGGAATGTTCGAACATAGAGATGGCTCAAAACAAGAGGCAGTTAGTGATCAAATTTTGTAATTCTCTGAGCAAAATTGTTTTTCTTTTTTTCTTATTTATCCTTAATTGCACATTCTTTTCAATTCAAAAACACATGAGTACTTGGCATGAAAATGACAGCACAAGCACACTTACAATCGATAATTTTACGGCAACGACGAGTGAACACACAATTACAATGACGGGGTCATCGCCTGCGTATTCGGTTATGATAGTAACAATGCTATCACAAAACGCTTAATACGATCCGGACGAGAACACATGTGGCGTATGGACAGACATAACATAGACAACCAAGTCATTATCCACGGCCTTTGAAAACCAGTTATGGTGCACTGGCGTGTCTACCCAACCCGGGCTTAAATTTAGGGCCTCGTGGTCTGTAGACAGGTATGATAACCGCTACACCACAGTAGGTAGACAAAAAGCTTACTCTTTTATACAGTCACAGTTTCAAAGCAAGCATAAATTTACTGACATATAGAAATCATACAATGCAATGATGAATGCACAAATATGTACTGGAAAAAAAAAGGTACACTGCTGAGAGGCACTTTAAAAAACTTCTCTATGGCTATCATGTTCTTATTAGTCTTAGTATGACATGAAGTTTTTTTTCCATTTGGGCAATATATTTCAATTCATACAAGAATTAGTAAACAACCGATTTAATCACACATCTTCTGTTGATGATTAAAAGTAATGCGGAAGTCATAAGAACCAAAGAAAACCTCAAGTGTTAAAATAAATATTGGGAAAAAAGTAACTTTAATTGTTTTTTTTTTTTTATTAATGTGGGTCCATAGCATTAATTCCTTTGAAGTTCAGATGTACTACATTTTGAAGGAGTACTTACGCTGATGATTATGTGAAAGAAAGTTTTGAAATTTGGAAACATTCACAAGGTAGAGTAGAAAGTAATAGAATTGTTGAAACTAGATTGTTAAGCATTTACTGTTTACAGTTAAACAATTGTTTCTATTATTCTCTTCATAAAAGTATGAGGAACTGGTTGAAGTCTTCAAAGAACTTCACAAGGAATCCGAAAACTTGAAGACGTCAGGTTTTTCTGCCGCTGACATCAGAAAAGACATCACTCAGATGGAGGAGGAAAAGGAACAGATCACAAAAAGAATCGAGAGGTTGAAGAAGAGGGTGAGTAAAGTGGTTCTTTTTATCTCACCAAGATTATGCAGGGATGGCAGAGTAGGGGGCTTCACCTCCCTCCCCCTCCAATAATTTTAAGTGAAATTGTGTTGAAAATGTATACCTAAATATAGTCATTCAAGTTGGGACATTATGCTTATCTTACAACATTAACCCCCCAATATTTTTAATATTCTACCACCCCAGCTATGAGTTCATTGCACTTTGTCACATTGCACATCATTTTTCTTCTGCCCCCATGATATGATTTGATAAGAAATGGGCTTTATGCAGCATGTGAGACTGCAGCTATTTAGCTGATTGCAGCTATTTTCCAAGCTAATTTCACCAATTTTCTGTATAATTGACAATACTTAGCTATTTTGATGAGAAAATTGATCAATTTCAGCTACTTTTATAAATCATCACTCACATGTCTGTTTATGGCAGTAGGTGACTTGATGATAATCTCAAATTTGTGAGTTTTTGCTTCTTTTTCTGTGTCATTTCAACATTTGCGTGTGTGTGGGGAAGGGGGTGTGTGGGGAAGGGGGCAGACAACATACTCAATGAAATATATTTAAGTTAAATCCATACCAGAGTCATGAAGGCCAGTCAGGCTGGCGCTTATTGCCGGATTCCTTGGCTTCAGCGGATGTGACTCCCCCTAGACCGTCCATCCCAGCAGTGCTGGTACTCACTGTACAGCTGAGTGCACTGGAGCAAGCAGAGTGAAGTGTCTTGCTCAACATGAAGGACATGTTGGGAAGGTGGGAATTGAACCCTGTACATTTTGCATACCAGCATGAATTCTAAACCACTGGCACATTGCAACTCTTTCTGCATCCTCCAATCAAGGGGATCTTAAAATAAATTAACTCTCAGGGGAGGAGGGGGGGGACAAGAGCCTCCAAAATTTTCACAAGCCGAAAAATTGCACTGATAATAAAGTTCCATCAAACTTTGCTGCTAATTGGGAAATTTTCAGGAAATTTCCTTCATTTTTAGTTCGCATGCGTAGCATTATGTGAACCTATGTAATGGCGACTACGTCCGTTCGGCCGTCCACTGATTTGTCCTGAGATTTCCTCAGAAATGTTAGAGTTTTTTGTGGATTGCTCAGAAAATGTTAAAGTTTCTTCAGAGTTCCTTAGAAAAAGTTATAGTTTCTTCAGATATCTTTATGGAAGGTTAGAATTTCCTTATAAAATGTTAAAAAAATTTAAAGATATTTAAGATAGGATTAAAGACTAGTTTCCTTAAAAAGTCTACAATACATTAGATATTTTCTTAGAAGATAACTGTAAAATGATATAATTTTTTAATATTCTTAAGAGATCTTCAAGTCTCTCTTGTAGTACTTGAGATTTAAAATCCTTAAAATTCTTTGAAATATTTGGGCACTAACAGTTGTATCAGGCGTGATTTTTTAAACTCCACCTTTATTATTGTGCTCATTTTCATAAAGTTGCTACAGTATTATGACCTGACCAGACTTTTTTATTTGATATGCTTAGTCAGGGAGTGTGACAGGATGTAATTGCATATAAACATAGGGAGGGATGCCATGTCCCAGATGGGGGCCATGAAGGACATATAATTTAGTATTTACCATGTTGTATACACCAAGGGCTATAGCAGGCATAATTATTTGACTCCACCTTTTTTTCTTATTCAACAACTCATTTGCATATAGGTAATTATATGAACTGACACTTTAATACATAGTATGCTCAATCAGGGACTGTAATAGCTAGGATAAGACTTCTTATGGAGCTTATGGGATGTGATGTGAGACATAGGGTGGGATGCCATGTGGGACATGGGGTGGGATGCCATGTGGGACATGGGGTGGGATGCCATGTGGAACAGGGTGGAATGCCACGTAGGATATGTGGTGGAATGCCATGCAGGACATAGGGTGGATTGCCATGGGATGGAATGTTTTTTGGGGACATGGGATGATATTGGATGTCATGTGAAACATGGCGTCCCACTCCATTTTAACAAGTCATTTGCATATACGTTATTATATGAACTAACACTTTCATACATACTGTAGTATGCTCAATCAGGGACTGCGATAGCTAGGATAAGACTTCTTATGGAGCCTATTTGATGTCATGTGGGACATGGGGTGGGATGCCATGTGGGACATGGAATGGGATGCCATGTGGGACATGGGGTGGGATGTCATGTGGAACAGGGTAGAATGCCATGTGGGACATGGTGGGATGCCACGAGTAACACAGAGTGTGACATAGGTTGGGATGTCATGTGTGACATAAGGTAGGATGCCATGTGTGACATAAGGTAGGATGCCATGTGTGACATAGGGTAGGAGGCTATGTGGGACATAGGGTAGGAGGCCATGGGGATGTGGGACATGGGATGTGATGCCATGTGGGACATAAAGTAGGATGTCATTAGGACATTAGGAGGGATACCATGTAGAACATTTGGTGGGATGCTATGTGGAACATCAGGTGGGAAGCCACTGATGCGTGACACGGAGGGATGCCATGTGGGACATAGGAAGGGATGCCATGTGGGACATAGGAAGGGATGTCATGTGGTACATATGGTTGAATCAATGTGGGACATACATGTAGGATGGGATCCATGTGGGTCATAGTGTGGGATGCCATGTGGGACATATGGTGGAATGCCATGTAGGACATATGGTGGAATGCCATGTAAGACACTGTATGGTGGTTTGCCATGTGGGAGATATGGTGGAATGCCATGTGGGACAAGGCATGGGATGCCATGTAGGACATGAGGTGTGATGTCATTTGGTACATGGGATGTGGGACATAGGGTGGAATGCCATGTGGGTCATAGGATGGGATGCCCTGTGGGACATGGGATGGGATGCCATATAGAAGATATGGTGGAATGCCAAGTGGGACATGGAATGGGATGCCATGTGGGATGCCATGGTGTGAAATGCCATGTGGTACATGGGATGCCATGTGAGACTTAGTGTGAGATGCCATTTTAATAATTGGCCGGGTCATGTAATATGGGTGTCAATTTGCATGGGCATGCGAACCATGACGGTATTTACCGTTCTAGTTTGGAAATGTTGCCAAATCTTTCTCACTCTTTCTGAAATTATAGTATAATGATTTCTTAATTTGATCTCCCAATCAGGAAGAAAGCATTTAACTGTGAAGATGAAAACCTTTAGGAATGGGGGTAGGGGGGAAGGGGGGGGGGTGGTTTTATACCAACGCCTTGCTGTCCTGCCACCACAGATATTTCTCTTGATACTGAACTGCCCATGTTCTGTGACCTTTGACTTTTTTAGGTTGAAACTGTTCCCAATCACGACCAAATGCTGGAAGTTGCTAGAAATTTCCGTAAAGAGCAAGAAAAGGAGACTTCTTTGGCTCAGCAAAAACAGGATCAGAAGAATCAGGTATGTATGAATTGAAGACAGGTGTTGTGTTGTTTACAGCCACAAGGGTTTAGTACTTCCAAGTTATTAAAGGATTAGTTGAGTGGTCAAGCAAATTCATTGGATGTGAAAGAAGACTTTAAAAAGAAAAGAAGAAATTGTGAAGAAACTACTTCCAATTTCTTATTCCGTGATGTACAAAGAAGCATTATTTGCTTCCAAGTTATTAAGCATTGATTCAGTGGTCAAGCAAATGTCACCTCGTAGTCCTTTTTGACGATTCCTTTTGGTTGATCTAATATAATGGACCTCCAGTAGTCTCTATTCTGCATAGCTGATATGATGGACCTCCAGTAGTCTCTATTCTGCATAGGACTGAGTCTCTATTCTGCATAGCTGTATGATGGACCTCCAGTAGTCTCTATTCTGCATAGCTGATATGATGGACCTCCAGTAGACTCTATTCTGCATAGCTGATATGATGGACCTCCAGTAGACTCTAATCTGCATAGCTGATATGATGGACCTCCAGTAGACTCTATTCTGCATAGCTGATATAATGGACCTCCAGTAGACTCTATTCTGCATAGCTGTCATCAGGTCATTAACTTCAAGCCCTGTGTCTTCCTTTAGAACATCGATGAAGTCTTTAGTTCATCTTCCTCTTCCTCTGCGCCCATGGGTTGGTGTCCAGAGTAATAACTGGGAAACATGGTCATCGTCTCTTCTGAAGCAGTGTCTAGCTAGTTTTAGCCTCACTATTTCTTATTTTTCTGATACCGGTGGTAGGTCCCTATACAAATCAGTGTTGCTGACGTGGTGTTGTGTATCTACCTTGATGTTTAAGGCAGGAGCCTGGTGTTGCACCCATCTACTTGTTTAAATATTTGCTGACGTTTGTTGTGTATCTAGATGTTTAAGGCAGGAGCCTGGTTTGCACCCATCTACTTGTTTAAAAGTTGCTGACGTAATGTTGTGTATTATTGATGTTTAAGGCAGGAGCCTGGTGTTGCACCCATCTACTTGTTTAAATCAGTGTTGCTGACGTGGTGTTGTGTATCTACCTTGATGTTTAAGGCAGGAGCCTGGTGTTGCACCCATCTACTTGTTTAAATCAGTGTTGCTGACGTGGTGTTGTGTATCTACCTTAATGTTTAAGGCAGGAGCCTGGTGTTGCACCCATCTAGTTGTTTAAATCGGTGTTGCTGATGTGGTGTTGTGTATCTACCTTGATGTTTAAGGCAGCCCTCAGGAGCCTGGTGTTGCACCCGTCTAGTTGTTTAGCTATTTTAGCGGTGACATTCTTCGAATCACAGCTATAAAGCAGAACAGATTCGATAGTTGGCTGTAATAGGTTGATCTCATAGTCACACAAATGAAATTGATTTTAATGTCCTGATGAAGATAATTATAGTTATGTAGCAGAGAATCTACTTTTTCTGTTTAATTTATACAGCAGTTGTATGTTATTTTACAGTAAAGTTTATAAAGAGGCTTAGGGATATTTGGAAAGTTACAAAAGTTGCAGTAATTTGATTATTTTTTTTAAAGTTACATTTGGCTTTATTTCAGCCATTTGGCTTTATTTCATCCGTTTGGCTTTATTTCAGCCACTTGGCTTTATTTCAGCCACTTGGCTTTATTTCAACCGTTTGGCTGTATTTCAGCCGTTTGGCTTTATTTCAGCCATTTGGCTTTATTTCAGCCGTTTGGCTTTATTTCAGCCGTTTGGCTTTATTTCAGCCACTTGGCTTTATTTCAGCCACTTGGCTTTATTTCAACCGTTTGGCTGTATTTCAGCCGTTTGGCTTTATTTCAGCCACTTGGCTTTATTTCAGCCACTTGGCTTTATTTCAGCCATTTGGCTTTATTTCAGCCGTTTGGCTTTATTTCAGCCGTTTGGCTTTATTTCAGCCACTTGGCTTTATTTCAGCCACTTGGCTTTATTTCAGCCACTTGGCTTTATTTCTGGCACTTGGCTTTATTTCAGGCATTTGGCTTTATTTCAGCCATTTGACTTTATTTCAGGCATTTGGCTTTATTTCAGCCATTTGGCTTTATTTTAGCCGTTTGGCTTTATTTCAGCCGTTTGGCTTTATTTCAGCCACTTGGCTTTATTTCAGCCATTTGGCTTTATTTCAGCCATTTGGCTTTATTTCAGCCATTTGGCTTTATTTCAGGCATTTGGCTTTATTTCAGCCATTTGGCTTTATTTCAGCCGTTTGGCTTTATTTCAGCCATTTGGCTTTATTTCAGCCGTTTGGCTTTATTTCAGCCATTTGGCTTTATTTCAGCCGTTTGGCTTTATTTCAGCAGTTTGGCTTTATTTCAGCTATTTGGCTTTATTTCAGGCATTTGGCTTTATTTCAGGCATTTGGCTTTATTTCAGCCACTTGGCTTTATTTCAGCTATTTGGCTTTATTTCAGCCATTTGGCTTTATTTCAGCCACTTGGCTTTATTTCAGCCACTTGGCTTTATTTCAGCCACTTGGCTTTATTTCAGCCGTTTGGCTTTATTTCAGCCATTTGGCTTTATTTCAGCTATTTGGCTTTCAATTTGTTCCAATGAATTTGAATCTTGTAAAACTTTTAGAAGCTTTGTATTTGCAGTTTTATGGAGTAGGATTTAAGTGCCAGCAAGATATTTTTATAATCGATGGGGCTGATCAGTGAAAGATATCTGGTTTGGCAGTACAGCGACAACACTTTAAAATTGTGAACTAATTAAAGCCCTTGTTAGAGTAAATTTTTGCTTTGTTGTTATTCTTCAACAGCTTCACCATGCTGAGCAACGTTTGACACGAATGGGTAATCAGCTGAAAGATTTGAAGCAATCCACTGTTGGCGCCTCGGCAGAAGGTACCGAGATGATTTAATTTCCTCTCTTTATTACAGCTACTTTGGCATGCATTCAATACATTTGATAAATAATACATTTGTTGAAATAGGAAAATACATTGTAATCATAAGAAGGCCAAATTTTAATGTAATTCCTGAAATTTCTGTCCTAAATTTTAGTGACTGAAAATCATCAGACTCTCCTCCACTAAGATGTGATAGAGAGTATGATGGAGACTTCTTCAAGGAATATTCCCATGTTTTTAAAGGAATATTCCTTGTTTTTAAAGGAATATTCCCTTGTTTTTTCGTAACCTTCATAAGAAAGAGAAATTTTAGAAACATTTTATTTCAAAAATCATGTTGATATGTTATTCCTACCAGAAGATATTCAAAGTTTAAGGTTCACAAAAATTGACAATAAACGAATTGGAAAAGGCTCAGCATAACATCACAGCAACACATTCTTCCACAAAGTTGATGTATTTCATTCAAATCAATCATCCTTTTTTATTTGTAAAACCTGCTAGAAAAATAAATTGATGAAAGTGTTTGTATACATTGCCAAATGTACCCTACTTCAATAACTTTTGGAAAATTGTTTCTCAGCATACAGAAACAACCAATTAACATTCAAAGAAATACGTAAACATTTGCAATGGAATTGTCTCTATGACATCATCAAACACGAATTCATCATACTGTACAAAAAGTTTAAATGCAAATGAGAAATCTTTAAAAATCCATATCTTTTGAACGAAACATGACATCAACCTGATTTTTGTCCCAAATTGACTCTAAAAGTATGCTCTTTCAAATAAAATTTTCTAAAAATCCATGGGAATATTACAAAAAAACATGCGAATATTCCTTTAAAAACCATGGGAATATTCCTTTAAAAACCATGGGAATATTCTTTTAAAAACCATGGGAATATTTCTTTAAAACCATGGGAATATTTCTTTAAAAACCATGGAATATTCTTTTTAAAAACCATGGGAATATTTCTTTAAAAACCATGAGAATATTTCTTTAAAAACCATGGGAATATTCCTTAAAAACATGGGAATATTCCTTTAAAAATTATGGGAATATTCTTTTTAAAACCATGGAATATTCCTTTTAAAACCATGGATATATTCCTTTAAAATCTGTTATTCCTTTAAAAACCATGGGAATATTTCTTTAAAAACCATGGGAATATTCCTTTAAAAACCATGGGAATATTCTATTTAATAATGAACTAAATTAGGGGGAGGTGAGGAGTATCATCTGAGTGGCGAGGAGTATCGCCGGTCGGGATTTGGAGAAATGACGGTGGAAACACAAAAGCTTGAAATAATATGTACATAACATTTATTTATACCAATTTCCACATACACAGTATGCAATCGATACTTTACAAAATACTCAACACATGTCTTGACTCTTGTTTCACTACACATGAACCAACCTGCTTTGCTTCTCTACAGGAAAGCAGAAACAGGAACGAATAACCAACCCAAACCAAACAGAGATTAGAAGTACCCAGACACGTCATAATAATTCACAACAATCAGTGCAGATCCAGCTAATTGACAAAAACTCATGTACTAGAAAATACCTGATCACAAACCCGATCCATCTACTTGACTAAAACTCATGTACTGGAAAATACCTAATCACGAACCTGATCCATCTGCTAGACTAAAACTCATGTACTGGAAAATATCTGATCACGAACCCTATCCATCTACTTGACTAAAACTCATGTACTTGAAAATATCTGATCTGATTCTACAAAAACTCATGTAATGGAAAATATCTGATCACGAACCTGATCCATCTACTTGACTAAAACTCATGTAATGGAAAATATCTGATCACGAACCTGATCCATCTACTTGACTAAAACTCATGTACTGGAAAATACCCGATCACGAACCCACCGTTGCAACAGACCAATCACACCCAAGACGGTAAACAAAGGAATTTCTTTGTCTTCACTTATGGGAAGAATACAACAACATATGGAAACAACTAAATAACAATCAATACCAAACCAATAGTCTACTTCAAAAATAAATAAACATTATAACGATAAACATAATTGATGGTGTGCGGTTAGACACTACTGTTTCCAACACCTAGAATAATAACACTGGTACAGACAGGTCCATAAGTTGAATAAATCAACGTCTACTGAGCTCTTTACTAGTACACAGAACCTATATTCTAAAACATGAAACTTTCAAATAGACTGTGTTAACATAGTAATACATACACATGAAAATACACAATGACATCAATCAATATTCAACATAATAATCAACATTTTATCATGGCGCCTAACAAGGAGAGGTTATACCAGTACTTCACCTCCTGAACAAGACATCATTTCTTGTTTCCTATGAATAATGATTTAGTGAATAATACAGTAGCCTACACAATTACAATTCATGCAGGGGCCTAACGAGGGAGAGGTTATACCAGCACAATGAAAGAAATTTCTTTTCACAGTGAATAATACAGTAGCCTACACAATTACAATTCATACAGGGGCCTAACGAGAGAAGTTATTCAATGAAAGAAACTTCACTTTACCACGATAATATTCAACGAATATTTCCCATGCAAATAATGTTCGTGAATGACTGAAAAACAATAAGTTAACATAAGGTTTCTGTTTGAGATGTCACAAAATTGTAATGAAATTTGCATAATTCATTATAATAAGGCCTTACACTATCTGTACAATGGTCAATTTTAACCAATAACAAAGAAATGTTTTGCTATTTTCATATTTTTCAATTATGTTCAAATATATTGCTACCTGTCCATAGATCTTTATAATATCACCACTCTGCATTTGATATCACCACTCTGCATTTGTTATCACCATTCTGCATTTGATGTCATTACTCTGCATTTAATATCACCATTCTGCATGTATCACCATTTTGCATTTAATATCACCATTCTGCATTTAATATCATTATTCTGCATTTAATATCACCATTCTGCATTTTATATCACCATTCTGAATTTAATATTACCACTCTGCATTCAATTCTCACAGGTTTAGTGAAGAAACTGGAGGAGGAGAACAAAGTGAACAAGTACATGTGTGAGGAGAAGATTCCCAAGGAGATTGAGAGCTTGCAGGCATCATGCGTTAACCTGGAGAAGGTGGTCAATGAGCCTGCCATGGGACAATCCGACCTGGAAGTTATACAGCAACAAGTATGAAACATAAATCTGACATAATTTTATTTTTGATTTCTGTTAAGTGTCACTTTGGTTTTTTTAGCAGCTTTTTAGACTCCTCATCTATCCCTCTCCAGATCTCTGTTCTCATAAACCTGTCTTGGAACTCTTGGGCCATTTAATATTTTACGAGTGTGACCAGCCAGAGAATGGCCCCAGTGGATTCCTGGGAGACCCCAGGGGTCCACTGGCCATTCTCTGTTACATTTATACATTGTGATTGTGACCAGCCAGAGAACAACCCTCTTGCATTTTACCTTCCCCTCAAACCTCTGTTTATTCATCGTATCAACTAAAACAAAATCATATGTTTATGTATGAATTATTTTCAAAAATCTTGGGTCAGTAGGAAGGGGAAAAAATAATTACATACAAAAATGTTTATTTCACTTATTGATTGCAACCTGCTTTAATGTGAGAGTTGAGTACAAAACAGTTAATTTCACTTTGATAACATTCTTTACTGTAAGGTTTTTACTTTTGGACAATTTAAAAGAATTTGTAATTTATATTCCTGATCTAAATAATTAATGTTTTTTATTTAAAAATGGCAATTTAATTTTTACAGTTGTCACTGATATCTAACTGTCAGTCAACAACTGGAAATTTACACATATTTCGCTTATCTTGAGAAAAGAGATTGAATGAAAATATAACATCTTGTCTTATCAAATTGTACGTAATTGTTACTTAAGTACAGTGTATTAAATTTCAAAAGAAATTTTTAGTTGCCCATCAGGCATACTCTTACTGGGAATTGACCGCCTGTCCAAATTTGTAATTGGTGCCTGGATAGCCAGGTGCCTGGATAGCCAATATGTCAAGCCTTAGTCCCATTTTAAAATATTAGCAACAGTTAAGAGGTTAAGGTACACACTTATGAATGTGGGCACTGTAAACACTGCTTACTCCTTCACAAACCTTCTCCTTTCTCCATTCCAGCTTTCTGGCTTTTAGTTCTCGTGTTTCTCTCAATCTTCCCCTGTTTACTCTCCTTCCTACCTCTGGAATGATCTAACCTCTCAGGCACAATTTGACCCTTGCTGTTGTGGTGCCGTTAAACTCTCATCAAACAAACAAACAAACTTTCTAAAGCTGGAATTGTTTTCCGAAACAATGGCAAAAATTGATATGACATCTGATGAAACCTTGTCATCCATTTCAATTATCTCAACAGATCAAATCAATCAGCTCTGAAATCAACTCTCTGATCGAAAAAAGAATGGTTAACAATGATCCGATCGATGACAAACTGTCTCTGTTCAGACAACAAGCGTCCATCATTGCTCGTAAAAAAGAGGCGGCGGCCGAGACGCTCCAGGATAGCAAGGATGAGTTGCAGTCCTCACAACAGGAGCTTGATGAAAAACAAGACGCTGCAAAAAACTTGAACACAGGAGAAGTTCTCAAAGGGGATGATGTGAGTATATGAATGCTTCTGATTGGTCAGCGGAATATGAGATAGCAGGGTGTACACATCTAATTGAACAAAAATCCATTTGTATGTTTGTAAAAATAATTAAACGATTGAGATTTACATCAAAAGAGGCAAACAAAATTCTCTTTGAACTAGAGATATTGATGTTTATTCTCATTTCATTTTATTTTGGACTTTTGAACTAAAGTTCAAAGGGGATGATGTGAGTACATGAATGATTCTGATTGGTCAGCAGAATATGAGATTGTGGGTGCACATGTCTAATCATGTCTAATTGAACAAAACTCCATTTTTAACATTTGCAAAATTAACAAAACATTTGATATTTACATCAAAAAAAGAAAACAAATACTTTTAGAACTAGTGAAGTTGAATTTCACTCTTGATTTTATTATATTTTGACTTTAAACTAAAACTTGTAATTTGTAAATTTTTAGTCAAAACTGAAGCAGATCTGCCTGTGTATGAAATGTTGAGCTACAGTAGATTAATATGGAAGTATGGATGGTCCTGTTTGTGTGATAAATAGACATGCGAGACTTTGATTTTTAGCAAATTTCCGCTATTTTTAGCATTATGATTCCGTTTTCTTTTTAAGAATTTTGTTTTAATTAGCTCAGAGGACTGTAAAACCAAACTTAGTAAAGAGAGGCAAATCAAATCAATTTTGAGTAGGTAGTCGTCCTGAAAGGGTTTGACAAAATGACATCGTGCAGTTCAACGCAAGACATTATACCCGAATATACACATGTTATTGTACTCAGTGTAGGGTTTTGTATTGTTTACTTGCGTGATGATCTGTTTATGATTTTAACCAAATTTTTTTGCCAAGGAATTTTTTTATTGCAAATGTTTTTAAATCTTGGGTAGTGTTACAAAAATGATGCAAAATTAAAGGTCTAAAAAAAAAATCAATTGAAATTGTAAAATAGATGGTGTGATTTGTACCTGTAAGTTAATTCTTTCCCATAAAAGCTACACAATTGTTTGTACTTTGTACATGATTTTTTGTACTTTGTACTGACTTCGGTGTAATAAAATGTCCACATTTTTTTTTTAATTATCACTCACATATCTGGTAATTTTGACCACAAAAAAATTTGACCACAAGAATGATTACTCTAAGAGAGAGAATCGTAGTTAATTGACCTCTCTGAGTTAGGAAATAGCCACATCACCCACCATAGCAACACGGTAACTAGGAGGGGCAAACAAACTTCAAATCTGCAATCATGCATGCATAACCAATGCATTGACATTTAGATGTTCATGTGGCCTTCTGTAAGCTTTAATCCATCTATGATGGCACTTCGTTTTTTAGCAAAAAGAATAAGATAAGATCTGTTTGCCAAACAGTTCTGGGTAACGGAATTGGATTTACAAAGCACATAGTGGGCCTGTAGGCGCAAGTTTTGTTCACCATTATATTGTCTGGCACTCAGTCTGTGTGTGCAGAAATGTGTTTTGTGCAGTATATATGATGACTGCATGAGTCCACACTTGCTAGCTAGTGTACTGCACCAGAACCACGTAGGATTTTTACCCCACTTAGTTACACAGATTTTGTTGTAAATTTGTGCGGTGATTGGTTGAAAAAGATGTCAATCAACTAACCCAGAGAGGTTAATTGTTTTTAGTCTTTGATTTATAAGATGGGTTTGCTTTTCTCGGCAGTTCAAATCTTATGTGAACAAGCTGAGAGGTAAGAGCACAATGTACAAGAAGAAAAGACAGGAATTGGCTGAGCTGAGAGCGGAGTACGGAGTGCTGACACGGACAGAGGAGCTGCTGAAGCAGAGAGATGAAGCTCTCCAACATCAACTGGTATGTAGGGACATATGTAGAAAGTTAGGGTCACTTAAGTGGGCAAGCCATATCCATTTTACATGAAATATGACAATAAAAGGAACAAAGGGGGTAAAGAAATGATCTAACAAATCATTTTATTATTAAGGGCATATTTCAGCTAAATACTACTCAAAATTTAGATCACATAAGATCATGAAACAGTGCAGAAGAGAAGATAGCAGAAAGTTCTTGTATATTTCTCATATAAACCTGATTTCACTCATTCTGCCATATTTTATGAGAGATTACATCAATATAACTGCCTAATCTCTTCTAATGCATGACTAGTTTCTTTCCTGGTTGTATGTATAAACTTTCATCAGTTACTGGATATTGGCAAAAGATTTGTGTGGTTGGTTGCTATTTTAACTTTTAAAGGTAACAAAACCCTACCTGTGATGTGTTACTGTGGAACAATAATTTAAAGGATAAGTTCAGTGGTCAAGCATGTCCATCTTATATGAAAGAGATAAGTTTAGTGGTCAAGCATGTCCATCTTATATGAAAGAGATAAGTTCAGACTGTCAAAAAAGAAACAAAATCTTATATGAAAGAGATAAGAAAGCATGTCCATCTTATATGAAAGCATGTCCATCTTAAAAAGAGGACTCTTATTCTTATTCGTTAAGGAGATATTCAAGTTAAGCTCTGTCTTTTCTGTGTCGAAATGACTGGTGTAGTAAGTCCACTATGGAAAGTTGGTGTCCTCATCCTCACATTCTTAGCAATTGTTAATGTATTTAAAAAAAGTTTTTTTAAATTTGTTACTATTTAGGTTATTTTTCCTCAAACTTTCTTCAGGTGATACATTATAAATGCCCTTACTATGTTCAGTTGTACTACTTTTTGACATATCCCATGGTTTTTAAGTGACAAAATTGCAGTACAAAATATGATAGAATACATAACTCACGACTTTGAGGAATCTGAAGCTATGACATCAATAGCTAGTCTGATTTCAGTTGTTTTTACACAAAGAATACCAAACGTTAAAATTTGATATCTCCTTAACGGAATAAGATTTTTGAATGGTTTCTTCACTATTTTGTTTGTTTTGATGTGCTCGTTTATATAAGATAGACTTAAAGGGGCTGGCGGCCGAAAAGTGAGGGCAAATTTTTCTTGAGTCTCAAGAATTGTCAAACACCCTTTTCGTGCACGTGATGTCACTGAAAAACTTTGATATGAATATTCAAATTAGTCATAATTATTTCTAATAAATACTTAGTAGTATTTCAACCACATGAGTATCAACAATTAAACATGTGTCTTATTTCTTCAAAATTCCCTTTTGAGCGAAAAAGACCTTCACTTTTCAATCAAGCTAGTTGGGAATTACTACTTATATAATCCTAAAAGATTAGGAACCATAATGTCTCAGACAGCCATGCGTACGTTAGTTCATGCATTCATTTATAGCCATCTAGATTACTGTAACACAACAATAGGTATTTGTTACGCTATAATGATTCTCCCATTCTTTTTGTCCCCAGAACTAAGTGTAAAACATTAGGTGACCATGGCTTTTATTATGCAGGTCCAGTCCTTTGGAATGAACTGCCTGCCTCTATTCTTTCAATTAACAATCTTAGTTTGTTTAAGTCTAAGTTAAAAACATACTTTTTTCGTATTGCCTTGGTTTAGTTTTATCTTATTGTGAAGCACAATAGAAAGCTTGCAGATTTTGCACTATATAAATGTATTATTATTATTATTATTATTATTATTATTATTATTATTATTATTATTATTATTATTATTATTATTATTATTATTATTATTATTATTATTATTATTATTATCATTATTATTATTATTATTGTTATTGTTATTATTATTGTTATTATTATTATTATTATTATTATTATTATTATTATTATTATTATTATTATTATTATTATTATTATTATTATTATTATTATTATTATTATTATTAGTATTATTATTATTATTCTTATTATCATTATCTTATTTATTATTATTAATCATTATTATTATTATTATTATTATTATTATTATTATTATTATTATTATTATTATTATTATTATTATTATTATTATTATTATTATTATTATTATTATTATTATTATTATTATTATTATTATTATTATTATTATTATTATTATTGTTATTATTATTATCATCATCATTATTATTATTATTATTATTATTATTATTATTATTATTATTATTATTATCATTATTATTATTATTATTATTATTATTATTATTATTATTATTATTATTACTATTATTATTATTATTATTATTATTATTATTATTATTATTATTATTATTATTATTATTGTTATTATTATTATTATTATTATTATTATTATTATTATTATTATTATTATTATTATTATTATTATTATTATTATTATTATTATTACTATTAGTATTATTATTATTATTATTATTATTATTATTATTATTATTATTATTATTATTATTATTATTATTAAATCCATCCGAGCAATTAGGCTCATAGAGCTGGTGCCTATCCCTGGTTTCTATGGCGCAAGCAGATGAGAGCACATGACTCCCCCTGGACGGGACACCAGTCCATCACAGATTAACTCCCCAGCAGTAATTTTTTACAGCTGGGCAAGTAAAGTAAAGTGTCTTGCTCAAGGACACAATGCAGCGCTCATAACGGGAATCGAACTGGGTACCTTTTGAATATAAGCATGACTCCTAATCCACTGAGTCACTGCATTTCCTGTCCATCAAGAGCTCTTCTATAATAGGTGTGGACCCACCCTGTTCGACAATAGGCGTAGTTATTATATGAAATAAATTGTTCCATAGGGTTTTCCCTTTGATTTGATTTTATAGGCCAAACTGGAAGCCAAGAAGGGTGTGGCTGGTTACCATGACACCCAAGAGGAACTGGAGAAGGTGTCCGCCATCAAGAGTGAATTGGACGAGATGAAAGGGAAGACGCTGGATGAAATGTCTGAAATGGTAAGAGGATGATGTTGATACATATATTATGTAGGTGGCAAAATTATATAACTTACTTTATAATCAATCAAAAACCATCAAAATCAGTCAAGCATTGACCAGTTTACACCATTTTAAAATCTCATACATCAATTTGCATATTTTATGGAAATTTTGTGATGTATTACAGGGCGATCTTGGTATTTTCGTTATAAATCCTTTATTTTATAAATGCCTATCAGGATTCTTTCAAGTGGTGCAGCAAATTCTTACCAAATGGTGTTTGAGTCCTTTTTGATACCCTCAATAAAAATTATAACAGGGATTGACTTTCCAATCATTTTTAGTGACTAAGATTTAATCATTTAGGAAAAAAATTGAAAGAATTACAGAAATATTTTGATCTGTCTGCCCAGTCAGTCACAGAGTTTGCTTGAGTTAGAAACTGATCAGACTTTGATCCACCATGTCTCAAGACTTTGATCCACCATGTCTCAAGACTTTGATCCACCATGTCTCAAGACTTTGATCCACCATGTCTCAAGACTTTGATCCACCATGTCTCAAGACTTTGATCCACCATGTCTCAAGACTTTGATCCACCATGTCTCAATACTTTGATCCACCATGTCTCAGGACTTTGATCCACCATGTCTCAAGACTTTGATCCACCATGTCTCAAGACTTGATTCACCATGTCTCAAGACTTTGATCCACCATGTCTCAAGACTTTGATCCACCATGTCTCAGACTTTGATCCACCATGTCTCAAGACTTTGATCCACCATGTCTCAAGACTTTGATCCACCATGTCTCAGACTTTGATCCACCATGTCTCAAGACTTTGATCCACCATGTCTCAAGACTTTGATCCACCATGTCTCAAGACTTTGATCCACCATGTCTCAATACTTTGATCCACCATGTCTCAAGACTTTGATCCACCATGTCTCAAGACTTTGATCCACCATGTCTCAAGACTTTGATCCACCATGTCTCAAGACTTTGATCCACCATGTCTCAATACTTTGATCCACCATGTCTCAGGACTTTGATCCACCATGTCTCAAGACTTTGATCCACCATGTCTCAAGACTTCGATTCACCATGTCTCAAGACTTTGATCCACCATGTCTCAAGACTTTGATCCACCATGTCTCAAGACTTTGATCCACCATGTCTCAAGACTTTGATCCACCATGTCTCAAGACTTTGATCCACCATGTCTCAAGACTTTGATCCACCATGTCTCAAGACTTTGATCCACCATGTCTCAAGACTTTGATCCACCATGTCTCAAGACTGATCCACCATGTCTCAAGACTTTGATCCACCATGTCTCAAGACTTTGATCCACCATGTCTCAAGACTTTGATCCACCATGTCTCCAGACTTCGATTCCATGTCTCCAGACTTTGATCCACCATGTCTCCAGACTTTGATCCACCATGTCTCAAGACTTCGATCCACCATGTCTCAAGACTTCGATTCACCATGTCTCAAGACTTTGATCCACCATGTCTCAAGACTTTGATCCACCATGTCTCAAGACTTTGATCCACCATGTCTCAAGACTTTGATCCACCATGTCTCAAGACTTTGATCCACCATGTCTCAAGACTTTGATCCACCATGTCTCAAGACTTCGATTCACCATGTCTCAAGACTTTGATCCACCATGTCTCAAGACTTTGATCCACCATGTCTCCAGACTTTGATCCACCATGTCTCAAGACTTTGATCCACCATGTCTCAAGACTTTGATCCACCATGTCTCAAGACTTTGATCCACCATGTCTCCAGACTTTGATCCACCATGTCTCAAGACTTCGATCCACCATGTCTCAAGACTTCGATTCACCGTGTCTCAAGACTTTGATCCACCATGTCTCAAGACTGATCCACCATGTCTCAAGACTTTGATCCACCATGTCTCAAGACTTTGATCCACCATGTCTCCAGACTTTGATCCACCATGTCTCCAGACTTTGATCCACCATGTCTCCAGACTTTGATCCACCATGTCTCAAGACTTTGATCCACCATGTCTCAAGACTTTGATCCACCATGTCTCAAGACTTTGATCCACCATGTCTCAAGACTTTGATCCACCATGTCTCAAGACTTTGATCCACCATGTCTCAAGACTTTGATCCACCATGTCTCAAGACTTTGATCCACCATGTCTCAAGACTTTGATCCACCATGTCTCAGACTTTGATCCACCATGTCTCAGACTTTGATCCACCATGTCTCAAGACTTTGATCCACCATGTCTCCAGACTTTGATCCACCATGTCTCAAGACTTTGATCCACCATGTCTCAAGACTTTGATCCACCATGTCTCAATACTTTGATCCACCATGTCTCAAGACTTTGATCCACCATGTCTCAAGACTTTGATCCACCATGTCTCAAGACTTTGATCCATCATGTCTCAAGACTTTGATCCACCATGTCGCAAGACTTTGATCCACCATGTCTCAAGACTTTGATCCATCATGTCTCAAGACTTTGATCCACCATGTCGCAAGACTTTGATCCACCATGTCTCCAGACTTTGATCCACCATGTCGCAAGACTTTGATCCACCATGTTTCCAGACTTTGATCCACCATGTCTCAAGACTTTGATCCACCATGTCTCAAGACTTTGATCCACCATGTCGCAAGACTTTGATCCACCATGTCTCAAGACTTTGATCCACCATGTCCAAAGACTTTGATCCACCATGTCTCCAGACTTTGATCCACCATGTCTCAAGACTTTGATCCACCATGTCTCAAGACTTTGATCCACCATGTCGCAAGACTTTGATTCACCATGTCGCAAGACTTTGATCCATCATGTCGCAAGACTTTGATCCACCATGTCTCAAGACTGATCCACCATGGCTCAAGACTTTGATCCACCATGTCGCAAGACTTTGATCCATCATGTCTCAAGACTTTGATCCACCATGTCTCCAGACTTTGATCCACCATGTCTCCAGACTTTGATCCACCATGTCGCAAGACTTTGATCCACCATGTCTCAAGACTTTGATCCACCATGTCTCAAGACTTTGATCCACCATGTCTCAAGACTTTGATCCACCATGTCGCAAGACTTTGATCCACTATGTCGCAACAGCTCAAGGTGCTTGTTTCAAATTCAAATACTGATTTGCTCCGACACTCTTTGAAGCAATGTAGCAATTGCTGCATGTCCATATAGCTTTAATTAATCACCAAAACACATGTCCATATAGCTTTAATTAATCACCGAAGCACATGTCCATATAGCTTTAATTAATCACCAAAGCAAAAATTGCCCTTTCCTACCGCATTCAAAATGCTTTTACTGTCCCATTCCTTATAGTCATGTTCAGGGTTCTAGTCAGACAAGTTTGAGTGGCGGGCTCCAGTGACAATCAGTGGCAAGCCCAGGGTGACCTCTGAGACCCCCTCCCATGAAGAACTGTTCTAATTTAGTCCACTTTTAATGACAAATTGTCAATGAAAAAGTTTTGTTTATATATTTAGAAAATATTTTTTTTTTATCGGAATGCTTGCAGGATTTACGAAATATTTTATATGCAATGAGACTAGAAATTACAATGGATATTGAACTGTCAAAGCCTCCACCCCCTTCCCCCTTCCTCAAAAAAAAAAAGTACAAACATATGACGGAAACTCTAATCTCATTTCCCATTATTATTCATCTTGCCCATACGTTTTACCACTTTTATTTTCGTCTAAGTATCGTTTGACAAAAGCCATACATTATTATGATTATTTGAAGTTACTAGTTACACATGTTCCTATGAACTAAGCAACAACTTTTTTCAATATGAAATCCCCCACAAATCTCAAGAATATAGATCAATCTGTTTTAATTTTAAGTGCATATGGAGGTTTATAACATTTGTGATTGGTTACTTACATTTGGACCGGCTATAAACACGCCTGGGCCCTTTAGGGTGTAATATTTACTTTGTTAAATTTGTATAGTGACAGACTTGGCAAGCTGCCAGCTGTGATTCACAAAGATTAAAATGTGAACCTGAACTGTGTGCATGTGAGTATGTTTATGTAAGTGAGGTGTATGGGTGATTTTATGATAATATGTACGTTCAATTGCATTAAATTCTTATATAGTAAAGTTGATTGGATCAGAATTTATTGTGCGTAATGTATGTTATGTTATGTGTGTGAATCAGCGGATGACATAAATAGAGCGAGAATAAAAGGAGATCTGTTTAAACACTTAATTAATTAACCGAATTGAACTTTTGAGTGCTGGGCAGAAGAGTGAATCTTAGAGCCGAGTGCCGGGTGGGAATTGTGAGTCCTGGGCGGGCCAGCGTGGCACTGCCCACCATAGCTAGAACCCTGGTCGTGATATTTCAATGATCAATTGATTCTAATTTGTATCATTTTCTTGCTCTAATAAATATTTTTCTCAATTTTTGTAAACTTTATTTTTGAATAAAAATTAGGTGATGCAATTGAATGCAGCTATTGCTAGTAAGAAAAACCTGTTAGCGCCAACGATCAAGGAACTACGACCACTGCGAGAGAAGGCAAAAGAGATTCAATCAGAGTATGACACCAAGAAAACGGCTTATGACACCATGTCTGCAGGGCTGGAGAGCAATAGGTCCAAACTAGAACAGGTCAGTACATAGACGTCTGATACAAGACCAAAGGGTGTGCTACAATGTTAGAGCCTATCGAGGATGTTAGTACATAGACGTCCGAAACAAGACCAAAGGGTGTGCTACAATGTTAGAGCCTATCGAGGATGTTAGTACATAGACGTCCGAAACAAGACCGAAGGGTGTGCTACAATGTTAAGCCTATGTTAGTTAGCCTCGAAACAAGACCAAAGGGTGTGCTACAATGTTAGAGCCTATCGAGGATGTTTTCAAAAGTGGTATCTCACTAAAGATTACTGCAACATTTCACCAACTGAATACGAAAATCAAACATTTCTACTATTAGAAAAAGATTGGCATTGACTTTTACACAAAACATCAAACTTTGACGGAAAATTTGTCCAATTGATCCTCATCTAGTGATTCTGTTTCAATACTGCCAGTGAAATGCTATTAATTGATATATACGTGTATGTTATATCACCGCTGCCATTGTATGGAGGGCCAAGATGGATCGGTTTTTTCCTCTTCCAAAAGCTCAGTAAAATCTAGTAAAGACTGCAGGATAGAATGGAGTGATGTGCTCAGTAACGGATTATAAAGGGGCCTTTTCCCCTGACCTAGGATGTTGACTGGCCCTCCAAAAATTAGACATAAAATGTCAGAGACTAAGAAGCTGTTGGGGCTCATTATTAGCTTATATTGTTTCTCTTACGTCAGATTTCCATTCTTTAATTTTGACAACTTCTGTCATTTTCTCTTGCCGTGCATGGAGACATATCCCTTGCTGAATCCCATTCGCAGAAATGATGTTTATGCAATTACCTTGTAGGAAGCTCTGCTGGGCTGCAGATTGATGTTAAAACCGGCCCCAAATAATTTTCTTCCTTGGCCCAAACAAAGCTTAACCTGGCCCTGGATGTCCATTATTTCCTGGAGAATCCTGCACTTTTTCCGGCATTCCCACATATATAGTTGTGTCCGGTGAGAGAGGTGCCTACCTGGAATTGATCATGTGTTATATTAGGGGGTTGTGTAGTCATACCTTGTGGTTTAATGAAAGTATCTACCAATGTCCTCAAAAGGGTTTTGACTTCTTCTTGTTTTTATTTTATATCATTATAAATACTCTCGAGGAAAATCCCTTTATTATCTGGTTTAGGATTAGTAGATCATTGCAAGCGTTAAATCAGTGTGAAAAAAGCTAAATTAAGCTAAAGCAAACTTGCTAAATTTAGCTGAAAAAGAACCAAGCTGTAATAAGGTTGAGAAATTGATTTGGCAACTGACTGGTCCAGTGGTTTTTCTGGGAGAGGAAAAATGTACTGAAAAGCACAACAAATTATGATGATTTCAGGGCTACACATTCACAATATTTAATATGTTTTATTATTACTCCGAACGTCATCAAGAAATTATTTTTTACATTATTTTATTTTATTCTCCATATTCAATGTATTTTATTTTTATTAATATTTGATATATTTTATTATTATTTTATGCTCCATATTTAATTATTTTATTTTTATTAATAATTTGTTTTTATTTTATTTTCCATATGTAATGTATTCAATTTGTATTAATATTTAATATGTTTCATTATTAATTACTTCCCCATATTCAATGTATTCTATTTGTATTAATATTTTATAATCATTTTATTCACCATATTTAATATATTCTATTTTCATTAATATTTAATATATTTTATTATTAATTTATTCTCCATATTTATGCATTCTATTTCTTATTAATATTTAATATGTTTTATTATTAATTTATTCTCCATATTTAATGTATTATATTTTTTATTAATACTTAATACATTTTATTATTTTATTCTCCATATTTAATGTATTCTATTTCTTATTAATATTTGATATATTTTATTATTATTTTATTCTCCATATTTAATGTATTCTATTTTTATTAATATTTAGTATATTTTATTATTTTATTCTCCATATATAATATTTTGTTTTCATCATTGCTTTTTTTTCTTCAAATTTGGCTTCTAAAAAAACAGTATACCAACCCTTGCAATATTCCCATTGTCACACATTTGCATGTCATTATTCTTGATAATCTAATCAATTGATCAATAATGTCTTTATTCCAAAGGAGGTGAAAGCATACCGTGAGGAATGCGCGCAGGAGGAGAGCAGGTACCATTATCTCAATGCAATGAAGAACATGATAGAACAACAACAGGAGCGTGTTGCCAACGAGATGAAAGCGTACACCTCGTCGGACCCCGTGGAGAGGAAGAAGTCCTTCAGAGACATGTACACGAGGAAGATTCAGGAACAAGAGAACTTGGGCAAGGTGGGTCATGCATCTTCATAGCATTTGATTGCTTTGAAATAATTCAGTTCCATGTTACCTCTACGTTATGCCCAATTCTCGCTACAAATTTTCAGTCTTTTCACCCACCCATTAGAAATGGCTCTGCCTAAAACAAGGAACATCTCAACCTGCCCTCAAATGGAGCAGTGCCGGTCGAAGTAAAAGTTATATATATCTTTGTTTCCCAGACCACAAAACTGTATTAAGTTTCACCTTTCCAAGGCTCCACCAAGATAACAGCTACTCCCACTGGTGTTACATGGTATTTTTAGTGACACACATCTGAATATAATGGCAATCCTTTGTAATATAAGTAGTAACCGTAATCAATGCTGGCATTGTTTGTCTTTGCTGCTGGGGAAAGGTGAAGTGAACTATGAGCATAGAACTATTTATACCTCAATGTTATGATGCAAAGTTAATCTTGTGGAATCATGAGGTTAATTTGTTGCTTCAAAATTGTAGACCAAATTTTTAAGCAGTGCCTTTACTAATGCAAGAACCTCCATTTTGGTGCGTATAACTTTTAGACTCTGCTAGAAGCAATTAGGAAGCCCGCCACAAATAGTTCAGTTATTTTACGCATCAGTAATTACACTCCCAATCACATATATGCACACAATGGAACTTATTGTGAAGAGTCAGGTGTTATGGATTTTGGTTACTGCAGGCCAAGTCATGCATGTAATGTGGGGCTGAGGATTTATTTGGACTTTTAATAGGATGTTTTCATCAGTGATTATAAACACTCTGGTGAGTTTGGGTGCAATAGACTGAAAATATATACTGTAGCCAGAGTTATTTATCATGAAATGTATTTGGGACTTTTAACCCTTCAACTCCCAAGGGTGTCCAAAACACAAATGTGGCTTTAGGAACCTTTTTTAGAAACAGAGCTTTTTCGTAAATTTCTCTTTATTTTCTACTGTAACATGTTTAATTTTACTGAAAGCCAACTTGACTTTGGTCTTTCAATTGATGTACTGTACACAATTTCTCCACCACACATGCAAATATTAAGCAAATCATGTAACTAATTTGCATATCTGTGTCAAGAACTGCTATCTTTATGACATTTTGCCTTCTTTGTGAGTAATGACAATATTGTTTTTGATAAAATAATTGAATTGTTCAGAATATTTTGTTTCTTTTAATACCACGTTTAAATTTTTGGAGCAGAGAAATTTGCAGATTTTATCAGTTTAATAATTTTCCCCCTTTGTTGACCTCAGCATTTTTCAAACAATGCACAAAACAGCTTCTATTTTCAAAATGGATTTCTATTGTCAAAATGGATTGGAATAAAGTCTTCATATTTCCTTTTACTCCTTTTTTTTGGTACTTAATAAACTATGTACCAGAAATGCAAACAAAAAATTTTAAGTACCAAAAAATGAGTAAAATGGTAATGTGAAGGCTTTATTCCTGTCCATTTCGACAATAGAAATCCATTTTGAAAATAGAAACTGTAACAAAGCACACACTGCAGTCATGCATATAGGCCTATACAATATACACTATAACAAGGCAGGACCTAAACAACACAACACCGGTAGGCCTACACAGAGAACTGAAGTTGTATTCCATCAATCTTACCTGGTTTGCCGCCCTTGTACCTCTTCCCAGCTTGACTATTGGTGTGCTTACCTGCAAATGATACCTCCTCATTATAAAGCTTTGTTAATTTGCAAAATGTGGCATGAAAAACATGCAGTGCTGCCGTAAAGTTAACTGTCAACTTTGTTGTTTTTGCATTGATACAATGTATCAAAAAATGCGTATTTCATGCATGATGCTTGGTTTGTGGCAAACAATAGAGGGGGACGGGGTATTTTTTTGTTCCAATCTTTCCGATTCAGATAGTGGCCTGCGGAGCTATGAATTAAAAAAAAATTTTAAAAATCATCAAATTCAAATTTGACACGTTTTACCCAAAATTTAATAAATAGGGCTAGGTACATGTATGAGCAAAATTCCTTTAGAAAATTTTTCTAAATAAATGTGACCAAAAAGGAAATAAAAATTCTTTTTTTTGAGTGTGGTTTTAAAGGATTAATTTGGTGGTCACACAAAATCTTACATGAAAGAGGACTTCAAAAGGAACAGAATGAAGAAAATATTCAAAAATCTTATTCCATTAAGGAACTAACAAGTTTATAAAACTCTGTCTTATCTGTGTAAAAATGACTGGTGTAGTAAGTCTACTATGGAAAGTTGGCACCCTTATCCTCACATTCTTAATAATTGTTTAATGTAAATTAAAGAAAATTTATTTATGTTTTTACTATTTTGATTATTTTTCCTCAGACTTTCTTCAGATGGTAAATTATAATTACCCTTACTAGATTCTGTTTAACAACTTCTCTGACATATCCAATGGTTTTTCAGCCACAAAACTACAGTACAAAAAATGATAGTATACATAAAGATTTTGAGGATTCTGAGCTTGTGATCTCACAGCTAGTCTGATTTCAGTCATTTCTACACAAATAATACCAAACTTTAAACTTAAATATTTGCTTAGCGTAATACGATTTTTGAATGATTTCTTCACCATTTTGTTTCTTTTGACATCTTCTTTATACAAGATGGACATGTTTTGACCCCTGAACTAATCCTTCAATGTTTTTGAAATTTTTTCAATATAACCTTGTAGAAAAAACGCAATATTTTTAAAGATCCAATGTAGTACTTTCAAGTGATACTTCATACATACCTCTAGGATGACGATTCTTAATAGGCGGCCCCAGGCCAAATCTGGCCTGCCAAACAATCCAATCTGGCCAGTGAACAATAGATAATGCAATACAGTGCATTGCATGTAAGCTCAATCCCGATGAAATTCGTAAAAATTGCAACATACTTGTTTATTTTGGTTTTTTCCTAGGCAGATCAGCTTAATAAAACATCGCAGATTATCAAATAAAATGTTATTTCTAGTTCCGCTATAAAATGGGCTCGCGGCTTGTCAAAGAAAGGTGGATAAGAGAACCCTCGACATCTGGCATACATTCTTCTAATCATGCACGCTCCTAACTTCCTTGTATTCAGGGATTGTTTGGAAGGGATTTGTTTGTCACATGATGCTGGTTTTGCCACGCGATTGGCCCACGGCCTAAAGCTGTTGTGAAATGATGGGCCTTTAAGAAATTTAATTAAGAAGCCTTGCTCTAGGATTTTGGTATGGTTCCATTTTTTTTCTCTAAAATGAGTACTTCCAAATTGGTCATAACTCGTCCATGTCGTAGTTGAAAGGTTAAAGGAATATTTCCATGAATTTTCATTTTCATATGCCTTGCCTTGGTTTCTTAATTCCCGGGAGAATCGTCAAGGGGCTGGTTCAGTGAGTGGAACACCAGTCTGCTCTAGGTTTGGGGGCTGTGCACGAGGGCTTGTGTTTCTGCAAAAGTCCTTCCTGTCCACTCACCAATGTTGTCTGCCCAGCGTTTACGTTGTCTTGCTCTGCGCCTCTTCCCTTGAACTGTTCCCTGGAAGATGGTTTTGGCTAAGCTATTGGACCTTACAACATGTCCATACCACATCAGCTTTCTTCTCTTCATTTTTGTAAGGAGATCTTTAAAGGGGCCAATATGGTGCTCAATGGTCTTCATCGTTTATGATGTGGTCTGTGTCTGTGGTCTGTGGTCTATGTCTGTGGTCTGTGTCTGTGGTCTGTGGTCTATGTCTGTGGTCTGTGGCTGTGTCTGTGTTAGTGGTCTGTGTCTGTGGTCTGTGTCTGTGATCTGTGCCTGTGATACCCATGACCTTGCGGTAGTACCATATCTCTACAGCGCTAATCTTCTCTTTAAGATCCATTGTAATGGTCCAGGACTCGCGTGCATAGAGAAAGATGTAGATGTAGAATGAGGAGCCTGATTTTCGATCTTATGGAGATATTCTTGACTTTCCGTTTGTGTTTGAGTCGAGTCACTGCTGCTGATGTTGTGCTCTTGCCAGGATTTCTGTTCGTGAACCCGTGTCGTTGATGATGGCTCCTAGGTATTTGAAGTGATTTACAGTGTCTAGTTTTTGACCTTGTGCTGTTATGTTCGCAGTTATGGTGTTATCACTATTTGTCATCAGCTTTATCTTCTCAGCATTGATTTCCATTCCAAGCTTAGAGGGAGTTTGGTCAATTCCAGACACCAGTTCATCTTCATTTTTAATGAGCCATCTATGGCATCGGCAAACTGCAAACTGGTGATTGTTTGACCTCCAATGCTGACAGGGCCTATTATGTCCTTCCAGGGCCTTTGTCATTATTCTTTCAGGAAAATATTAAATAGTGTGGGCGAGAAAAGACTTGTCATACACCAACTAAAGTATGGAACCGTAGGAGGAGGAATTTTCATATGTACAATAGATAAATATTCAAGAAAAAAATTGGTGAAAACACTCTGTTATTTCACATTCTGTAGTTATAAGCTTTCAAAAATGTCACCAGTGTGTGGAAAAGTTACCTTGCAATGTACAGTATGGTGTAATAATTAACCTCTCTGGTGAAGGAAATAAGCCACACCCACCATAGCAATGCAGTAATTAGGTGGGGCAAACAAACCTCAAATCCGCATTTATGCATGACTAATGCATTGACATTTAGATGTTAATGTGGCCTGCCATAAGTTTTAATCTATTTATGGCACTTCTCCGGATTTTTAGATCTTTAAGCAAAAGGAATATACAAAATTTCATTTGCTAACCATTCTGGGTAATGGGAATCGGATTTACAAAGCCCGTAGCAGGCCCATAAGCGCAATTTTTGTTTACCATTTTGTCGTCTCTCAGTCTCTGAATGCCAAAATTTTGTTTTGTACAATATATTGCATTGACTGCATGAGCATGTGCTGCTAGCTAGCTGTACTGTACCAGTACCATGTAGGATTTTTTCCCCACTTAGTAACACAGATTTTGTTGCTAGGCAGATTTGTGTGGTGATTGGTTGAATAAGCTGTCAATCATCTTAATTAATTATAAAAAATATGTTTTTTTGAAAATGAAAATTCTTGGGAATATATCCCTTTGAATTTCTGGTCATTCAATCAATTCATGTTCATCTACCTAGAATTGAGGAGGAATAAAGGAACAGTTTTTAAAACAGTGCTTGTTATGCAAATGCATAAACAGCTTTCTTGAAAGACAGGGTTGAATATCCACTGTTATGCAGGCAGTGCTCTTTATGAGGAACAGTGCTTTTTATGCAGGAACAGTGCAGGAACAGTGCTCTTTATGCAGGAACTGCTTTTTATGTAGGAACAGTGCTTTTTATGCAGGAACAGTGCTTGTTATGCAGGAACAGTGCTTTTTATGCAGGAACAGTGTTTTTTTTTATGCAGGAACAGTGCTTTTTGCAGGAACAGTGCAAGAACAGTGCTTTTATGCAGGAACAGTGTTTTTTTTATGCAGGAACAGTGCTTTTTATGCAGGAACAGTGCTTGTTATGCAGGAATAGTGCTTTTTATGCAGGAACAGTGCTTTTTATGCAGGAACAGTGCTTGTTATGCAGGAACAGTGTTTTTTATGCAGGAACAGTGTTTTTTTTTATGCAGGAACAGTGCTTTTTATGCAGGAACAGTGCTTTTTATGCAGGAATAGTGCTTGTTATGCAGGAACAGTGCTTTTTATGCAGGAACAGTGTTTTTTATGCAGGAACAGTGCTTTTTATGCAGGAACAGTGCTTTTTATGCAGGAACAGTGTTTTTTATGCAGGAACAGTGCTTTTTATGCAGGAATAGTGCTTTTTATGCAGGAACAGTGTTTTTTTTATGCAGGAACAGTGCTTTTTATGCAGGAACAGTGCTTTTTATGCAGGAACAGTACTTTTTATGCAGGAACAGTGCTTTTATGCAGGAACAGTGCTTTTTTATGCAGGAACAGTGTTTTTTTTATGCAGGAACAGTGCTTTTTATGCAGGAACAGTGTTTTTTTTATGCAGGAACAGTGCTTTTTATGCAGGAACAGTGCTTTTTATGCAGGAATAGTGCTTTTTATGCAGGAACAGTGCTTTTTATGCAGGAACAGTGCTTTCATGCAGGAGCAGTGCTTTTTATGCATGAACAGTGCTTTTTATGCAGGAATAGTGCTTTGCAGGAACTGCTTTTTTATGCATGAACAGTGCTTTCTATACAGGAATAGTGCTTTTTGTGCAGGAACAGTGTTTTTTATTCAGGAACAGTGCTTTTTATGCAGGAACAGTGTTTTTATACAGGAATGGTGCTTTTTATGCAGGACCAGTGAATTTTCAAACATCATTGTTACACCATAACAGTGTTCTTTTCACAAGCATGTAGCATCAATGATCAGTAACTTGATTTCTGATAAAAAAATGCATGTTGTCAAACAAGATTATCATACAAATAATTGCTTTCAGTAAGAAAATGCTTTTTCCACCTTGCCTGCAGTTGTCAGCACAATTAATCATGAATACATTAGATGCTACATTGTGTAAATACTGACATGCATATTTCCACATATCAACCAATTTTGAAGAAAGGAATCTGTCCTGTTATCAGCAAAAAGTTGGAAAAGTGAAATCTCATCCGGATCAATATTATTTGAGAAAGTATTCTTCCGTTGAAAAGTAGCAAAATATTTAGACCCCTGAAAGTGCAGCTATGACATCTCATTGTTGAATAAAACCTCTGCATCACTTACTTTTTAAGACCACTGGTGGAATCTTTTAAAGTGACATGTTTTTTTCTCACCATTTTATATTTTTAATTGGCCTTTTTATATGAAATATCACAGGAATATTCCTTTAATCTGACTTTGGTCTTGTCTTTCAGAGCCTAAGAGAAAAGCAGAAAACAGTGAAGGAGAGCCACGGCCCCAGCATGAAACAGATGAAGATGTGGTCTGATTTCCAGCTGCTGATGGACTGCAAGAAGAGATGCTTCTTGCAGGAGCAAAACCCACAGAGCACAGAGCAGGTCTTTAGGAGTGATATTGATGGGGAAGATAGACTTGTGCTTTAAATGAAACCTCTGCAGGAGTTCCTAAAATTAAAACCGAAGCTACCCCCTCCCCGTCCTCTTCTCACCCTGTCTGATTTGAAGCAAGCATCCACGATGCTGGCTGCACCTCCAAGGTCCCAGGTGACATCCCCTACCAGTTCCTGAAACAACCAACCTCCCCAACAAGGCCACTGCTACCCTCCTCACCATCCTCAACCACATTTGGTCCTCACACTCCTTTCCCCCTTATCTGGAGGACAGCTATCATCACCCCCTTCCCCAAATTGGGGAAGGACAGCACCGACCCCTCCAGCACCGCCCCATCACCCTCACATGCTGTCTCTGTAAAATTATGTAAAGGATCAATAACCAGAGACTATACTGGTTTTTTGAAACCAACAGAATTTTCTCCCCTCAATAAAGCGGCTTCCAGAAATGTCACAATACTCTGGACTAGTTGTTCATGCTCAACACCACTATCCGGAACTACTTTGCAAATAAGGAACACCTCATTGCCATCTTTTTTGACCTTGAGAAAGCTTTCAACACTTGAAAATACGGCATTATCCGCAAACTTCACACCATCGGCCTCAAGAGGCCACCTCCCCATCTTTATTTAAAACTTCCTCTCACCCAGGGAGTTCCAAGTTCGTATTGGCCACATCCCAAGAAAAGGGTGTCCCTCAAGACAGCACCCTCTACCCTACTATCTTCAACCTGAACTTTAACAACATCGCAGACAACCTTGGCCCCAACATCAAATGTGCCCTCTACATGGACGACTTCACCATCTTCTACTCCTCCCCTAGCTTTTCTCTTGTTGAAAATAGGCTCCAACTCAGCTTCAACCAGCTGCAAGACTGGTGTAACAATAACAGTTTTAAATTCTTCAAAGACAAGACAGTCTGCCTACACTTCTGTCATTTCAACAACCTCCACCCCAACCCGAACCTCGTGCTCAATGGCAATCGCATCTCTAAAGTTGACTACACTATATCAGTTCCTGGGTTTAACCCTAGACCCCAAGCTCTCCTACAAGCAACACATCACCAATCTGAAACAGAAATGCAACAGAGCCCTCAACCTTCTCCACCTCCTCTCCAAAACCACTTGGGGTGCAGACCCCATGCTCTCCTCAAAATCATCAAGCTCACCATTTGTGCTAAGCTTGACTACAGCAATGTTGTCTACTGTACCGCTCACAACTCTTACCTCAACCACATCAACACCATCAAAAATGAAACCCTCAGGCTTCCCAACTATTCGTCCATTTTCTCTGCCGAGGCCAAGGCCATCCTACTTGCCCTCAACTATATTGAGTAAGTCTGTCCTTGCTTCTTTACTTAATCTTAAGTAGGATAACCCCACGTTCCACCTTCTTCTCCTTTTCTTCTGGATACCCAGCCATGTTGGCATCCCTGGCAATGACAGAGCTGATTCAGCTGCTAAGCTTGCTCTTAAGCTCCCCCTTACCCCTTTCCCCAAACCCTTTCTGACATCGAACTGCTTATCGCTTCCCCTGTTTGTGACCGCTGGCAAACCTCATGGGGCTTCCAATTTGATAACAAACTCCACGACATCCAGCCCACCATTCCGACCGAACCCACCTTCCACAATTGCTCCCGTATTGACAACATCCACATTACCTGCCTTAGAATAAGTCACACCCACCTCACTCACTCCCACCTTCTTAGTGCATGGTTCCCCCACCCCCTGCAACAATTACCATTGCCCCTCACAGTCCACCACATTCTCATTGCCTGCCCCCTGAACAACCTCCCAGAGCTTCCCTAACCCCTCACAACTCCATAGCCAAGCTTGTCCAGAAAAACCCTCCGGATATCTCCTTCCTTCATTATGCCTCCCTCTACAACCATATATAGTCCTCCTCTCCCTCTACCTGCATTTACCCCTTTTTTACACCCCTGCACTTCCTTTTTCGATTCCAGCTTTCTGGCTATTAACTCCCATACTTCTCTTAGACTCCCCCTGTTTTCTTTCCTTCTTACCTCTGGAATGATCTAACCTCTCAGGCACATTTTGACCCTCACTGTCCTGGTGCGGTTAAGCCCTCATCAAACAAACACAAATTTCAGCACTTCTAGAAATGTTTAGGCCCTTAAAAAAGGAGAGAAGAGCTTGTCTTACTTCAAATTGTTTTGAAAATTGGGTTTCCCTATCCAATATGGGGTCCCCCTATCTAATATTGGGTCCCCCCTATCCAATATTGGGTCCCCCTATCCAATATTGGGTCCCCCTATCCAATATTGGGTCCCCCTATCCAATATTGGGTCCCCCTATCCAATATTGGGTCCCCTATCAATATTATTGGGTCCCCTATCCAATATTGGGTCCCCTATCAATATTGGGTCCCCTATCAATATTGGGTCCCCTATCCAATATTGGGTCCCCCTATCCAATATTAGGTCCCCCTATCAATATTGGGTCCCTATCCAATATTGGGTCCCCCTATCCAATATTGGGTCCCCCTATCCAATATTGGGTCCCCCTATCCAATATTGGGTCCCCCTATCCAATATTGGGTCCCCCTATCCAATATTGGGTCCCCCTATCCAATATTGGGTCCCCTTATCCAATATTGGGTCCCCTATCAATATTGGGTCCCCCTATCCAATATTGGGTCCCCCTATCCAATAGTGGGTCCCCCTATCCAATATTGGGTCCCCCTATCCAATATTGGGATCCCTATCCAATAATGGGTCCCCTTAACAAATATTGGGTCTCCCTATCCAATATTGGGTCCCTATCCAATATTGGGTCCCCCTATCCAATATTGGGTCCCCCTATCCAATATTGGGTCCCCCTATCCAATATTAGGTCCCCCTATCCAATATTGGGTCCCCCTTATCCAATGTTAGGTCCTATTCAATATTGGGTCCTCCTATCCAATATTGGTCCCTTCTATCTAATATTGGGTCCCCTATCCAATATTGGTCCCTTCTATCCAATATTGGGTCCCCTTATCCAATATTGGGTCCCCTATCCAATATTGGTCCCTTCTATCCAATATTGGGTCCCCCTATCCAATATTAGGTCCTCCTATTCAATATTGGGTCCCCCTATCCAATATTGGTCCCTTCTATCTAATATTGGGTCCCCTATCCAATATTGGTCCCTTCTATCCAATATTGGGTCCCCCTATCCAATATTGGGTCCCCTATCCAATATTGGTCCCTTCTATCCAATATTGGGTCCCCCTATCCAATATTAGGTCCCCCTATCCAATATTGGGTCCCCCTTATCCAATGTTAGGTCCTCCTATTCAATATTGGGTCCCCCTATCCAATATTGGTCCCTTCTATCTAATATTGGGTCCCCTATCAATATTGGTCCCTTCTATCAATATTGGGTCCCCTATCCAATATTGGGTCCCCTATCCAATATTGGTCCCTTCTATCCAATATTGGGTCCCCCTATCCAATATTAGGTCCCCCTATCCAATATTGGGTCCCCTTATCCAATATTGGGTACCCCTATCCAATATTGGGTCCCCCTATCCAATTCAAAGGGAGGAGGTTTAAATCCTTTTGGCCAGATCAATAAAGTTGAAGGTTAAAACATCTTCTATTTTCAAAATGGATTTCTTTTGTCAAAATAGACTGGAATAAAGCCTTGACATTACCATTATACTCCCTTTTGGTACTTAAAAAGACTATGTACCAGAATAGCATACAAAAATTTGTTGTTTATTCTGGTAATGTGAAGGCTTTATTCCAGTCCATTTTGACAATAGAAGCTGTTTTATCTATCTTCTGAAATAGGAACCAGGTCTGTCAAGAGGAAAGGATGAAGTACCTCAGACTTAAGTGACCCCTCAAGCATCGGATTTTTGAATTATTAACAACAGGTCTTCAAGAACACTGTGAGGTCTTTTACTTCAATATTTCGTACAAAAGAAGTGAAAGTTGTTGGATTTAGATGAATGTTTTGCTCATCCTTTTTTCCGTCACAGGGACCTAAGATATGTTGCCCCAGGGTCTCACAATTATCTGATGATAGGTCATATTGGTGAGCCTAAAGGATTAGTTCAGTGGTCAAGCAAGTTTTGTCTTATATGAAAGAGCACTTCAAAAGAAACAAAACAGTGAAGAAAGCATTCAAATTCTTATTCTGTTTAGGAGATATCTAAGTTTAAAATTTAGTATCATTTTTGTAGAAATGACTAAAATCATACTAGTTGTGATGTCATAGCCTCAGATTCCTCAAAGTCTTTATGTTTTCTATCATATTTTTTTCTGTGATTTTGTGGCTTAAAAACCAAGAAATATGTCAAAAAAGTTGTAAAGCTGAATCTTGGAAGGGTTTTTATAATATACCACCTGAAGAAAGTTTTAAGAAAAATTATTCAAATAGTAAACAAATTAAATAAACTTTCTTTAAAATACATTAGCAATGGTAAGAATATGAAGATGAGGACACCAACTTTTCGTAGTAGACTTACTACCCCAGTCATTTCTACACAGATACGACAGATCTTTAAGCTTGAATATAAAGAGGCTTAAAGGATTTTAGTTACATAATTTAACACCTTGATAAGTATCACCTTGCAAAATCAAGTCATTTCTTGAGTCAGTATATATCTGTGTGCTGTATCTAGTGCTATCGTCTTTAGGAGTTTTTTATATATAGTGCAGGGCCATAATTCCAGGGTGGACATGCCCCCCCCCCCCCCCTCCATCAAACTTTCAGTAGAATTGTAAAATTTCAGTACATTTTTGGGGAAGATTGCCTCTTAATTCCCCCCCCCCACACACACACACACTTTTGATAAAAAGCCCCCCCCCCCCCTATATTTTTGGATGAGAATTATGGCCCTGATGTAAATTTTATTACATTTTGGAGAAAGATTGCCTCTAATCCCCCCCCCCCACACACACACGTTTTTTATAAGAAGCCACCCCCATACTATACTTTCTGGATTAAATTTATGGTCCTAATGTAGTGTGTCAATGGTTTTGTGGTCTGTAAGTGTAAATAAATGGAGCTGTCTTTATTACCTTTACTATTAAAGAGGCAAGACGAAAATGACTTGTATTGGTTTGTTTGTTACTTAGATGTACCCAGAGAGGGAACAAAGGGTAATTGAGGGCATGAAGAATAAAAGCAATGTTACATCATAAATTAATTGAAAAACAGCCAAATTTAATTTATGGAAACATGGACAGATTTATCTTAAAATAAGTTGACATTTGATGCATCTACGTCTTACTTACACAGGGGATGGGCTCTTGAATGGTCCATGTGGTCTGGTGATACTGTTAACAGATACAAAGGGGTTTAACATCTTGCCCTGAGACAAGGTCTAATTTATTACATTTTGGGTAGATTTAAAGAGGGGTGAAGATGAAAGCTTGATATTGATTGGATATCTATTGCAGCCATGCAAAGATCCAGTTGCGGAATGCTTGAAACAATGATATTCTGCCCTGAAATGAAATTTGAAGAATTGGTTCTTGGATGGAAACAATGGCAGTTGGATTTAGGTATTATATATTGGTTATATAAATAGGGTGTTAGCAGAATTTAGTTTGAATTTTCAAAGTTATGAATGTTATTCAATATTTATTTCAAGCTGTAAGGCAAGATACCATGATTGTAAATATAGAAATCAATCAAGAAGACATGGTAATGGATTGACAAATCCATGGGGGTTTGGGAATTCCCCTCCCCCATTCCCACCCCTTAAAAAAAACTGAAAAGGAATAATTTTGATGGGGTTTTATCATGATTTTCAATTAATTAAAAAAACCCAGCTTATGTTGCCTTTAAAAAAGCTGCAAAAGGACTAATTTTGCAATTTTAAAATGTGCCTAATTAGACCTATCTCTGGGCAAACATGTCAAACCCCTTTGTTCTTAAAAGGAAAAAATAGGTGTTAGCAGAATTAACTTTGAATTTACAAAGTCATGAATGTTATTCAATATTTATTTTAAGCTGTGAGGCAAGATACCATGATTGTAAATATATAAATCATGGTAATGGATTGACAAATCCATGAGGGTTTGGAAAATCACCCCCCCCCCCCTCCCCCCTTCACCCCTTTAAAAAAAAAACTGAAAAGGACTCATTTTGGTGGGCTTTTATCATGATTTTCAATCAATTAAAACAACCCAACTTATGTTGCCTTAAACAAAAAGAAAACTGCAAAGGAACTTTGCAGTTTTAAAATGTACTTAATTAGACCTTTTCTCAGCGCAAACCCTTTTATTGTTAAAAGGGAAAAAAAGATAATAACTTGTTTCTTTCGTATTGTTATTTATGTATTTAATACACCTTGGTTGTACAAAGATATGTTCTGTATTGAATTCTGTAGATTGATGGACTCTTGAATACATGTCATTATTTTGTTTTGAATTATTGTTTTGTCTCTTTGTGCATTTTCTCAGCAATGAAAGATCATAAGTGTGTAGGGACCCTTATTGGTGTGAAATCTCTCCTGTATGCTTTATGTGTTTGGGCTTTTTACCTTTCAAGGATTAGTTCAGTGACCAAGCAAGTATATCTTTTACGAAGTGCCCTTTTTCAGTGAGGAAAAGTGCCCTTCAAAGAGAACAAGTGCCTTTTTCAGAGAACCATGCCCTTTCAAACATTGAAAAAAACTTTTTCTTCAAAGACTATATATCTTATCTTTTCATTAAGAAAGCAACACAAATAACGGCCTACAACGATTGAAATTGTGCATTTTTTGCGCATACACTATTCTGAGTTTCCCCTAAAGACAAAGTTGGGGGCCCAACAGCCCTACATCTTGCACTTGTTCATACTTAAAAGCCTTTGCCTCGGCCTACCTTTTTTTTTCCACCATATAATTTGTAAATGCTCTTTAAAATAGGACCTTTCTATAGTGTGCAAGCCACCCCCTATTTCATTAGTGAGGTATCTTTGAAATGGGCCATGCAGGGCAAAACTTACTATTTGGACCTGGCCATTGCCATGGCATAAACTGACGTGTCCTCCCTCATCTTTGTAAAGTTTGAAAGTTGGCTCTTTATACCAGTTTACAGAGATAAAAAAGGTTTATATGAAATCAGATTTTAAGTCCACATAATTGATCTTTTTATTGACAGATTGAAGAAAGTAACACAAACATCAAGCAAAACACCCCAAACTTTACTCGTGGAGAGCATATGCGTCAAGGGGGATAGGAAGGGGGTCATATGTGCGAACGACCCCTTTTTCCGTTCAACAAAATGTTTATGTTATGTTTTTAAAGGTGTTCTAATAAATCACATGCGTCACCAAAGAGGGTGGGTCGCCCTATCAGAAAATATTCCTTCAAGAAGATATGAAATAGGCCTATCCCAAAAATTGACGTATTTCTGCACCGTTATTACGTAGACAAAATACTTAGAAGCAATGATGGTATGCTGTACTGTACACAGCTCTAGCTCTAAAGTGAATTCCTGGACTACCCGCCCCTGGACTCTCCGTGATTGTACCTATATGTTAGTAACCAAGGCAATGAAATATATGCCCTAGTATATAGGTCTAGTTCCTAGCAGCAATTATACTATATTCACAGAAAGCATAGAAATAAGATGTGTGGCACGAAAAACTACTTGAAATGATGCAATCCTTTAATTGCTGTAGCGCCACTCCCACGGACATTCGGTTACACATACCCCAGGTGTGTAGAAGAAGGCATGCAAGGATATATAAAAACGTCAAACTCCATCCACTTTTAGGCCCTCATAATTACTCACATCGCAGAGCATCCGGGGGTGAACGCCCACCGGGCTTTGCCTCTGGACCCCACACCGATTATCTCGCGCTTCGCGCGTGGAAATCAAGTAAAGTAGGACGCCATAATTTTGCGACGACGAGTGAACACACAATTACAATGACGGGGTCGTCGCCTGCGTATTTAATTATGATAGTAACAATGCTATCACGAAACGCTTAATACGACCCGGACGAGAACACAGATACGACGTACGGACAGACATAACATCGACAACCAAGTCAATGTCCACGGCCTTTGATAACGAGTTGTGGTGCACTGGCGTGTTTACCCAACCCAGGCTTGAACACATGGCCTCCTGGTCTATAGAAAGGTATAATAACCGCTACACCACAGTTAGTAGACTGGTAATTTTGTAATTTGACCCCCTTTTTAAATTCTCTGCTGACGCATATGGAGCGCCTTTAAACTGGGTTCTGGAAAGAAGAAAAAAACATACAATTGGGATTATTGCCACTGACTCGCTGAAAACTGGGTATGAATTTGGACCATCTGGTCTAATTTATACTGATATACCGAGTTACATTTATTCTCACCAAGAAAATGATGGCTTCCTATAATTCTAAAGGCCCCTTATTTGCTTTGTTGACACTGCCTAATGTATTTTACCCCTCCGAACAGGTATTATCTAACTATAGATAAAAACATTATACTTTAGTAACATTGAAACAGACGTGTGTGATGAGGAATTACGCCAACAAACTTCATCAATTCAACTGCTCAATGACTGTATTTGCACTCAGCCATTTTGAAAATGTAATGTCAGAATGTAAACAACCTTTGCACTGTCGGACTATTGTGATGACGCTCATCTCATTCTGCAGCGATTCGTCACTATGTTTGTTCTCGTAAACACCTAGGAGTCTTCGTTCAAATGTTTTAATTTCTTACGGTTTTGTCCTATGAGTAAGTTAATGGTATTGCTCAATGGACTTAGCACTTACTTACGGTAACATCGAAGAGACTTTAATTTGTAATCCTACATGTTACCTATACCAACCTGAATCTGAGGAATGAAGTTTTTATTTCGCAAAGCAAAGCTCGTGTGCAAAATACATCAATGCACCGAAAACTTTGTAACCTTTATAGGCTTATGGGCTAAAACAAGATCTTCCATAAGGTTACTCTCGAGATTCGATCTCTAATGTTTAAAGTTATTGGCATACAACAATGATTACCCCCTACCCCCCTCAAAACCCTCCAAAAAACATCCTGATACATGAATCAAGTGGTGGGAGTATGAAATTCGTTAACAAATTGCTTTGCACAACACTTTAAAAAACTTGTGCATTGATTCACTATCATAAACAAACCAAAACTAAAATTAACTTGCTGCGAATAAATTGAGCAACGAGGAGGTATGGATATTGCAGGTATCTGGAGAATAGATATCATATCCGATGAATTTTATCAGATTATAAAATGACCATACTTAAAATATCAGAATTTTAGATCGGCGACTCAGCCCCTAAGTCACAAGAAGTGTATCACCATATATAAGAGGCATACTCCGTCAAGTTTTTGAGGGACTGTGACGGTAGGTTGGAACTGGGTGAATGACATTCAATGACCAATTTTCGTGAAGATCTGAATACAGGGGAGTATACACTCTAAGAATAAAGGTTCTAGCTTGTCACGAATTTGGAATCTTCTTGGCTCTAGAACATTTTTTCTAAGAGTGTAGGGCTAAAATTATGTATAGGCGGGACATTCCTCTACCCATTTTTGCCATATTGATATCTTTTGTATGGTGATTTTTTTTTTTTTTTAAGGCGGGTATTTCATAATTTCCCCACCTCCCCCTACACACATTGTTTGTGGTAAAATCCTAGTTATGACTGAAACCGACAGGTTTGGTCATTCAATAAGCCCATAGAAAGGCATCGAATGCAAGGACGCCTGCACGCGAAAAGGGTGACGGCTAAACTCACGATTAGGGCACTGCACTTTCTATTACGTCACTTTAGAAAACATGGGGATAAACAATCGAGTTTACATGCACGTGCAAATGGTTGGGGCTAACAATAATATCAAAGGGACTTTTTATAACGAAAATAGTGACTATTTATATCTTTTAAGTCAGGGCGTAAATGCCACTTGTTCCCTTTAGTTCCCGTGCAGTGAAAAGCAGGTAGCGATTGACCCCCTTGCCCCGATTGACCCCCTTGCCCCGATTGACCCCCTTGCCCCGATTGACCCCCTTGCCCCGAGATGCAGACGTTCTTGCTTTATATTATGCCCCGAGTGGGATCGGCATTATCATTTTTAAACTTTCCTTCAAAAAGACATTCCCCAAGCCTAGGGTAAAATACTTTTCTTAGGCCTTATTGAAATTTGCGATTCCAAGTAGTTGTCGGATTGGACGGTTTCGTATGGCAGTATAGAAATTTTAAAAGTTTGCTTTTGCACCAACATGCATGTTCGCAGTAAGCAGGGCCGCCGACATCCTGGGCCTTTTTTGCACCATTTTCGTAATGCAGGTGTCTTTTTTTCACTTAAAAAAAAAAAAATGTACTAAAGATATTTTTGTGTTCTTATTTTTAGTAAAAAAAATTGTCTTTTTTCTCCTTTTTGATTTTCGTAGTGCACGTCTCAAAAAAATGAGGTTTTACTGTGTTAATTTTGTATTGCTGGTCCATTTTTACAATATTTTCGTTGAATACACTATACTGCAAGTATCACAATTGTCTTCTTTCATACTGCGGGTATCAAAACTGTATAATTTCATACTGCAGTTACCAAAAAATATGTCATACTGCGGATATGTTTTTCGGTTGGTGGGCTGCACACCCTTATCACTTTTAGTATAAAGTGTCCTCCCCCCCCCCTCCGCCACCCGGGGCCGACACGAGGGTGAGCCGGGGGAATGCCTCCGGGCCCGGTGTTCTAGGGCGCCTGTGTCATAAGCTTCGCACAAGTTATATGGGGGGCCGGAGTCTCTCTGGGGCAGGTTTTCACAGGGCTCCGCGATTCCTTTCGACGACCCTGGCAGTAAGAGAGTTCATTGTATACACGGCTGTAAGAAATTTTATTTGGCGGGGCAAAACATAGATAAATTGATTTACCCAAATGGCGGGGAATTGGGGGCGTGAACATCCTTTTCATCGTACATATAATTCAAGCATGATTTTAATCTTTATGTATTGCACACACAAAATGAATCGCAAATCTGTTGTGCAAATTTGATAACTATCAGAATCGGGATAATAACAGTGAGATGTTACTTCGCCCACTTTTACAAACTTGAGATTCCAATAGTGTAAAATTCCCTTCGTTGTTAGTTATTTGAACTCCTATGCTTGTAGAGACTCCCTGGTGGTGAATCGCGATGATCAATGAAGCTATATATTAGTTAATTTTTAACTTTTTTATTTGTTCTTTCGGGTAAAAGATTTTATCCTAGCTATTCAAAGTGTGTAAAACGTTTACAGTGTTGTACACTTTGCGCCAAAATACACGCCTATCCATTTCATAATGGAAGAGATTGTATAATTCCTGTGGACAAATTTTGCTTTTGTCTTGTACATGCTTAGTTTTCAATTGATATTAAGTCTACTTGCGTGAACATCATTTCTGTTTTTGGGCCTTGAGAGAAGCGAAAAAGCGGCCAAAATGAGCCGTTTAACGCATGTTGTAATCGCTGTCGTAGGCTTTTTTGTTTTTGGATTGCTGATTGCTGTACCGTTAGCCATTGTGGGGACGAGGCCTTATTCCATGTGGGAATACAATAAAGTGGAGTGTCAAGCCACTGACATAATGGAAGAAGAAAACAGAGTCAACTGTTTTCCAGATTTAAGCCGCCCAACGTACCGTCAGTGTTTAATGCGAGGCTGCTGTTGGCGGGAGGTAACTTGGGACAAAGATAACAGAATCCCAGAATGTTATCTGCCAACGAATATAGGGTACCGTGTAATTGGCGAGGAGCAGTCCACAAATCTGGGGTTTTATCTTGATTTACGGCGTTTGAACACGCCGCCATTTTTTGATCAAACAGTGATGGAATATCTTAGATTTGTCGTAGAATTGCAGCATGAGAATATATTACATGTCAAGGTAAGATGAGTACCCATGACCACCCATGAAATCAGTGCTCATGACCAGTGGCTTGGCCAGCAGTAAAAGAGTGTGGGACCCGAGAAGGTCCTATACCCTCTCCCAAGACGAAGTGTTCAAATTTTGCCCACTTCCGGGAGTAATTTTGTTTTTCAAAAGCAAAAAATATATATATAAAACAAAGATTATCACAATTTTTGAAAAATTCCACGAAAAAGTGGAGGGGTTCGGATCCCCGCTGCACCCCCCTCCCTTCCTCCGTGGCTAAGACACTGCCCATGACCACCCAAGATATTAGTATCATAACCATCCATCTGTCATTAAAATTAGTCATAATACTTCATCATTTCGTGCTCATATCGTATGTGAGGGACCGTCAAGGACACCTGCACCACGAGGCGACCCTTCCCTTCCCGTAACCTCAAGGTCAAGAAATGCCCTTCATTTCACGGAAAAAGGCATGAAGTGCCATTTTTCAAACGTTATTTTCGCTCTCCCCATGAGCATACCAGTTGAGATATTCCAACATATATGCTATGAATAATGGTTGTTTTCATCATAAACAAAAAGTGTAATAATTTCTCTTCATTTTCACCTCTTTATTTCCAGATGCATGCATACCCTATTGTTTATTGCCATGTTATGACTAAGCGCGACGTCATAAAAATGATATCGCTTAGAGGGGAACGGAAATCACCTTTTTTGGGGGGGGGGGGGGATGGGTCTCCAAGTTTTCCCCTTGCAACTTCGATTGGAAAAGTAGACAATGCGCTGGCTACAGATATCCTTACCATACCGTCCCGTGGGTGCAAGCAACTCGCGCTTATTATTCAAAGCCCCTGCTCCATTATGGGTGCAGTTGCGTAACTAAACTTCTTTAAAGGAGGGGGGGGGGCAGTAGAAATTTTCAAATCCAAACTATTCTCCTCCCCACCCCGTTCAACAGTTCACAGGAAAACTTCAGGAAATTTTTGTTATACGCTAAATAGGTCTGATTTAAAAAATCGGTTTTCGAAAATTCTGTGTTCCTTTTGACCCAAGATGGCTGATTTAACTTCTAAGATTTATGGTACAATTACTAAACCCTATACAGGTATACGACCGACTGATTTCATCAGGGTTACCGAAAATATAACATCCTGATTTTATGTTTTATCATTAAAAGATGAGCTTTTGTCAGTATGTGAGCATGCGAAGCATCATGCGAACTTATGTAATGGCGATTTCGTACGTCTGGCCGTTCACTATTTTGCCTGAGATTTTCTTGGAAATGTTCAAGTTTCTTTGAGAATTTCTCAGAAAATATTAAAGTTTCTTCAGAGTTCCTCAGAAATAGTTAAAGTTTCTTTAGATATCTTTATGTTAGGCTGGAATTTCCTTACTAAATGTTAAAAAAATTAGAGATTCTTAATACAGGTTGAAGATTAGTTTTCTTTAAAAAGTCTACAAAACATTTTATATATCCTTCAGAGATAACTGTTAGATGATATAATTTCCCAAAAATTTTTTCAGAAATCCACAAGTGTCTCTGATAAAACTGGAGCTTTAAAACCATTAAACTTCTTCAAAATATTTGTGCACCAACGGCTGTATCAGGCATGATTATAAAACTCCGCCTTTATTATTGTGCTTATTTGCATAACGTTGCTACAGTGTATGAGCTGACAAGACTTTTACTTAGTATGCTCAGTCAGGAAGTGGGACAGGATGTGACTGCATATGGAACATAGGGGATGCCTTATGGGACATGGATGGGGGCTATGCGCGACATAGGATAGATTATATACTATGTGGTATGCACCATGGGCATGATTATTTGACTCCGCCTTTTTTCTTATTCAAGTAGTATTTGCATATAAGTTATAACTAACACACTTTCACATATAGTGTGCTCCATCAGAAACTTTGATAGATAGGACGAAACTTCTGATGGAGCCTATGGGAGTGGGACAGGGAGGGATGCAATGCAGGATATATGGTGGAATGCCATGCGGGACATAGGGTGGAATGCCATGGGATGGGATGTCATGTGGGGCATGGGATGTCATGTGGGACATGGGGTGGGATGTCATGTGGAACATGGGGAGGGATGCCACGAGTAGCATAGAGTGTGACATAGGTTGGGGATGCCATGAGTGACATAGGGTAGGAAGCTATGTGGGACATAGGGACATGGGATGTCATGCCATGTGGGACATAAAGTAGGATGTCATTGGGATGGATACCTTGTGGAACATATGGTTGGATTAAAGTGGGACATATGATGGGATCCATGTAGGACATAGGGTGGGATGCTATGTGGGCCATAGGGTGGAAATGCCATGTGGGACATAGGGTGGGATGCCATGGGGACATGGGATGTGATGCCATGTGGGACATAAAGTAGGATGTCATTGTGACATTGGGAGGGACACCATGTGGTACATATGGTTGGATTAACGTGGGACATAGGGTGGGATGCCATGTGGGACATAAGGTGGGATGCCATGCAGGACATCAGGTGGGAAGCCACTGATGCGGGACATAGGATGGGATGCCATTTGGGACATAGGGAGAGATGCCATGTGGGACACAGGGAGTGATGCCATATGGGACATAGGGAGGGATGCCATGTGGGATAAATGGTTGAATTAATGTGGGACATAGGATGGGATCCATGTAGGACATAGGGTGGGATGCCATGTGGTTTATAGGGTGGAATGCCATGTGGGAGATATGGTGGAATACCATGTGGGACAAGAGATGGGATGTGGGACATAGGGTAGGATGTCATGTGGGTCATAGGGTGGAATGCAAGATATGAATGGGACAAGGGATGGGATGTGGGACATGGGGTAGGATGTCATGTGGGTCATAGGGTGGAATGCCATGTGGGAGATATGGTGGAATGCCATGTGGGACAAGGGATGGGATTTGGGACATGGGGTAGGATGGCATTTGGGACGGGTGGGATGTCATTTGGGACATGGGATGGTATCCATGTGGGACATAGGGATGGATTTTATTGGGACATTGGGAGGAATACCATGTGGAACATGTAATGGGATCCAATGTAGGACATAGGGTGGGATGCCATGTGGGACATCAGGTTGGAAGCCACTGATGCGGGGCATAAGGTGGGATGCCATGGAGGCGAGGCCATAGGGAGAGATGCCATGTGGGACACAGGGAGTGATGCCATGTGGGACATGGGATGGGATGTCATGTGGGACATGAGGTGGGACATGGGATGCCATGTGGAACTTGTGTAAGATGCCATTTTCCTAGTTGGCCGGGTCATATGATATGGGTGTCAATTTGCATAGGCCATAATTATCATGACAGTATTTACCGTTCTAGTTCTATTTGAACAAAGATTAAAGGATATCGATTTCCAGAATACTTTTGGAGAATTATCTTTAAATAGAAAATTGTCTACATATTGTATATTCAAAACTGATATAATTTGTGAAAATTACCTTGATTGTGTTTTAGTTCCCAAATTTAGGAAAAGTCAATGTAAATTTCGTGTTGGTAATCTCAATCTTTGTGTAGAAACAGGGCGCTGAAATAATAGGCCCAGAGAGGAAAGATTCTGCTTATTTTGTAATCTTGGTTGTATTGAAGACCAAGTTCATTTCCTTTTGGTTTGTCCTGCTTATAAAAGTGTATCTCACCTCACTTCATCGCTTATCCTTTCTTTGATACATTGATTTCTTTCATGTGTTGTAAAAACTCGACTGTTATGAACAACTTCGGTAAATTTATTTTCCTCTCATTTAAGAGACGCCAAAGAGTTTCAAGAAATTTTGTGATTATCTTTATCATTGCTATGAAGTCATCTCATCACCTTTATATATTTACTTGCCAAGTTGTGCATATATTGTACTTCTGTTTGTAAAGAGCGATAAGTTTGTTTATAATTTTTGTACTAAGGGCCGGAGGCCTGATGTTTTTATCGAGTAAATGAAATGAAATGGAATATGATAAAAATTAGAATCTGCACAAAACTTTCCGACTTTACAGGGGCAGTGGCCAATTTCTCCAGTCATGTCGCCCAGGGCCGTAATTCTCATCCAGAAAGTAGGGTACACGGCTTCTTATCCAAAAAGTGTATGATTGGGGGTCGAAGGGGGCAGACAAAAGGCACAATTTCCCCAAAATGTTCTGAATTTTCAAAAATTTACTGAAAAGTGGGGGACATGTCCCCCTAGAAATTACGGTTCTAACAGCGCCACTAATTACGTAAGAAATGTTGAAATTGCTATTTATGTTTCTTCTTCTTTAGCTGTATGAATATCGCTACGTTGAAAGACAGCGTCTTCGTACCTACTACAAATATCTTGAAGACGAAGAAAAGAAATGGAAGCCGCGCTTTGAGATCCCCATCGAGCTACCCCGAGTGGAGCGAGCTGTAGGCTATAAAGACTACGATATCAACTACACAAGAAATCCGTTCACCTTTAAGATTACACGACACTCAACAGGGGCTACCATGTAAGTTCACTATAGTGATCAAAATATAATTTGAATACACATGGGCGGGGGAGAGGGTGAGACAGAGACCGTGGAGCAATTTTTGAAGTGGGGGGAGGAGGGTGGGGGAGGGAGGTAGTTGGTGAAAATCAAAGGCGACATCACATTCATATTAAACCCTGTACACCAACTCCTAACCATACTGGTACATAGTGGTAGGCGGGGGTGTAAGAAGGGTCACCTTTCAAGAAAATGGAGAGCGGATTAACTCCCCCCAGGGTCACCATTCAAAAAAGTGTGGGGGAGAGGAGTAAGAACTCCCAAATATCCCGATCACAAGTGGAAAAAATACACTTGTAAATTAAGTTTCATCAGTGATTTTGCTGCAATTCAAAAAATCTCCTTTAATTTTGTTGAAAAATTTTCTTCATTTTCGGGCCCTTTGCTTCAAATTTTCGTGAATTGTTTGTAATTTTAAGGGAAATTTTGTTCATTTTGGTGCAATGTCCTTTAATTTTCGGAAAACGTTGTTCATTTGTGTGCAGTGTTTTTTTATTTATTTTTTTATCGATTTTCGAGAAATGTTGTCATTTTCAGTAACTCTCTTTCAAAAAAGAATATATATATATATATATGTACAATTTATTAGGAAAATACAACAATACAATAATATTCAATACAGAACAATACACGAAAGAAAAAATGTAAAAAATGAGACAATAAAACGATTAAAGATATGAAAATGAATACTAAGTGATAAGTTAAAAAGGGTTATAATAAGGGCTCTTAAATACCAAAATGAATCAAAATTGCAGCTTTATATACAAATGAATTTTTAAAAACTGTTGTTTTAAAACTTAGGATGGTGGCTGGGTTTTTCAGATCATAATTCCTTTTATTGTACATGGATCTTATTTCTAAATTAAATGGGTGGTCTTTCGTTGAAAGTATGTTTTGGGGAAGTCTGCAAATTCATCATTAACTTTATTTATAAGTAAATCACGGTCTAAACAGAATATATTGACACAATATCTCAAGAAACTTTTAATTCTATTTTCATCTTTTACTTTGAAAATAATGGTACCAAACTGGGACTGTATAAATGATATGTGGCAAGATGGAGGCTGTGATTATCTTAATCCTAGTTTCAGGAAGAAAATAAGAAACGATATAGCTTAATGTAGAAACAATAGGCCTCTAATACACTTTGGACAACATCTTCGAAATATGGTTAAAGAACTAGGGTACCCGAAATATCCGGGTATACCCGACCGATTGTGTTGTTACCCGGTTTCGAAAATACAAACCGGGTATGGATTTTCATGATATTACTTATTGCAGACTGTTTGTTTCAGAATTGTATGTTAAAAAGAATCAATCTTAATTTACAAGAATTATAAGTGTATTAGTGTATGTTTCCTTTCTATTCCAATGCAATACAATAAAACCATCACAAAATATTGTCACAGATCGCAGAAAAGATGTTGAACGAGCGATGTGGCTACGTATGTACGCTAGTAGAACTACATGTACAAGTAGCGCAAAACTTAAAATCTGTAAACTTCGCTGTAAAAAAATGTATCCAAACCAGTGCGCAATAAGCAGTGTGTGTATGTAGTATGCTGTAGAAAAAATAATTTCCAAACTGTTTTAAAAGCGTGTCTGCTACTTGCTGAAAAAAATTGTAACACCTATTATGAACAAATCACAAGTTGTGTTCAAATTATATTGTTACGTGTTACTAAGCGTGCACGTAACAGATTCGTAGAATCAGTCAATCGAGAAAACGATTACTTATCATCGATGCAGACTCCATCGATGCAATCACCACAAATAACCGTTGTCTCAATCTTTGTTTCATTCAACACTTCATGTTGTATGTTTATATTTTCAAAAACCATTTTCTTTGATTTTCTTGGGTTAAGAAAAACAGCTTTTTCTCTCCGCACGTATCCACAACTCTATTGACCAAATTTTGATAGTCACCTTAATTTTTGCTATGGGTCTGCGTAAAGATATTGCACGAAATGATGCAGCATATTTGACAACAGCACAATTTGAGTCAAGTCATCGATTAGACGATTTGCCAAAAATGTGTTCAAAGGCGATTGAGAAGTCAAGAAACAAGACTTTGTTTGGAAACGGTGAATATTATTCACTATTCGTCACTCGGGTGTATTTTTGTACATCAATTTTGATCATTTTTAGGCAATTTGGAGGAAAATGTTGTCAATTTTCGTAAAATTTTGTTCATATTTGGGCACTTTTCTTCAAATTTTGATGAATTGTTTACAATTTTAGGTGAATTTTGATCATTTTGGGGCAGTTATGAGGAAATTTTTTGAGGAGGATGAACGGTTCATGGGGTGGGGTGGGCTGAAGTGTGGTAGGGTGGGTGGGGTGGGGGAAATACGATTCTCACAATTTGGAGAAGCAAGTAACACTAATGGAATTTTTAGGGAGTTTGCATTTTCCCCGTGCATTTGCTCCTCTTTGATATCCGTCACTGCTATAGCGGGGCTGCATCATACAAATGAGGGTCATCAGGCAGTGGCGTCAGTACACCCTTTTGATTGGATGGAGGAGGGGGTTGGTGGTGTTGTAAAATTACAAATTTACCGACAAAAGAGTTTGATGCTAACGACAAAAATATATTCCACATGCAGGGCCCCCATAGCATCGAAATTTCTGAAAAGCAAAACAAACAAAAGGTCATCGGTCTAAAATCGCAGAACGAGTGCCATAATGTTTATTTTTTCAATCTGTTAAATAAAGTTGTCATTGTCTTTGATGGAAGTTTTACCGACGCGGATCTTGATTTACCGACTCAATTTTACAGACAGCTTTACCGAAAGGGGAGTGTAACACCCCAAGACACCCCGGTATTTACGCCCCTGTCATTGCATCTTACGTTTAAAGCTTAGTAACTGAATATCCAAAGGACCGCAACTTGCATTTATTTTTCTGCAATGTAAAGACTAAATTACTCTTGCTGTTATATATTGAAGAAACTAAGGAGTTACGTAAATTCATAGTTAAGATAATAAACATGTGAACAAAAGTTTCATGTTTACCAATCATCAAGGAGAGGGATGTTTACCAATCATCAGGGAGAGGGATGTTTACCAATCATCAGGCAGAGGGATGTTTACCAATCATCAAGGAGAGGGATGTTTACCAACCATCAGGGAGAGGGATGTTTACCAATCATCAGGGAGAGGGATGTTTACCAATCATCAGGGAGGGGGATGTTTACCAATCATCATGGATAGGGATGTTTACCAATTATCATGGAGAGGGATGTTTACCAATCATCAGGGAGAGGAAAGTTTACCAATCATTAGGGAAAGGGATGTTTACCAATCATCAAAGAGAATAATGTTTACCAATCATCAGGAGAGGGATGTTTACCAATCATCAGGGAGAGGAATGTTTACCAATCATCAGGAGAGGGATGTTTACCAATCATCAGGGAGGGGATGCATACCAATCATCAAAGAGAGGGATCTTTACTAATTATCAGGGAGAGGAATGTTTACCAACCATCAGGAGAGGGATGATTACCAATCATCAGGGAGAGGAATGTTTACCAATCATCAGGGAGAGGGATGTTTACCAATCACCAGGGAAGAGGGATGTTTACCAATAATCAGGGAGAGGGATGTTTACCAATCATCAGGGAGAGGGATGTTTACCAATCATCAGAGAGAGGAATGTTTGCCAACCATTAGGGAGAGGGGTGTTTACCAATCATCAGGGAGAATGATTCTTACCAATCATTAAAGAGAGGAATGTGTACCAATCATCAGGAAGAGGGATGTTTACCAATCATCAGGGAGAGGAATGTTTACCAATCATCAGGAGAGGAATGTTTACCAATCATCAGGGAGAGTGATGCTTACCAATCATCAAGAGAGGGATGTTTACCAATCATCAGGGAGAGGAATGTTTACCAATCATCAGAAGAGGGACGTTTACCAATCATCATGGAGAGGAATGTTTACCTATCATCAGGAGATGAATCTTTACCAATCATCAGGGAGAAGGTTGTTTACCAATCATCATGGATAGGGATGTTTACCAATCATCAGGAGAGGAATCTTTACCAATCATCAGGGAGAGGAATGTTTACCAATCATCAGGAGAGGGATGTTTACCAATCATCAGGGAGAGGGGTGTTTACCAATCATCAGGGAGAGGGATGTTTACCAATCTTCAGGGAGGGGGATGTTTACCAATCATCAGGGAGAGGGATGTTTACCAATCATCAGGGAGAGGGATGTTTACCAATCATCAGGAGAGGGATGTTTACCAACCATCAGGAGAGGGATGTTTATCAATCATCAGAGGGATGTTTACCAATCATCAGGAGAGGAATCTTTACCAATCATCAGGGAGAGGAATGTTTACCAATCATTAGGAGAGGGATGTTTACCAATCATCAGGGAGAGGGGTGTTTACCAATCATCAGGGAGAGGGATGTTTACCAATCTTCAGGGAGAGGGATGTTTACCAATCATCAGGGAGAGGGATGTTTACCAATCATCAGGGAGAGGGATGTTTACCAATCATCAGGAGAGGGATGTTTACCAATCATCAGGAGAGGGATGTTTATCAATCATCAGGAGAGGGATGCTTACCAATCATAAGGGAGAGGAATGTTTACCAATCATCAGGAGAGGGATGTTTACCAATCATCAGGGAGAGGGGTGTTTACCAATCATCAGGGAGAGGGATGTTTACCAATCATCAGGAAAGGGATGTTTACCAATCATCAGGGAGAGGGATGTTTACCAATCACCAGAAAGAGGGATGTTTACCAATCATGAGGAAAGGGATGTTTACCAATCACCAGGAGAGGGACGTTTACCAATCACCAAGGAGAGAAATGTTTACCAATCATCAGGGAGAGGGATATTTACCAATCATCAGGAAGAGGGATGTTTACCAATCATCAGGAGAGGAATGTTTACCAATCATCAGGGAGAGGGGTGTTTACCAATCATCAGGCAGAAGGATGTTTATCAATTATCAGAAAGAGGAATGTTTACCAATCATCTGGGAGAGGGATGTTTACCAATCATCATGGAGAGGGATGTTTACCAATCATCAGGGAGAGGAATGTTTACCAATCATTAGGGAGAGGGATGTTTACTAATCATCAGGGAGAGGGATGTTTACCAATCATCAGGGAGAGGGATGTTTACCAATCATCAGGGAGAGGGATTATTACCAATCATCAGGGAGAGGGATGTTTACCAATCATCAGGGAGAGGGATGTTTACCAATCATCAGGGAGAGGGATATTTACCAATCACGTGTGCATCAGGGAAAAGGACAAGAGGCAAAATTTCCCGAAAATCTACTGATTTTTTCAAATTCTATTGAAAAGTGGGGGACATGTCCCCTGTCCTTCTATGAATTACGGCTCTAACAGCGCCACCGATTATGGAAGGCCACTGAGAGAGTCGCCCAGGAAGAACTAACATTTGGGGACCATGGTATATACCGCGAAAAATTCTGAAGAGCACAAACAACTATTTCTAGTCTCATTTATACCGTTTTCGCCATTGCCAATATTTTTTTCGTCGATTGTTGCCCTCGTGCTTATGCTTTTTATGGTAATTTTACTTTTTTAGACCCCAGAAAATATACTTATCAGGTAAATTTGAGGAGCCCTGAAACCGGGCCCGAGGCAATCTGTCCCTCGTCTTCGTCACGGCAGCACTGGCCAACCAAGCTCTCTTAAAATGCCTGAACGTAAATGTTATATTATATAATGCTGTTGTTTGCGATGCCGGAATGAAGAACAATCTTAGGCCGGTGGTAAATTCAATTGAATTGAAATGAGTTTAATCAAATTTAAATGAATTGAAAATGATTTTTTTCTCTCCGATCTACAGTTTCGATACTTCTATTGGTGCAATCATATTTGAGGAGCAGTTCTTGCAGATCTCCACAATTGTTCCAACTACGGCCATTTTTGGATTCGGGGAACATCGGCATCGCCGATTCCGCCACGATGTGTTCTGGCAGACGTACGGCATGTTTACATTAAACGCCGACCCCGATGTATGTTTAGATAATAGATTTTTGCCTTTTACTAATTTTATGCCTCGAATAGACCCAGCATTGTCATGTCTGATTAGATTAATCACATATCGATTTACAATCAAGCAATTTGTACCAAGATATTTTCCATTGCATGATAAATGTACTCGCCACAGCATATTATCAATTCATACAAATATAATATAATCATATTTTAATCGGAGTTATAAAATAAGCCTTCAAGCCATTCCCAGCCAAAGTCCTTTGCCTGGCACATCAAGGGAAAATTTCACCTTCCCGATTACATGCTTTTATCCAGATTGGGTAGTAAAATTGGGGAATATTTTAAAATAGAATTGGGGAATTCTTTTAAATAAAATTGGAAAAACTGGAATGAAAATGTGGTAAAATTGATGCATGTTTTGATATGTCGCGAAAATTGAATGAAGTCTTCCGGCAATTGCAAGAATTTACACCCAAAGTAAGCGACCTTCCCCAAAGATTAATGAAAAATAAAGAGAGATGAATTCAGTGATATCCGTGACTTTATGCATATTACTGTCAACAGGTCAAAGGGCAACAGGATAGCCTAGTTGTTCTGCTCCTTAAAGTTTCAAACAGTCAGACCCGACCTGATACATAACCAGGTCGGGTCAGAATTTTCTCTTTATTTTCTTTATTCTGAAAACCTTAGTTGTTGTGGAAGTTGGTGCTGAGTATCATATTAGCAATGGATGAAGTCCTTATTGTGTGGTTATTTTAATTAAGATAAAGTGGTCTCACTATTTGCTGCAGTAAGTTTTTGGTTATGATTTGCTAGAACAAATTTTTAAGGAGAAGGACACGTCATGCGGCGGATTTGAGTAAAGTAAGGAGGCACTTTTCCGTCACTTTTATTTTCCGAATTTATTTTTTGTAAGGCGAATTTTGTATCTTAGCAAGATTATATGATTCCCCTCACATTTTACATTGCCCCTACCCCCCCCCCCCCATCTCCCCCCCCCCCCACACACACACTTTCGGTAATAAAGTCCTATCTATGGGCAACACCTCCCCGCCTATGGCGGAAGTAAAAGGTTTTAGTTGGGGACAGGGCCAAAACATAAACCCTTTTAATTGTACATATAATTCACATGTTCAAGCAATGTTTGTGTTAGAAAATCAACTTGGCGGTTGTCGAAATTGTTTAAGCCGGGAGCGCTAGTATGGACACGAGCCTTACATGGTGACGAGAGCGGCCTAGTTGTAGATTACGCATTTCCGACTGTGTCGAAAAACTACGTTGCGTGTTCACCACGCCCCAACCACCACGCCCCAACCACCCTGCCGTTTTAGATCCTTGGACTGTTGGACTACTCTTTTTGTGTGTTTATAATCACATAATTAGGTTTTACTCAATTCAAATTATATTCATGTTTAATTAACCAAGTTTAAAGGAAATTGTCTGACATTGTTTTAGTACTTTCCTGTCGTTTCGATTGGGATTGGATTGGGATTGAATGTCACAAAATTTGGGCGTATACAAACATCCCCTGTTTGCGCTCTCTGACAACTTACAATATACGTTCACAATTGAATTACGGATAAGTGGCATATCGAACTTGACCAGCAAGAGGCGGAAAATTGAAGGTGGTTTAGTGTTAAAGCAGAAAAGTGGCTAACACTAATAATAATTGCGCCCTGCTTACAAACCAATTTACGTAATAAAACCATATCAAATTCTTAACCAGTTGGAGTATCCAGCTAGGGTAGCCAGAGAGGCAAACTTTAATGTGCTTGGTCTAAGGTTTATGCAGAAATGATGGAAATTAAGTTGGCAATCTAATGTGGCAAATAGTACTAAGATTTCTGGCAAAACATTCAAGATTTAGAGATCAATCTTGAGGAATTTGTATCTAATAGTAATTTTTTTGTCGCTATTGTTTTGAATGAGAATTCGATTTTTTCGTGGTCAAAGAAGTCTAAAAAAGATATATATATTTGTTTTAATTTGGCTTCAAAAAGCAAATGTACCAACAACCCTGAATTTATTTCCGGCGACAATTGCACATGTTTTTTGTGTTGAAGTTTTCCCCATAACCTATTGGAAGGGGGAAGGGGAGGGGGTGGGTGCATGCAGAAGGGATATCTCATCTCCACACAATTTATAAAGTCAGCGGCGTAGGATATTTTGGGGGAGCCAAATTTTATTTTCGTTTCAACAGCTCGACAAACCTAGAAAATTATACGAGTCTCTTATGTTTAAAAACAAAGTCTCTTATGTCCAAAAACTATTTGTAATGGGAAGGCGAGGAAGGAGGAAGACGGGAGGGGAGGGGGTTGGAGTGTCCTGCATACTTTGGGGATTAATGTGTTAGTATAGTAATACGCGACATTGACTACATGTATTCTTCAATTATGCTTTATCACCAGGATTCGGATTCTAATCTGAGTGGACATCATCCGTTTTATTTGGGACTCGAAAAAGATGGCAGCGCCTACGGAGTTTTCTTTGCGAACAGCAATGCCATGGGTAATTTATTGTAAAGCTATAAACAGACTGCTAGCCTGTATAAAGTATATTCAAACGAAGGTGTCCAGGATATCTGAAACCACAGAAAAATCAGGGACGGCGGAGCATTTTTAAAGTGTGTTTAAGGATGGGTAAAACGTGTTGATGATAAACATGATTATATAAAAAAAACAAAAAAAAACATTACGATTCCTAAGAGGGACAAGCGGCAACGCCCGCAAGTTCTGCGAGTTTTGGCGTTTGATAGGTTATGAAAACTTTATTTTTATCAGTTTATGAATTACTATTTTCTTCATTTTATTTAATTGGCCCAGCATAAAACTTAGCCCCGGCTCTGGAGTCCCTGAAAATGGTTATTTTATAGCCTCTCATTCAAAAATATTTGTATCAGTGGTCGCGCCAGATAATAGTCTGATCGTAGTATAGTAAACCGGTGGCATACTAGAAAACTTTTTCCATTGAGTGCGTGAGGGTGAGGAAGAAAGGATATAAGGCGAACGGATGGAGGGGAAAGGCAACGATCATATTTCATCCCTCCCCGAATTTTGCGAAATATGTTACCATTTTCCCATATTTACCAGACAGTCTTTCTCTCCGATATTTTCGAAAGGAACAATATTGGCCGAAAGACAATCATACTGCTGCTATCATGCATAATCATGATAGTCATACTACTGCTAAAACAATGGTTCTCAAACTTTAAGATAGGGACAGTTATCCCCGTTCAATGGCGTGCAACAGGGTTTACCCTGCATGAGATGCCACCCCCCTTAAAACTTAAAATTAAGTTTTGAATTATGTATCATTTGTGTAGGAACGACTAAAATCAGTCTAGTTGTGACATCACAACCTCCTATACTTCAAAGTCTTTATGTGTTCTATCATATGAAATACCATTGGATTGGTCAGGAATGGAATCTAGCAAGGGTAGTAATAATATACCACCTGAAAAAAGTTTGAGGGAAAACAATTCAAATAGTAAAAACTTTCAGTGCATTTTCTTTAAAATGCATTAACAATTGTGAAGAATATGAGGATGAGGGTGTCAACCTTCTATAGTAGACTTACTACACCAGTCATTTCTACACAGGTGAGACAGAACTTTAAAATTGAATATTTCTGTAATGGAATAAGATATTTTAATTTTTCTTTCGTCTGTTCGTATGACAGTATGAGATGAACTTGCTTGACCTCTGAACTAATCTTTAAAGTTTCGTTTCAGGGAAGACATGAAATGATGAAAGCAATGTAATTTCTCTTTTCTCTCTTGCCTCCAGAGGTGGAAATTATTCCCATGCCTGCTATCACCTTCCGGACGATTGGAGGTATCCTTGAATTTTACTTTTACAGCGGACCGAAACCAGAGGATGTTGTTGCCCAACACACATTGGTAAGCTCTGAGAAAATTAACACCCCCTTGTGATCAGGGCGTAAAATGAGGGCTAGGAACCAAAAGGGTGGCGCAAACAGCAGTGATGGCGCTACGGGGGAAAGAGGTACTTACTTACCCGACAAAATCGCTCTGACCCTATAAAATTATGTATGGACGACATATTTTTCGCCCCCCTCCCCCCCCCTCTTCCTTCCCCTTCCCTTCCTATAAGACAAAGCTGCACTCTTTCCCCCGGCATCAAAATCCTGGCGTTGTCACTGTTGGTGCAAGCAGTAATATAGGGATATCTTTTTATGGATCCTCGAACGTTATTTTTACTTCCACGGTAACATTGTTTGCACCTCTGCCTGTTGTACTTCTGTGCTCCGGGTTTAATACAAATTTATTTTATCTGTGCTCACCCCAAAATCCCAAAGTAAAAATGATAAAATAATGTTATTCTTGTATCTTGCAATTTGCACCAAAACTCAAGTTGCACCACAAATCTGCAATTGTGTTGTGGACCAAAAAATCCTCAATTTCGAAAAACTGGAATTGCAATAGAATGCCAACAATCTTAAAGTTTCAACCAAGATCTAAAACTTAAAATCATAAAGCTTCAGATACGTCCCGAGATCTGGATGTCAGGAACGTTGCTGGAGAGAAAGGGGGGTAAGGGGAGGGGATGGGGGGGGGGGGTGTAGAGGCATCATTTTCAAACTGGGTGCATTCGTAAGGGTGCCTGAAAAGGAACGGCTGATTTCCAACTGTCATGTTCATTTTTCGAACTGGTTTTCAGTTTGGGGGTGAGACACCTCCACACACCCCTGTAGCGACGTATCTGCTGCTGCTGGAGATAGGGAGGTGAATCGCACTCTTAATCAGTTAATAAGACAGCCAGGCCATGCCCCAGATAAAAGATTAAAAAAATTTGCTATATACGGTTATCTCTCTAGTTAAGTATGTTCGTGTATATTTTCGCTTTCTTACTTTAACTTTTGTAACCAGGTTGTGGGACGTCCTACCATTCCACCTTACTGGGCTCTCGGCCTACATCTTGGAAGTGATACGTACAATAGCGTGGAAGGGATCAGGCAAGTCAAGGAACGCAATGAAGCAGCCGGAGTTCCTTTTGTGAGTTTACGCTTATAAAGTAAACATGACGTAAAAAGATATCCCTTGATGTGTTAATTGCACTTTGATGTGATGTATTGTGCTGGGTTATGTTGTGCTGGGTTATGTTGTGCTGGGTTATGTTGTGCTGGGTTATGTTGTGCTGGGTTATGTTGTGCTGGGTTATGTTGTGCTGGGTTATGTTGTGCTGGGTTATGTTGTGCTGTGATGCGTTGTGCTGTGCTATTTTATGCTGTATTTTATGCTGTATTTTGTAGTGTGCTGTGCAGTTATGTGCTCTGCTGTGTTGTGTAGTGCTGTGATGTGTTTTGCTGTGTTGTGTTGTGCTGTGACATACTGCACACTTATGTGTTGTGATGTGCTGTATGTTGTATCGTTCTGTGCTGTGATGATGTTATGTTATGATATGCCATGACATGGCTTCTTTACTGCTGTGCTATTCTGTGCTTTGCTGTGTTGGGTAGTGCTGTAATGTGTTTGCCGTGTTCTGCTGCGTTCTGCTGTTCTGCTGTTTGTGTTGTGTTGTGCTGTTATTTACTGTGTTGTGCTGTGCTGTGATATTATGTGTTGTGATGTGTTGTGCTATGTTGTGTTGTTTGTGCTGTGATGTTCTGTGCTGTGCTATGCTGTTCTGTTCTGTGCTGTGATGACATGCCATGACATGACTTCTTTACTATCTCTGAGCGTCTTTGATTATGTAGTTTTTCTGTATTTTGCTTTTGTAGTCATGGTGTTAATTCGGGCTTTTATGGGGTGACTAACCATTTATATCCCGTCTTCTTGTTATTATGTCATGTAGTAGTACGTTATGTTATGCCACGTTACATTATTTTATGTTATGCTATGTAAGTGACAACATTTCCGAAAGTTTCGGGACTCGTTTTAGGAAGCTGTCGGAGAGACAGGTGTCGGAGACAACTAGATCGAATGATACAAGGAACTAACCTTGCAATTCGTCTTGTAATTCAATAACAATTTAAAGTTTGCCTTCAGTTTTCAAGAGCGAATTTAACATACTTTCATATAACCGATATCTTTTTGCAACGCAAACCGGAAGCGGGGTAGGAGAGAGAGAATCGCCTTAACTTATATACTCCCATAACATGTCACCCCCCCCCCCCTCCTTTCCACCCCCTCTTCCCCTCTTATCTAAAGCACACATATTTATTCATTACATACATGCTTGATCTATACAGGATGTTATCTACAGTGGCGTTGAGATAATGGAAGCCTACAAAATGTTCACTTACGATGAAATTGCTTTTGATAAACTCCCGGATTTTGTTCAAGACCTGAACGAGACTGGATACAAATTTATCGCAACAATGGTGAGTATATGACGTGATCTTTTATTACACGTTTACACATGAATAATAATAAGGAGCATAAACGGAGGCAATGGCATCGCCAAATATTGATAATTCGGGCGCAGTCCTAAAACGGCACATAAAACGTTTTTGCAAGAAAGTATATAGAAAATTATCAGTTGCATGCATTCTTAAGATCCAGTTTAATCTAAAAGATATGATAGACATTTAAAAACAAAGTTATACAAAAGAAAATACAAAGGTTGCCTTGGAATATATCACAAAATTTGCATACAAATATGCAAATTGTTACCTTACGATTTCGAAACGGTCTAAAGTTGTCCAAACCGATTTTTATGAAATGTTTTACTACTATAATGGTTTTTACTAGATTGTAAAGCACATTAGCTTCTATACATAGCTTCTATACATGTTCATAGCCTACCTTCAGTCTTCATCTGGGGCAAACATTCTACATTTCTCCATATTTATCATATGTATGCATTTGTTGCTGGTTCCTGATCTCTCACTTCTCAAAGGAAAGTTTATTGATTTTTAGCCGAGTATTTGTTCTCAGATATTTTGTTTGCTTTTGCAATGTTTGTTTGTTTCGCCAGAACATAGAATGGCAAAGATCCGTTTTTGGTTCTTAATCTCTTAATTTCAATGTTAATTTTTATGTAGAAAATAGTGTATGCATGGTGAGCGTTATAAAAATAACATCTTTTTAATTGTTAAAAACAAGTCATTTATAAAAAATACCATATCCCCACTATCTTACCTCTTACCGATTTATATCACATGACATTCTACTATCTCCCCTTTTTAGACACCAGGAGTACCAAATAAAGTTCCTGAGCCCAGGGAAAACTACCATCCCTATTACTACTTGGAAAAGTACGGACTTTTTATCAACATCTCGGCGACAGTAAAGGAACCATTTGTAGGATTCGTAAGTTCACTTTCCATTGGTCGAAAATAATTAGTAAACTTTGACATTTTTTTGAAAACTCATACGAATTGTCAAGGGAAAATATTATCTTCCTTCATCTTTCTCTAGCTGGCGTAAAATTCCCCCGAATAGTATGAGCAGCAATCTCGATGTATGGGGTATAATGTTCCGACAAGTTGATTTCGAGGTTCGAGTACCCCTGCCCGTTTGGCTATGTCACTACGCATGGGTATTAGTCAGACCAAGATTTGTAAAGCAAAATCCTTGGCATTATTTTATTGTAGGATGCCAGCTCATGTTTTTTTTGTTTTCACACAGCAATGGGCGGGAGAAGTTTCCTTCCCTGACTACACTAACCCCCTCACCAAAGACTGGGTGGCCTCATTCCTTCTACAACTTCATGATCTGTTTCCATTCCACGGACTTATTTTGGTGAGTTATTTAAAGTTTTAAAATCCGGGATGGATATTTCTCAAAAGCACAATATTTTAGTGTTTATTTCCATATTAGGGCGTTTACCCAAAGTGTTATCTTGTGGTAAAAAGTTTTATGTGTGATGTCTGTCAGTCTGTGAGATGCCAGTCTGTGACTGGTGAACATTTGACCGATATCCATAAAGTATGCACCCTTGAAGCATTGGCTGATTGTGTGGATCTTAATGAATTTGTCGGCAGTCAAAATTTTAAGTCCTTTACAACATTTTTATTAATACAAAAATACAAATTTTATTTTTAATAATAAAAAACAAATTCGGCAGTTTATATGGAAAAAAGTGGGAGACAAATTCCCCTGGAAACCAATCAATTCCCACCTATGGCTATGCAAGGTGACAAAAAAATGTGTGAAGCTATTGGAGCGGGTGTATCATGGCACTTATTACCCCAAAGTTTTCTACAATTATTACAGTTTTAAATTCAAATGCAATCAAAAAGCATTCCGCAATTTGCAAACGGTGTTATATAAGTGGAGGGGTGACAATAGCTTTAATTCCCATGTGAGCACGTGGAACAATCATAAACAATTCTTAACTTTACTTGCAATTTTTCTATTAAAACCCTTTATGCAGATGATACATAATCATACAAATTTTCAATTGAAATGTATTAATGAATATTTATATGTATCGTTGAGTTTTATTATTCCCTGTCAGACGGACAACGAATTGGCAACCTTCACTAATGGTTCTAAACTTGGCTGCCGGAGCAGGGGTTTAAATTATCCACCATTCATCCCAAGTTAGTATACATTTGCATTTTCTTTTAATTTGTTTCAAATACTGACAAACACTTGCATTTAAGGGATTAGTTCAGGGGTCATGCAAGTCTATCTTAGATAAATGAGGACATCAAAAGAAACAAATTTAATGCAGAAAGCATTCAAAAATCGTATTTCGTTAAGGAGATATTTAAATTAAAAGTTTAGTATCATTTTTATATAAACGACTGAAATCAAACTAGTTGTGATGTCATAGCCTCAGATTCCTCAAAGTCTTTATGTATTTGATCATATTTTGTCCTGCGAGTTTGAGGCCTTATAAACCATGGGATATGTCAAAAAAGTTGTAAAACTGATTCTAGGAAGGTATTTGCAATATAACACCTAATGAAAGTTCAAAGAAAAATAATTTAAATAGTTAAAAACTTAAATAAACTTTTTTTAAAAATACATAAAGACTTTGAGGAATCTGAGGTTGTTACATCACAACTAGTCTGATTTCAGTCGTTTCTGCAGAAATCATACCAAACTTTCAATTTGAATATCTCCTTAACGGAATAAGATTTTTGAACGCTTTTTCACCATTTTGTTTCTGGTGAAGTCCTCTTATATATAAGATGAAGATGCTTGACCACTAAACTAATCCTTTAATTTATACGCAAGCCATGAAGGCCGATATTTATCTCCTGATTTCTTGGCATATTGGCCAATATCTATAACAATACGTAATTTGTTATGATAAAAAATAGTAAATAGAAAATAATTTTTTTCTCATTATTGTAGGGTACCTCTCATTTTTATAAAAAATATTCAGTATATAAAATCAAATTCCCATTTTGTTTATTCATGAAGTTATGAGACCCGACGCCAAAATAACTTTTTGTATTGACAAACCACTATCTGTACTCTTACACCATTTTGTCTGCAACACTAATGTTATAGCAACACTAATGGATTTAAAATATGACTGCTAATTGACGTTATTTTGGACCCATAGTAATAATTACAAGAAAATATTTTAAAGAAAATTATTCAGTATGTGAAAAAGGCCCAATTTTTCTAAATTTATGAGACCCGATGCCATGATAAATTGCAGTATTGACGAACCCACATCCATACTCTTGTATCGGATTACTGACATACCGTACCGTCCCATAAAATAACGGCTGCATAACGACAATAATAGATTTGAAATATGGCTGGTTATTTAGCAATGTTATAATTATGGATCCATAGTAAAAAGTAAAATAGAGATTTTCATGATAATTCTTCAGTTATTTGTGTAAAATTATGAGACTCGATGCCATAATAAGTTGCAGTATTGCCAACATCTATACATTGTTTTGTCTGGGTTTTTGGCATACCATCAGATGTCTATACATGTTATAACAAGACTAATGGATTTGGATTGTAAAAAGGATTGGTTTATTCATCGATATATCTTATAGATATATATGCCCTTGCACCATGTTCGGTTTACGTACATCTATGCCTCTTGCATACCTCCCCCTCCCCCCCCCTGACCATCCCCAACGCAACTTTGTGGATCCGCCCTCGCGATGTTTTCTGAAAACTATCATCTAATGTGTTTTTGGATGATGGTACTTTTAGTTGGGTTCACCTGAAGTTTAGACTGTTTTTGAGGCTAAATTGAATAGTTGTTGTGCACCCTCACCAAAAGACACAAATTTTGCCATGAGTCCATCTGTCCATGGAAAAATAGTTCCCCATAAAATTTGTTCTGAAACAGATCTCGTCAAGATGGGACATGCATAGACAAGACCTATTTCTTCTCTACCATCCCTAAAAGTTTCAACCTATACGCTTCCTATCTCATGGAATGGGAGATCCCAACATATTCTATATTAGACTTTTTTCTCCTGCAGGGATCATCATTTTGGGCTAGCGTATAGCGTAGTTCTGAGCTTCTACCGTATATTACCGCATTATAATGTGTCACTCAGTAGTAACTGACCATGGCCGTAATATGTATAATACCGTATTATAATACATGTCAGTATACTGACCATTATTTATCATTATTCACAGTAGTTACTGATAATGTGATTCAGATCTGGTGCATAGGTTCATGACCGTGGATGTTTGCAAAGTAGCGTGAATTTCTTAACATACTAACTGCCCTGTAAACAAAATTATGATGCACTGGACGACCAGGATTTTGGCCTTGGTTTTGTCTGGTATACAAAATGACTTCCACTGTTGAAACCTTGTTATCAACATAAATTGACATGTATAGAACATCTTATACTGTTACAATTTCTTTGTATGAATCATATATCTCATTTGATTTTAAAGGTGCTCAAATTTACATGTTCATTCGCGCGCCTCGCATCAGTGATGATTGTGGGGTGATTGTGGTCGCCCATTGGGATTTCCTCAAACAAATCACTGTAAAGTAGTATCAAAGAGCTGTGTAGAAGCTCTTTGGTAGTACGGTATACATATTTGTCGAACATATACTGAAACCCTTTAAGCTCTGCTCATATGGGCATAGAAAAGTGGTCAAATTAGCCTTGATTATCTGCGCAAAAATACTATGTGTGGATTTGTGGGTGGTGGAGGGGAGGGATGCAAAAAGTTAAGAATATTCTCGCGTAAGGGAAAATGCATTGATCAACCGAAAAGTTGGATCCTCTCCCAGTCCCCTGTTCCACTCTGTTCCCTGACCCCTTCTCCCTGACCCTTGCTCCGTGACTCTTTCTCCCTGACCCATGCTCCGTGACCCTTTCTCCTTGACCCTTTCTCCGTGACCCCTGCACTGATTAACTCTACCCTCACTATCACATTTAGAATTAAAGAGTCAGATGATATTTCAGAACACCATTTGTATGGAAGCACAGCACTATCTCGGCCGTCACTACGACATCCACAGTCTGTACGGACTTTACTCGTCTGAGGTGTTTTATCAGTAAGTTCAATCTCGATTTTACGGTTTGTATTTACAATAAAGGATTTGCCACATATTTGTAGGCAGAGCCGTAATTCCCGGGGGCAGGGGGACATGTTTCCCACATTTTAGCAAAAGTTTGAAAATGCAAAACATTTTTGGAAAACGTGTTTCTTGTTGGATAAGAGGCCATTTCCCCCACCCCCACTTTTTAGAGGAGAATTACGACCCTGTTCGTAGGCTTGTATCATTCGTCCGGGGACTCAAAGTGAGGTGAAGAGTTTTGAATTCGGTTATTAGTTCAGAAACGCTTAATACGACCCGACGAGAACACAGGTACGACGTACGGACAGACATAACATCGACAACCAAGTCACAAGAGTTCATCTTATATAGAAGACAGCTTTAAAATAAACAAAGTGGTGCAAAACTATACTTCAGCACTTTGTTTATAGTTCCGAGTCGTCTGCTCATTGTGTAGATATGACTGGTGTGGAGTCAATGTGTAGGAACAATTGGCGCCCTTCGTCTTAACTTTCTTCACAATTGCTAATGTATTTTAGCGAAACTGAACTGGTACAAAATCGGTCTTAAAGTTCGGGATGAATTATATTTTTTCGGTTTCACGTTTTCGGCCAAGATAACCTGACAAAAGTAAGCTACATGGCTGCATGGTGATATGGAAAAGCCGGAAAACTTTAAATCGTGATTCCCAAAAATATAATTGTTCCCTTGGAAAAAAATTATTCTGAATGACTGACTTTGTCACATTTTTTTTCTTATGCACCTTCAGTACATTTTTGAGACTGGTCGGGACGGCGGTGCCCATCCAACAATTTTAGGTCCTAATTTGTCTAATGCATATCTGCGAGATTCTATTCTTAGTTTTTATTATTCTCAAATACAGGGCGGCAACCCAAATCTACCAGGACAAGAGGACACTGATACTTTCCCGCTCTTCGTACCCCGGTTTGGGTCGGTTTGCTGGCCATTGGCTGGGCAACAATAAGTTTACATGGGAAGATCTGCGATACTCTATTGTGGGTACGTTAAGTTAAATTATAAGATTTCTATAAAGTATTTGCATTGTCATGACCCGTGCATTAAATTCACGTAATGCACGACCTTCAGTATTTGGTTTAGTCCATTTTTACAATAGGTGAAATTCTTAGCAAAGCGAAAAAAATGTGTGTAAACCTTTATAGTTTTCATTATTTTTTGTTCTTTTTTATGCTTTTAAACAATCTAACACGGAAATGTTATTTAAAAAACAATTAATGCTTTGACATTGTGTTTATATGCGTATTTAATGCACGGTTCAAAATCCTGTGCCCCGTGCATTAATTACGCATATAAACACTCCACCTCAACATTAATCTTTAAGTAATAAACACTAAAGCAGTCAGTTGTTACTTTCATCATTTTACTTGCCAGTACATAAAAATACAAAGTTTATTTTAAAGGATTAGTTCAGGGGTCATGCAAGTCTATCTTATATGAAAGATGACTTCAAAAGAAACAAAATAGTGAAGAAAGCATTCAAAAATCTTATTCCGTTAAGGAGATATTCAAGACTAAAATTTGATATCATTTGTATAGAAATGACTGAAATCAGACTAGTTGTGATGCCATAGCCTCAGATTCCTCAAAGTCTTTATGTATTCCATCATGTTTTGTCCTACAATTTTGTGGCTTATAAACCATGGGATATGTCAGAAAAGTAATAAAACTGAATCTAGGGAGGGTATTAATAATTTACCACCTGAAGAAAGTTTGAAGAAAAATAATTTAAATAGTGAAAAATTTAAATAAACTTTTTTAGAATACATAAAGACTTTGAGGAATCTGAGGTTGTGACATCACAACTAGTCTGATTTCAGTCATTTCTACAGAAATGATACCAAACTTTAAACTTGAATATCTCCTAAACCGAATAAAATTTTTGATGCTTTTTTCACCATTTTGTTTATTTTAAAATCTTTTTCATATATGATGAACATGCCGGACCACTGAACTCTTCTTTAAAAAGTTATTTTAGTTCTTACAAATGCACACGGCAGATCAAATTTTCAGCTGCTCAACCTTTAAACATTTGCAATGCAGTTATTTCTCAACGAATCATTCTAATTTTAAGCTTTTAACACGGAATTTTCCCGAAATTTATATGCCAACAGTATCTCAAACATTTCGTTGACTACTTATTGAAGTTTTCTTTCCTTCTCTTTTATAGGAATGCTCGAGTTCAATGAGTTTGGAATTCCCTTTGTAAGTTGATGTCTGACAGAGTCGTCCCTGTTTTGACATAGTGGCGAATGTGCAAAAGTAGTTGTTCGTTTTGACATAGTAACAATTGCACAAATAAAAAAGTTTAATTGCAAATTACTACGATGGACAAGTATAAGTTTCTTGTGTTTGGGTCATTTATAGATTATTTACAGTTTAAATTTTGTATTGATTTTAGAAAACAAGGGAAATATTAATGATAGTAATATGCGTTTAAAGAAATTCGTCACTATGTCAAACAAGAGGAAAAATGCTTTTCCAGTCGAACCTATTTGTCACTATGTCAAAACAGGGACGATTTAATACTTAATATTAAGTGGTTTTTATCTCTGAAAATAGTTTGCAATAATTTGGTATGGGTGAACAGGGAGACATTAGGACATGTGGGGTCTCCCCATGCATTCCATTCCCTCAAGTGGGAATAATCATCTCCCATAGATGAAGCGAGATGAAGTTAATTGGAAATTTATGTTATGTTAATGATGAACATTATATGCGCCGTATGGGCAGCTCTCCCCTATGCTAAAGCCCCGGTGTTTGTAAAGCGCTCTTGAATATACTTGAATAGAAAGGGCGCTATATAAAATAAGTACTATTACTATTACTCTGCCAACTGACCAACTGAGCTACCTGACTCCAGATATATTCTTATACAAGTACATCCGACTTTCTACATCTCTGCCGGACAAAGAAAGAGGGTGGGGAGGGGGAGGAGAGGGGGTTGCTAGTACGGTAATGAAGATCAAAAATGATCATGATATTATTCAGAACATTTTTAAAGTACAAAATCAAAATAATAACCATATTTATTTGTTTTCAATACTGGGCCATTTTTTTTTTTGCCCGACGAAATAGTCAGAATTTGAATTTACAGACGGAAGAAAAAAAAACACCCCCTTAAGTTACGTCTCCATGGACCCCCAATAAGAAAGTAAAAGTAAAAGTATTTTATTCTTTTTCAGTTAAATATAGCTATTATTGCTATTTAGACACATTTTTCGAATTGTCACTTTTTAAGACAGGAGCAATTTCTCCTCGCGGTAACCACCGAAAGGCTGGCTACACTTCTGATCCATGAGAATACGGGGTTTTGGTCCACGCCCAATTTCAGCCGGTCCAAGCTTGATTCATTTTGACGGTATCATTCATTTTTTCAGACTGGTGCAAATATCTGCGGACATTACGACAACGATGAGTTGACTCCGTCCGAGAAACAGGAGTTGTGCATCAGATGGATGCAGGCTGGATCATTTTATCCACTGGCACGAGTTTTTAGGGGAAGAGGCGAGGCCGTAAGTTCACCATTTCCGTCACGCTTAAGATGGTTATGCTAGCCCGTAGCCGAGGCAGATTTTATGATCTTTTATACATAATCGAATTTTTGGGGATCTTGTTTAAGCGTGGAGGTTGTTTTTGATCCTATTATGATCGAATTAATTGTTCAATTTTGAACATAATATTCCTAATACTGAGACGAGAAAGGGAAGCAGGGAGAAAGGTGCCCGGGTTCCGATTTCTCGGAATTGATTGAAGAAAATATATAAAAAAAAAGCCAAAATAGCGTGATATAACTGAAAGATACCATGTTGTACATTGAAACTTAGTGTGCAAATTATGTCATTTCAAATCAGTCAATATGTTGATTTGTCCCTAGATCATGCATTCAATTCTCTCAACCTCAGCAGTCATTAAGTAAATTGTAATTATTACAAGAGGCGAATAGTCCTAATAATTTAAGAGCCTATACAGTGTAACCTTTGGTTCAAAACCACATTACTACGTATGGTTATGGACAGCGTTAAGATATACGCATTAGAGTATTGGAGGCGACGATAATCGGCCGTGTGCTATTTCGCCTGCCACCTCTGATTGGCTACAGGAGTGCAGTAGCCCAGTTGTTAGGGCGTCGGTATTGCGCTTAAAAGGCACCGGGATCCAATCTCAGCCAGGGTACTGTGCTGTATCCTTGAGCAAGTTATTTATCCTATTTGCTCTAGTTCACTCAGCTGTGAAATAAATAGCACTTTCGGCTAAGGAGTTAACCTGCGATGGACTGGTGTCCCATCCAGGGGAGTCAAGTATTCTCATCCGCTTAGCACCATGGAAACCGGGTTGAAAGCACTGGCTCTATAAACCCTTGAGGCTTGATGGGATTAAACTAACTATCTCTGAATGGCAAATTGGCCACGGATATTAGCCACTAAGTCATATTACCATTACTATCATTGTTCTCTTCCTCAGCCGGCAGATCCAGGTGCTTGGACTGATGAAGCGTTTATGCGAAATGTACGTCCCGCACTGGAAGCGCGATATTCTCTTCTTCCTTACATATACACGCTTTTCTACCATGCACATTTAGACGGTTGGACTGTTGCAAGGCCTATAGTCAATGAGTAAGCTTTGATTTAATACAACTGTACGCATAGGCGGTTGTTATATGTTTTAATTGAAGAGGCTAAACACGATTGGAGCGAGAGGGAGGGGGGGGGGGGAGCGCAAAAACCATACACAAAAACCTTTAATTCACGCATGTTTGCATTCTTTATTACAAAAAACACACTGATTAGAAAATCTTGGGGAAATATAGTAACCCATTACTCATACGGCGAGCCGTCAATGACAGTACCCTAAAGATAGAGAAATTAAAACATGAATTTAATTTTCTTATGTGATCCTTCAACTTAAATGACCACATGAGTTAAAAAAACCTCCCTAGAAGGGACAGATTCTTGTTTCGTTTACTGTTAAGAACCCTTCCACCAAGTTTATGAAATTCATAAATCGTAAACTCCGGTCTGGACCCTCACTTGTTCAAATATAACAATATCAAGGTCCCTTGGACATTAAATTTGGTTAACCTCTACTTTTAGGAAGTTGATATTAAAATGTTGGATCCCACTTTTTATATTTATATTTATATACATATATATATATATATATATATATATATATATATATATATATATATATATATATATATATATATATATATATATATATATATATATATATATATATATATATATATATATATATATATATATATATATATATATATATATATATATATATATATATATATATATATATATATATATATATATATATATATATATATATATATATATATATATATATATATATATATATATATATATATATATATATATATATATATATATATATATATATATATATATATATATATATATATATATATATATATATATATATATATATATATATATATATATATATATATATATATATATATATGTATATATATATATATATATATATATATATATATATATATATATATATATATATATATATATATATATATATATATATATATATATATATATATATATATATATATATATGCTGCTACGCTGCTATGGCCCTGTTCTTTCTTACAAATTACAAATTATCTGGCGTCGCCTCCTACGTATGCTCCCCCGCCTGCCACATACCTTTGTGTTCTAAATTGAACAGCTAACATTTTAGCATAACTTATCACGGCATATAAATTCAGTTTTTTTACATTCACTAAATATAACTTCCTTTTCTAGATTTCCATATTCAGACGAAGCAGCCACGTGGGATGTGGATTGGGAGTGGCTTCTAGGCCCCGCCCTGCTCGTAGCCCCGGCTTTGGATCCTGTTAATATGAATGGCATTACACCAGTAAATGTGTATATTCCTAATGACAGATTTTACTACTTCTATACGGTAAGTCAAAAAGTCGTACATCCACTTGCCTTCTTTGACTGTTGCTTGTATATCTATTTTTTCTCTTCATTTCCCCACAAGTTGCAACTTATGAGGAAATTTGATATTTTTAAACGCATTACTCCTCGGAATGCTATTCATGCACAGTTTTTGGGAACTTCTGTACCCTCGCGAATACTTTGTATAACGTGACGTCATTTGGTTTGCATCTTCGATACCTGGATACCAGGTTGACCTGCGTGGAACAAATCCGCTCTCCATCCCACTCCAACAGAAAGGAATAATACAATTCTTGTACGTGTTGAAACGGCTGAGAAGGAAAATGATCATCATAATTTTTGCAGTCAAGTTTGTTATTTAATTCATAAGAATTATGACTGAGCTGCCATCAAATATAATCAAAAATGTACAATTGGGGCCTCGCAAAACCCATTCTAATATGATAATGTTTTGATATTATGTTTTCTAATCGTGCATGCTTTCCGTTCCATATAGCGATATGAACACAGGGGGAGTGTAGGGCAGGGGTTAAATTTTTCACAGCTTTCATTAATCGGACAAAGCTACTAAATTAAAGGAGCATTCGAATGAAAAGTGATCGCGCATTTTGTGGGGCCGCTGTAATAATTGAATACATCATTGCACGCAAAAAAAATATAAAAAAAAATAATTTCTCGCCCGAGTGCTCTTTTAAGTCTACCAGCCTAAAGCGTGAGATGACTAACTGTATGATTAATTTCCATTTCTTTTTGATCCACAAAAAAGGGCTTACAAATCCCCAACAGCCAACAGGAGACCAACATAACAGTGGACACGGCCCTCGATGAATTCAATCTGTTCGTGCGCGGAGGACACGTCATAACAACCCAACAGCCAGGGAACATGACGAAATACAGGTGGGTCTGCATTGGGAGATATACTGTTACTGTATGATGTATTTATAAAATTTTTGCAGTTGGTGTAGGTCTTCAAATTATGGAATAGTAGTAGGCCTAATAGTTTTAAAAATTGTATCTGGTAGTGATGATTTTTCTTCCGGTCTTGCAGCTAACAACAGTTTGAAGTTGACCAAATAGTTTTCACGAACTGGTATTCAGCGGTTTGGCTTTTGGAAAAGTGGAATGGCTTACCTGGAGGGTGGTTAGCTCCAATTCTGATCACAATTTCAAAGTCAACATTGATAAGTTATTGACTAAACTCTTTCCATGGGCGTCTTTGATTTTTTCTGCATTTTTCGTTAGTGGTGGCGGTGTCTGTTTGGGATTTTATCTGTTTATTGGGTAAATAATCTTAACGACTTCAGATATATTTGCTTGAAGAAACCTTCGTAATATATGTTTATTGTTCCTCAGCCGAACGAATGACATGGAACTGGTGGTGGCTTTATCAGAAGGTGATCTCGGTTACGCAAGAGGAGACTTCTTTTGGGACGACGGCGAAAGCTTTGGTATGATTGCAAAACTTAAAACAAAAGAACAGTGGAACTTCCAAAACCATTTGGTGGAGGGAGGGGGGGGGCTGAGGTGAATATCGATTTTAAGAACAATGGATATATTTGCTTAAAGCCAGTAACAGTTTCCGGGGTATTAAGGGTTATCAATTTTTGGCTGAACATGACTTATAAGTTGGAGGAAATCATGAATTGAATTCCACCGGCTTTTACGTAATTCTATAATTTCCTCGTTTAAGTCAGCTAAATATACGAATTTAAAGGAGCACTAGACCGAAATATTAGGGCGCTCGTTTTTGCGAATTTCGCAAAATTATCCACAACGGATCGATAAACTTCATGCCTCCATAGTCCACAGACGCCGTGAGGGCAAATTTCACTTAAATTTACCTCGCTAAGCGCAGCGGGGATATTTACGAGAGTATACTTACCTTCCATGCTACAAATATGCAATCAGGTCCAATGACCTGATTCGAATGCACTTCTAATCGACCTTTAAAACGTATTTACCAACCCAGCCCTGACCTTCAATATACCTATAACATACCTCACTGAACATTCCACCGAAGCCTGAACGAGAGGGGAGGCGGGCTAGAAGGAGAGGGGGCTGGCGGGCTGGGAGGCGGGCCAGGAGGGAGGAGAGAGGGAGGAGGGGGGGCTGGGAGAGGGGGAGGCGGGCAGGAGGGAGGAGAGGGGAGGCGGGCCCGGGAGGAGAGGGGAGGACCGGGAGGCGGGGGGAGGAGGACCGGGAGGGGGAGGCGGGCCGGGAGGCGGGCCGGGAGGGAGGCGGGCCGGACCCGGGAGGCGGGCCGGGAGGAGGCCGGGAGGCGGGCCGGACCCGGGAGGCGGCCGGGAGAGGCGGGCCGGGGCGGGCCGGGAGGCGGGGCCCGGGAGGCGGGCCGGGAGGCGGGCCGGGAGGCGGGCCGGGAGGCGGGAATGTAAGTATAACTCTCGTAAGTATCCCCGCTACGCTTAGCGGGGTAAATTTACTTCAAGGTATATCTTACCTTCCATGCTATAAATATGCAATCAGATTACAACCAATGAACGGAAGGAAGGGAGTTCAGTTCGAAGTCCAATTTTTAAAAGGCTGGTCCTAAGACTCGCGCTAGTTTTATCCTACTTAAGGGATTAAATTCGCTATCCTTACAAAGGATGAAAAACCTCTAAATAGGAATTACTATAAAATAGTAAATTACTCCTAGTTATAACGAAGGAACAGGGAATAATCGAGGCAAAACGTCGACTAAACAAGGGTTTGTTTCCCGAAATCGCATAGGCCTAATAACATAACTCGTTAGTGAACAGATTCAGACTGTCAACAACGCCCAATACGTCATGGCGAAAACTTACAGGTTCACCAGAGGACCGGGCGGTTTTGTTAAACATGAGGGGAACCAACCATCCTGTCCGTCCGTAAACTTAACAAAAACTGCCAGAACAGTGGCAGAATTTTGTTAGTAAAAATAAACGAAATAGA